>VDFB02047230.1:545390922-545415514 GCA_007258455.2 Sequoia sempervirens
GGATATGATCATTATTAAGACATCTTGTAATGTTTAGAGAGTCTTCCTCCAACCAATCCTTTGTATACCCTTTGTCAAAGGTGTTGAACATCCAAAATATTGTGAGGGGTGATGGATCAGTATTCCACAAACTGATAATAAAATCCACTTAACCATTATAACAATTTTGACTAAATCAACAAGAGAGAACATAAGAACAATTCAATGCAATCACACACATGAACAGAAGGATATTTAGGTGGAAAACTAAAAATGGGAAAAACCATGGTGAGGGTTAACTCACAATATATTATATCTAGATACAAAATATTACGGGGATCACTACTAGGACTCATTGTCCTTAAAAGGCTCACAACTTGAGTAAAAAATATGGCTCACTACCAAGATACAATGATAGTGGCTCACCGCCAAAAGAAAGAACTAATGGAATACACCTTCAATGTGTAGGGTTCAGTTCCACTGAAGCCCAGAATATAAAGAACTACATCACTCAACAAATTTGTACTACTGATAAAGCATTTAGTCTCTAATCTTTTCCTCTATTCACTTGCTCACACACACACTCACATTTTTCCTTCTTGCTCTCATGTGTATATCTTTCATTCCTTAAAGAATCATATATATATACAAAAATATCTTATTCATCAATTAGGTTGGCCTAATTGGATGAACACAAAATAACCAAAACCTTTCTTCATTAGCACCATATAGGATTTGAACACTTTATCCATGTAGTGTAATATTCCAAGTCAACAATTAGTCTTCATAATATATTGCATTCGTTGAGGGGTGCTGTCATAATAGTGGTTTACAATTCCTGAGAGGAATGAATTTTAGCTGAAATCACATATTTTTAGAAAATATAATGATTTAAGCCTTAAAAAGTTCCATTTTAAGGATTCCAATTGAAGAGGGTTTGATCAAATCACCTTAGATCAAACCCCCTTGGATAGAACCCCGCTAGTTTTAAACCATACACATAAATGCGTCTCCTTTACACCTATCAAAATGTTGATAAAAATTAACTTTTGATTTAGATTTTGGGGGATCAAATGAATTCATTTAAAATTTATTTCAAATGATTATGGTATTCCTCAGAATAAGCTATCCAATGAATATAATTTTAATATGTTTTGGTTTTGTTATGTATTTTTTTTTAAGTTTTATTAAACATAGGTTTTTCATCAAAAATGAATTTCTTTGTTCTTCACATGTGGAAAAATAGAAGATTATTAAAAAAAAATTTAAAAATATGAGTGCCAGATATTGAAGACCTTGATCCAACAAAAAAATTAAATTAAATTTTGACATATACAAAAAAGTTACGCATTATACAGTAGGTGTCTGAATTGTAATTTGTTTGACTTTGAAACTTGATTAAGGAAAAATATTCAATAAAAACTATCTAACCAAGTGGAAGCACTAGATATCATAGTTACAAATCTAAATTTGAAAGAATTAAAATTTTATCCTTCATGGAAAAAGTTATGCGTTATAATGTGCGTCACTTTTTAAAAATGTTGTTTTCTGAAAAAATCTATTTTCATGGGAGATGGAAAAGAAGTGCAATTTGATTCAAAAATTTAGAAAAATATTTTAGAATCTACAGACAAAATTTGATGAGACTCTAGTTTGCACCATCTTCAAATTCCTCACAGTTTAGCCGCTATAGGTGCCCGAATGTGAAGATTTAGTTAAAAATAATAATTTCAGTGTCCAATTTGGCCAAAAATTGTAAATCACTATTATGGGATCACCCTGAGTCATCCAAGACTAAAATACAATTCTCCAAACTGGAAAATAATCCTTAAAGCAAACACCTTTAGGATTTGAGAACACATTAATTTCCCATCATACTACCAGTAAAGAGACTATCAATCAAAACCGCAATGCAAGAATGTTCACCTTAGTAGAATCCAGAATCTCCCACACAATATACCTCACATAGAACAATAGTAGGATACAAAGTTAAACTCTGTTAGAGATAACTTTTTTTTCATAGAAAAAAACATCTCAAGATCTAGGAAATAGCAGTGTGAATGAGTCAATAAAACATGGTTAAGAGATTAGAGTCATATTAGATCTTGTGATGAGTTTCGAATTCAAATACCAACATACCGATCCATCACAAAGGAGTATTACCAATAGAGAACAACTTCTGGTAACCCAAGAAAATTTCCCATATAATTATAACCATGTAGTTATTAGCATGTTGACATCAATGACAACATAGGAACAACCAGCACAACCATCCATACTTCATGATCATGCTGCAAGGCTTCCAACAATAGGCTAATTTTAATCCATTATAAGTTGTTGCAGCTTCAACTAAGTGATTGGTCTGAATACCCAATGGATGTGCCACCACTAAAACAAAACTACCTTCCTCATCTCTTAACACTTCTAGCTATCAAAGGGTTCCATTTGGCCGCCCCACCAAAACTAACTTTAATCCACCCCTTTTCCAAACACCTCCAAATCACATTCTCTCTAGAAGACTTCATATTTTTGAAAGCGAGAGAAATATCAATATAATTCACCTATGTTAATTCTTAATAATCAATTTGATTAATAGTGTTGGGTGGTTAGATTCAATGCATCTTGTTTTAATATGTAAAATTGGTCTTTGTGGCCATAGATTTGACCTCTTTCTATAAAAATAATTTACATGTGTGCATTTGATGTTAGTGCATTTGTACTTCATATATATTTTTTATTTTGACTTACACTAATGATTGGTAGTGTTGAGGAACATCTTTCAAAGTTTGCTATGTAATTAGGATATCCTTACCCTAGATATAATTTTATAATTTTAAAATAATGTCAAAAGGCACACCAATACTTCATGCAATGTGATGAGAGGGTTATTGTCCTACTAACAAAAACATTTAGATTCCAATGCCATATGATTACTCTTTAATGCTTCTTGATCTAAAAGCTAAATAATCATTATGAATTAAAGATAGTCCTTTTCTACAACACCCTAATATATAACTTGAATTTTTTCACACTTAAATTGACAAATAACTACTAATTGAAAATGTGTCAAATTATACTCATAATTGAATTTAAATATAAAAAATTTGAGATCCATTTTACACTTTAAATTTTACACAAAACAATAAATAAATAAAATACTAAATAAAATTTGACCCTTCAAAATATACAGTTATATTATTATATTAACTTTCACGCATAAATGCATTTTTGTTTTCAACTTAACACATGTCAAGAGCATGCCCATGCCCATGCCCACACCCCCCACCCCACTCGTTGAAAGTGTGCTTCCACTAAAGACACTTTGACAAGTTTATATGTATTTAAATATTTTCCAGCCACTACAAATTTGACATCATTATTGCATTGGCTGGAAAGCAAGTGGTATTTAATTTTTATCTCTCACAGGTTACAACTCTTAAGTAAATCATTTTTTTGGGGGTGTAAGTGGGAAAATATTTGGTATTGAGAAGTCATTTTTCAGTAAAGTTAATGTAGATGATGTTATGTTTATTGATTACGATGTTATTCACAGTAAATGTGATTATATGTTTATTGATTATCATGACGTTATTTACAGTGAACACAGAGTAAATGTGATTGTATGTTTATTGATTACGATGACGTTATTCACAGTGAATGTGATTTTATATTTATTAATTATGATGAAGTTATTCATAGTGAATGTGATTTTATGTTTATTGATTATGATGACGTTATTCACAGTGAACGTGATTGTATGTTTACTGATTATGTTATTTATAATGTTCAAAATCTGAAAATAAAATGAAACAGAGATCAACTGAAAATTAAAAATAGAATGAGACAGAGATCAACTTGACTATTGTAACATATTGAAACTCAAAAATAGAATGAAATTATTTTGAAGATTTGAAATTAAAAATGATATAAAATCCTCCCAAAAAAAATGAACAGAAACTTTTGTGGGGGAAGGTGGTCTGAGTCGAGGCCTGGGACAAGTTGCCTGGTCAATTTTAATTAGTCAAATATAGAGGCCAAACGCTTTCGACTATCTCCAAATTGCCCTATTTAAATATAATATTGTTCAATGGTCAAACTTTTGTACCCAATCTACACGCAAAATCTCTTGTTATTGACAACAACATATAACTTCGGTGACCTATAATTGTCCTCTTCGAGCGTAGGCGGTCACGAAGAGCGCTGTTTCTAAGCAAATTGTAGCTTTATTGAAATTGCTTAGCAACAGGATTCAGTATTATGATTACGTTCACACTTAAGAATCACCGTCCTAATTGAAAGAACTCCTTAAATATCATGGTTGGTGATATAGAATGAGTTGTAGACTTTGCTAAGTAGATTTGTTCATTCTTATACCAGATTTTCTGCAGTGTACTGCTGTAGAGAGACTTGCACAACGTGCACTCCCTAGCAAAAATTCCTCCCTAGCAAAAGAGTTACTGTGGGGATTTAAAGCTTCAGTGGAGAAGTGAGAAACTGATGGGAATCGGAATAGTGAGAGGCTAGGCTTGAGTTGTAGTATTCCTTATTGATTTTCATATGTTTTGCTGGTCTATGGGCTTCTGTAAGTCCAGTTCATCTTTAGTTTATGTTTGATCTTTTTCTGTTAATTGTTATAAACAGTTTCAAAAAAATTTCTATTGTAGATGATGGAAGATCTAGGGTTTCTGCATGTTGTGTTACCTGCCAGTGCTCTGGGTGTATGAGTATTGTTGTACAAACTAATCATACTTAGCATTTCCTGTCTTCCTTACAGTTGTTCTGTCTGGCTGTCCCTTTCCATATTGTAGCGGGGAAATCTAAGTCCTTTCATGATGGCTGATGTCCTCATGAAAGAATGGGATGTGGATTTAAGGGATATGAATGATGTGGATTTAAGGGATATGGGCTTCTTAGATTTGGATTTAACTCCATCCGAGTGGCCTTGGAGTGGGCTAAATCTAGAAGGAGATGAATTTCAGTATTCTTCATCGACATCAGAATTGTTGTCAACAGAGGAGGAATTGATGCAAATTATTCACAATGAAGAACCCATGATGAAGCCTGATCATAACTGCCTCAACAATTGCCAGAGCCTCAGTGGAAGTGAAATAGCTAATTGTGATTCCAATAACGACATTGAGTACGGTGAAACTGTCAATGGGTCCAAGTCTATTGACAATGATGGGCTCATTCCGTGCAGTACTGATTCAACAGAATACAAGGGACTGCGCCTGGTACATCTTTTAACTGCCTGTGCTGAAGCAATTTCAGATGGATCCCATGATCTCGTTGAGATTATACTGTGCAGATTGAAAGAACTGGTTTCGCCAACTGGGTCTACTATGGAGAGGGTAGCTTACTATCTCTTTCAATCCCTGCAGCAGAACCATCATAGTTCTGCTGGTGGAGATCATGGGCATGCTACTATCTTGAATAGATGCACCGGTATTAACAACTCCGGTTATATATCAGCTTTTAGCCTACTCAATCAGAGTTTTCCCTATATCAAGATAGCTCATTTTACTGCCACCCAGAGCTTTCTGGAAGCCATTCCTGCTCAAACAAAGAAAGTCCATATCATTGATTTCGACATAATGGAGGGTGCCCAGTGGCCCATATTGATGGAAGCCTTGAAAAGTGAGAATTACAGAATTGGTCAGCTCAAAATCACAGCAATCAAATGGGAGGACGAGGACGAGGACGAGGAGGACGAGGACGAGGACGATGATGATATCTCAGACCCCTCTTCAAGTTGCCGCAAATACACTGGAAGAAGGTTGTCTGAGTATGCAAGCTCGTTGGGTATTCCATTTTCTTTCCAAGAGACCAAATTGGAAGACCTGAGAAATATAAAACGTTCCTATGAGGAAAAAGTTATGGTGAATTGCATGTGGGAGCTGCCACATATGTGTGAGCGGAGTAAAAAGGATTTAGTGAAATTCATTCATGGTACCCGCCATTTGAATCCACAAATTCTTTGTGTGGGCAGTGGGCCTCATGGAACTGAAAATCCACAAAAGCAAAATTTCACAGAGCGATTCAGTCAATGCTTGAACAATCTGTGTGCCATGTTTGACTCTTCGGAGGCAGGGCTTCCAGAGCAATTTGGGCTTGCTAGAGCTGTGGTGGAACGTTTGTTCTTGGGGCCAACGATGTGCAGACCCATTAATTCTCTTTCAGAGAATGATGCTGGTGATTTTCTCCAAGTCATGGACATCCCTCTCCAGTGTGGCTTTGCTGAACATGATATAAGCTACAAGAACTTAATGTATGCGAAATATCTGGTCACTAGTAGCAACGGTGGACGATACTATACAGTAGAACGAGTTGGTGAGCATGAGTTGCTTCTCAAATGGAATTCTACGTCTTTGGCTTTTGTTTCTACATGGAGGACAGTCTAGTGATGGTAGGTGATACCGAGGGAATATCGTCTCAGGAAATTGTAAATACATGACGAGAGCCTCTGTCATCCTTATCTCTAATTAATGGAAGATAAAAGTGGGTATTTTTTATTATATATTATAACATCAATAAATGAAATCACAATGGTTTGCAAATGGGCCAAAGAATGAATTATGTAGAAGCATGAAATGTGATGCAGGAGGAATTTCATAAGATTACATTCATTTTTCTCTTCTCATTTAAAACGTATGCTCATTGAGTTTAAGTTTTTTTTTTTTTTTTTTTAATTTCTTTTTTTGTCAATAGGTTTTTGGTATGTTGATCGAGTGAAATGGTTTGAACTAAGTTAATAAGAAATCAAGTCATTCCGAATGCAATCTTTTTGACATTATAAAGGATGAGGCTAAAATCATAATCAAGACAACTTTAACAAATGAATATCTCCAATCCTTAATTCTCCATCAAAGACATTTCAACATATTTGTGTTGATATAAAAACCTTATATCAAAAATAAATCATATATTATTTAAAAAAATACTATCAGAAATATAAATTGTTTTAGAAAGAATGTATTAAACTCTTACATTCTTCATTTAAATTTTCTAGCTAAAACTTTTTATAATTATTATTTTAAAAAATATTACTATCAGAAACTTTAAATGTATCTCAATTGAGTATTGAACTCTTCTTACTAATATATGTAATCCAGAAGGATGAGATTACTTTTTCTTCGTATAAATATAACTATATAATAAGAATTACAGGTATTTTCTTAATCTTTTTCTTCTAAATTATCCTTTTCCTCATTACCTCAATGTATTAAATCTATCACAATTCATCTACAAGAATTATTAAAACTTTCATTCTCAACCCAAAGAAAATACTTTTTAAAAGGCCCATGCCTTTTTCATTGCCTCTTTCTCCAAATTAATTATATTTTAAAACTTATATTCAAAATAAGAGTTAAATTTTATATACTTACAACAAACATAAAACAAACTACAATGTTAATAAAAGACATGTGAAACATCCAAACATAAGGTTTAGAGTCAATGATCCTTTAACAAAAAAACCTTATTTTAATAAATAAATTTGAATAAATAAACTTAAAATATTATTTATTTATTTATATATTAATCCATTTCATATAATATAATATTTATTTATTTGTATATTAAACCATTGCATATAATACTTTATAATTTATACATTTAAATTAAAAAATAATTTTATTTTCAATTATTGAGTAAAATATCTAGCTACTTTCAAGTTGAATTATTATTTTTAAACTCATCCAAGTACAATTTATAGTCACTTGCAAAATTATAAATGTCACAATTTCTTCTAATTGTACTCTTTTTTCAAAGTCTATGAGATTTAAATATCTTTAAGCTCCATCTAAATCCAAATATTTTTATGACTATTGATGAGATGAATAAAATAGTTATTAAAAAAAACTGGATTCACTTGATGGAACTTGAAATATATACTAATGTTAGATGAAAGGAATAAAATTTATTATTAAAATTTAACATGTATCTAATATTGAACACGTGACACATGTCATAAGAAGTAATTCAATGATTGGAACTAACAAATATTCACAATTAATAAGGTTGGAATTAGGAAGATATAGAAAGTTAACAAAAAATTAAGTTGGATAATGAAAATTAATATTGAATAAGATTAAGGAATAACCAATGATTCATAATAGGATTTAACTATTAAGATGGTTCAAAATGTAAATTTATTAGCTGAATCTAAATACAATATGATGCTTGAGAATATAACTATAAAAGTTATAAAATTCTACATCTTTAAGATATTGATTTTCTATCATAAATGAATTAATGTAAATCAAAGATATCACGTACATTAAAAAAGCATGTTATTGTAAGGAAGCATTCAATATAATAAAAAAAAAAAAAAATATAGATGTAAAGATGACTCAATTTAACAAATAAAATAAAAAACCTTTTAGAAAACATTTTTGAGTTAGTAGCTCTATTCCTTAAGTGAAATAATGTAGTAAAGACTTCAATTACATAAGAGATATTTTTTAGGATATAATAAAAAAATTAACTACAATACAAATATTTAATATTCTCAATAAGAAAATAAATTTAAGAAGAAAACTTGCTATAGTTAAATCCCTTAGCTACATTTGACAAATTATTGATGGAGCTTTGTTTTTCTAAACCTTTAGCTAGATTCTAATGTGGAATTAGATATGTTATATTTTTAGGATATAATAAAAATATTAACTACAATACAAATATTTAACATTTTTAATATGAAAATAAATTTAAAAAAAAACTTTTTATAGTTAAGTCTCTTAGCTACATTTGATAAATTACTGATGAAACTTTTTTTTTCTAAATCTTTAGCTAGATTCTAATGTGGAATTTTTACAAGGTTTATAACATAAATTAAACATATATGAAATTTAAATTGTATATCCTTCTTATAAGTGAGTGAACACCTAGAATAGATTTATATATATTCTTCTTAATGAAAATTAAAATGTATGGTTAAAACTAAATATACCATAACTATTTAATTTTATCTTTTATAATTTATAAATTAACTTAGGAAATTTTTGAGAGAATTTCTTGAAAAAGGTTAGCATGAAAAAATAAATATGAAAAGAAAGGTTTAATGTTTTGCCTCCATGGTCTTTGAGTAGGGTTAATGTTTTTTTTTTTGGTGAATTTTGATTGTTGATGTGGTTTGTCAATCAAATGGTGTTTAGGCTAGATAGAAAGGGCTTCTCTTTAATTTTACAACCTGCTATATAGGCGTATTGTAGTATTATTGGAAACTTAATATAATTATCTCTTACGAATCAAAAAGAAGAAGAAGATATAATATACAATTAAAGGATGGTGTGTACTTTATTTATAAAATTAATTAGTAAATTTTATTGTATATAATTAAAATAAAAAAGAAAAAGTTAATAAAAATTCACTCTAATTTAATTATATTATTTAGATGTATAAATAAGAAATTTATAGTAAGTTTGAAGGACTAAACAATCACTTTTGACATGAAGAAGTAGAATTTAAAATAATCATTGAAAATTTTAAAAATAACATATACAAAACATGAAGTAGTCAAACTATATTAAACACTTACACAATGTAAAAGATGAGAAAAATAGAACACAGATGAAAAATGAGTCAAGTCGACTACGTTAAACATTTTCATAAAATTTATCACTGTAACCATGACAACTCTTGTTAGAACTCACCATATTGGAAGTCACACAATACAAAGGAAGAATTTCACTATATGAACTTTGTTATCTACATAATTGATCAATAGATGTAGAGATTTGAAAAATTTCTTCACTTGCTAATACAATTTATTTCAAATGTGTGGTTTAATTCCAAAATATAGAATTTGTTTTTGGAATTATCTAATAAACTCAAGCTTAGAGCCATAAGAGAATAACTGAGTGATAATTTTTTTTTAAATAGTTCGCTAAGAGAAATACCTCCAATGTCTACAACATCAATAGTCACATCATAGGCTCATAAAGCATCTTACATGGACTAAGGGTAATAAATATATGGTTGAATATAATTAACTAAATGGTATTTCATAGTGTACAAGTTGGCATTAATATCCATCACATTAAAAAGGAATATTGATGCAATATTTTAGAAGAGGAGAGAGTCGTAAGATTCATGGAATAAGGATTTACTAACAAACATTTAATCAAAATCCTTATCCAACTCTCAAAGAATAAAAATATCATCCCCCTAACTTCTCCTCTTCCAATAGATGGATTTTTGTTTCCTCCAAAAAAAAATTAGTAGCTAAGCTCTCTTGTTAAAAAATATTTTTTCCATCCCAAAAAAGTGCAAATGAAATAATGTGAGAAAAATTAATAAATAGATTGATAGAGAACTACCCACACACATTTTTAGCCACATGTAAACCTAACTTGGATTCACTCAAAATAGGACATATGAAAAAGAATATTTTTTTTTTACGAAAGATCAAAACTACATGAGGTAACCATTTGGACAACTCATGTTAAAGATAAAATGGGAGTCATCACCGAGTACAAAAACTTGAAAATAATAGAAACACACAAATGTTAATAGAAAAATTAAGGATGACTTATCCATCTCAAAGGAGCTTAGTATGCCACCCTACACAAGCATATATACAAACATTATTGAGTACATGCTATTGAAACTATTGGTCTTAGGACCATGTGTTCTCATCATTTAGTATAACAATTCTTCAAGTGTTTGAGCTCTCAATCAATTACAAAAAATTGAGAGACTATCAACAACACTATTTTCTTCTCTAAAGTAGCGTCTACACTCATTATAGTCAAATTTTGATAATAGCTTCTAAAAAAAATTGCATAATGTTTAACAATCCCTAATGTTCTAGATGGTGAATTCAATTGCATTAACCACCAACATTGAATCCCCTTTAATAATGACCTTTGAGAAATTTAATTGAGAGGCTATACTTAGGCCCAAAGCTAGGGCCTAGATATTTGTTTCATTGACAGTCCCTATTGATATCCTTTTCGTTGTTATAAAGAGCATTAGATACCCACTACATCCCTCAAAATAACATCAACACTATAGGGTCTAGGTTTCCTCTAGTTGTGTTGTTAAAGTTAATTTTTATTAATGGTGGAATGAGAGAAGTCATTTCACCTTCTCTCTAGAGATTTTGACCTTTTCAAAATTGATAACACCATTCATAGAGGGATTTTTTAATAGAAGCAAATTTCTTAAAACACTAATATCTCAAGAATCAAGGTATCAAATAATATAATGTTTTACTATTTTAATTATGTTTGAAATTGTAAAAGTAAGTATACAAATTTTTTTGGAAGAGGAAATAAATAATTAGGTTGAAGGAAGTTTTAGAGAAGTGTATAGGGAGGTAGGATAATAAATCTCTTTGGAGGGAAAGTTTGATGTTAATTTTGAGAGAAAATAAAAATGAGTTATGACATGTGAAAACAAGTATTAGATAAGTTACAAAGCCTTTAAGGATGAAGATTGTGGTTACTCTTTTAGAAACTCTAGTCATTGATCAGTTTTTTGCTCCATTTAAAACCATATGTTGTCCTTCAACTTGGATTCAATATGTCTTGTTTAAATAAAACAAATAATTCACAAAGAAGACTAAACATGAAGTCAATCACCTTCACTCATTTTGAAAAAGTCAATAGTTAAAAAAAAAAGACTGAAAATAAAGATAGGTAAAAATAATCGTTTAAAATCTAAATTATAACCGCCTTACTTACCTCAATTTTACTTTCATATTCTAAATTTAACAATGTAATTATTAACTTTGTAACATACTCCTATATCACTTTCTTGAAAAAATTGTAGTTAGAAAATAAAATATAATTTTTTTAATCAAAATTCATAGACAAACAACCACGGTGCAATATTTTTGGCTTTTTATGAATGTCATCGATCAAAACTAAAATCACTACTCTTAACGCTAATAAGAACATTAAAATAATTATATGTGAAAACAAGAACGAAAGAAAAAAGTGTATCTTCTCTGATTGCGATATTATAAAAGAAAATGCCATTGAATCTGATAGTCCTCTCTGGTACGGCGAAATTAAGATAAAGTAACTAACAAAATAATTACGCGCAACAAAATCCAATGAGTAAACGGTCAATAATGGCGGGTACAAAATCGCCTACCGACAAAATTCTCTTTTACCGTTTACTTATATACCTATCGTATATGACATGAAGACTGACATAAACTAACAATTATACAAGATATCAATCTAGCCTTGTGAAAAGACGCCTAACTAGTCAAATTAACAAAGAAGAGTCTAGAGGTCAAGTGACAATTCAAACTATCATAATGACTAGCACTTGCATTTAAAAGAGGTTTAAGGTTTAAATCGATAGAAAATTATATGTTTGTTAAAATGTTTGAGAGTGTGTGTTGGTGTATGGGTTTGTATGGGTATTATGTGTTGCAAATTCTAGTTGTATGTAATTGGATTAAACAATTAATAATAAGTGTTAAATAATAGAATGAAATAAACTTAGTCAAGTCTAGATTTTTCCTTAAAGAAATTAAGTATTATCTGATTTTGAAATATTTACATACAGATTTAAAACATAAAGCAATGCAAATGAAAAAAAGAAAGTTGCCATCAAATTGACAAACAATATTACAAATGGAAATAGAATGTTACCATCTAGCTGGAAAATCAATATTTATTTTTCTTTCATGTGATATCTGGGATTTTCGAGGATTTTACCATTAAATGGTGCCCAGTTTACCATTAAAAGGTAGCTAAAATATGTTTTCGGATGATTCAACAGTGTTTGCAGGCATGAGACTTGTTTTAGGCTCAAATCTCACACTATTATAGCCTATCGGCTGAAAACATAGCTTAATCTTGTGTCACAAATATTGTGAACTTATGTTTTTTTAAATATTAATAAGAAGGTAAAGAGAAACTTTAGGGAGGAGATGCTACAACATTAATGATACAACTAGATTCATGGGATGTGCTACAACATTTATGATACAAGTAAATTGATGGATGAGTTAATGTTGCATTTTGCTTAAGTTTTGTTAGATCTATTTGATATAGAATTTTTGTAATTTAATGTTGATTATTAGTTATCATATTTTAGTAAATGTAAAGTTCATATTTATTATAATTGTAGTTAAAGATTAGTTTTATGTAGTAATTAATATTTGTTGTTATAGTACATTTGGATATTATTATTTCGTTAAATAATGTATTGGTAAATTTGGTTCAGTTATATCTTTTAATAGTTTTGGTTAAGTTATAAAAGTGTTTAAAGTTGGCACAAACTAGTCACAATGAATGAAGTCTAACTATAATCCAAATCATCAATCATATTTTAGGGTTGTATATTCTATAATATGTTTAATTTGAATTGCTAGTGTGCATCAATTTTATTCCATAGTCACATTGTTTGTTCCAAGTGTATCCATGTCTCCTGAGATGACATTGTTTGTACCAATCACTTCTCACATTCTACAATCTCCCATATTCATGTCATACACTCATGTGCTTACATATATCATTCCTTATTTGCTTCTTAACCCCATTATGTGCAAATGTGTATTGTTGGTTAATAGTACAACACAATGCCTTAGTAGCCAATTTAAAATGTATTATTTTGGATAGAGAATCATGTTCTTGCTATTTGATTCCCACCTCTTATGTATCCACTAAGAAAATAAAACATAATTTTTGTTGTAGTTAACCATACTTTACACAATTGGTCTTCATGTCCTTCCTTTATAAGTGTGCGGCACAATTTTAATGGTTAGCAAGCAAACAAGGCTTAAAAGATAATTTAAAATCATTGTAGCTCTTACATACACTAAACCTTATATCCATAAAGAATGGTAGGTCTTTTCACCCAACATTAAATCAACCATGCCTATAATTCCACCTATCCTTTGAGCTCTAATGTGACTACATGGCCCTTGCTATTGAAACTTGACCAATAGTTTTATGCCATTCGATGCCTATGTGGTCTTCATGTTAGTTTTGGTCATTTCATGCCTTCCTACACATTATGAGGTTCCATTGTATATTGCACACATCCACCATTCATTGAAATCACATACACATGACCAATTTTAAAAAAATGATCTATTTTGAGTACTGCCACATGATCAGTGATCTTGGTGGACCTTTGTGTCCATCATTAGATTAACCACTCGAAATATGGAACCTCTCCCTTCTACCATGAGATTAAATTTGATATTCAAAATATAGATAACTTCATGGGTTCAAGCTCATCATAACCCTATTTTAATATTTTCTCTTTCATAATTAGGTAATTTCTAACCCTTTTTATTAGAGGTTTATGTGCTTTGTCTTATTGGTGTTTTGTTAATTTTAACCTCACAAACATATTTGCATGAACTGAATGATTTAGGCTACGCCATATATTGCTAGCCTTTATGGATATAATATAATCTGATTTGCACATCCATGGATTATAGTAATGCACTATGTGTGATGAAGTTTATGTGTGTACAACATACATAGTTTGTACTAATTTTTTGAGGGAATGATAACATATTAATATCCAAGGGTCAAGCATGATAAAGTTCATTGTACTTAGTAGTTCAAAGATTATTGTGTGTAATAGGAAACTTATGTGAGCATGGTTTATTTTTAAAAATATCATTTAAATTATGATCGTATGTCTTAAGGACTTGTAAGATCATGACTGAATTTTAATAAGTAAATTCATTTTAGTCATTATTTTTATGAACTTAGCTCACATTCGATAAAAATAGGACATTATGAACAAGTACATTTTTTCATTTCACTATGGATCAAAACCTTATAACCAATTCCAACTCAGGTGAAATCTAAAATAGGAGTAATCATGAGTACAAAACTTGCTTGAATAATAACATCACACATGTTAATAGAAAAAGGATGGATGACAGGTCCATCCCAAAGGAGCTTAATATGTTGCCCTACACAAGCATATCTGCCAACATTGTTATAGTAATTTCTATTGACACTAATGGCTTTAGGACAATGTCTTCCTTTAAGTATTTGAGCTCTTTATTGATTGTAAAGTCTGATTCTATAAATAACACCATTTTCTTTTCTAAAGCAATGTCTACATTCATTATAGTCAAAGTTTGATAATAGCTTTCCAAAAAATTGAATAATATTTTTTAATTTTATGACGGTAAATTTTGATTGCAATAACCATCAATATTGAATCATTTTATATGATGATATTTCAAAAATTGAATTAAGAAGTTATATTCAAATTTAAAGATATAGCATAGATTTCAAGTCTTGCTGAGTGAATGAAGGATAGTGAAGGAAGGTGTACTCTAAAGGGCTAATTTCGGCGAATCTCCTTGAAAATTGGCCAATTACGGTGACAGGTAATTGCCTTCCCCCAGCGGCGGTGAGTTAACAGGTGTGTTCGCTCCTTTTCGTTCTTTCATTTAATGCATTTATTATGAATGCATCCTCTCCCTCTTCCCTCTATCGGTTGACAGAGGCCGTACCCCCTATTTCCTCTCCAGCTGAGCCAAGGGCATCAATGGCATCTGACACTCCAAGCATTGTTAATCCCAAAAACAACTCATTGCCCACAAGACCCAAATCGTTCTCTAAGGCGGTTACTAACTCTGGTATTACCATTGACGTGAGCACAAGGTTTAACTTATCAAATTTTCATGAAGCCTGCGAATCCGGTAAGAACAATGGGGTTGCTCCCTTACCTTTCTCTATTTCTCCTAATCTAAAAATGCTTGTTGAAATAGGTAAGGAAAAAAATAGGCTAAGGAATTCTGCTATTTTCTTCTCTGCCGTTGAAGTGGATAAATGTCCTCCCAGGAAATTTTTAGATGATTGGTTCCATAACTATTGGAACCTGAAACATGGTTTCCATATTTCATTTTGTAGGAAAATTCAGAAAGGTCTTTTTGTTATTTTCTTTGCTAATAAGGAATCCTAGGCCGAAATTCTTAAAAAGCAGTATTGGATAGTGGGCTCTACCTCTTTTCACGCCCTGGCTTGGTCTCCTATGGCCATTCATGAGGAAGTTCTTGCCCTTTCAGCCCCTCGATGGATTTTGATTCAACAGATCCTACCATTTCTATGGTGTTTCCTCCCTCAATTGCTTGAAACACTTGGCAAAGTCATCTGAATGGATGACGTTGTGAGATTGGTCCCTCATATGGATGCTAGAATACTTACTCGTTGAATCTGGGTAATGAAATTTTGTCTGAGATTAACATTAACATCTCTGGTGACAATTTATCTTGTCCCATTGATATTCTCAGGGGTCTGAACACTTGCTTCTTGTGTAGAAGAGAAGGGCATCTGAGGAAGCACTGCCCCATCCTTAAGAAAAAACCAATGCCGACTAAGCCCTCGCCACTCCAAAATTTCGTTGATGCTGCTAACCCTAACCCGGGATCCTCGGTGAATAAAATCCCTCATGTTGCTGAGCCCTCTAATCCCCCCCCGCTTTGGCCACCAACTCCCCATCCATCCCTGTTGTCCTTTCCCGTACTTTACTCTTGACTAATTCCCTGTCCCTTGTGAATGTGACTCAAAATGACGGGTTCCAAACCGTTGCCAAAACTTCCGACAAGCGTAGATGAAGGACCAATAAACAAACTAACACCTCTTTTGAGGGTTCCTTGTCCTTAAATCCTCAGATTACCTCCAACACGAACATCTCCACCCTGACCGCTTTCAGAGAAACCCAAATATGCTCCACCCCATCTAGTTTGATTCTCGAGGACCTCTCTGACAGTTGCATCAACCTGGCCCCTCCCTAGAACTTCCCTCATAAAATCTTTCGTGAGCTTGGTGATGACTATTTGCTTGAGGTCATCCCTACCTGCAATTACTCTTTTGTTTCTGAGTTTCTCCCTACTAAGCATACCATGGACTTGGATACCCTGTCCCCTGATGGTTCAGATAATGAGGATGAATTCAAAGGAGATATCCCCACATCTAAACGATGGGGGAGACGGTTGGGATCCAAAAATAAGAAACCCATGAATAAGAAGCTAGGGGATATCCCTAATGGTGATTTGGCCCCAATTGTGAAGTCTGTAGATCATTTCTCCCCCCTGCATGTTTCCTCATGAAGTGCATTTCTTGGAACATAAGGGGGCTTGAATCCCCTGACAAAAGATTTGTCATTAAGCGGTATTTAGATACTTGTAAATCCATGGACTTCTTGATGCTGCAAGAGATTAAAGCTATTGGCTATGTTCTTGATTCCAATCTTAACTTCCTGTGGAAAGATGCCATTAAATTCTATACTAACCACCCTAGGGGCAGGGGTGGGGTTGTGCTTCTAGTTAACACAAGATGGGAGAAATTTATCACTAGAAATGGGCTCTCCCCATGTAACAGAGCAGTGTGGGTTACTATTAATCACAATAACAATGTCTTTGGCATATGCTCCATTTATTCCTCAAATGATTTCAAGGAGAGAGCGAACCTTTGGGACTAGCTGGCTACTCTCCCTAATATCCCGTGGCTTGTGGGAGGGGATTTCAATATGGTTGAATCCTAGGAGGACAAAATTGGTGGCCTTCCGTTTGCTTGGAAAGACCTGGAAAAAGTGCATTGGAATGGAATGAAAAATACTATTTAACACTTATTTGACCCCTTGGCTGGAACTAAGGACACAAACCCTGGCATATGGCAAACCTGGTGCAATTTCCAACATGGTCCTTCTAGAATATACTCTAGACTTGACTGTTTTTATGCTAATAAAAATTTCTTCTCTGTTTTGCCTGATAACTTGATCAACTCTGTCCTCGTTACCTCCACTCCCCTCTTCGATCACCACCCTATCTCCACCTATCTTATAATTAACAATTCCCCTGTGCACAGCGAAGGCTCAAATCCCAAGTTTTTCCTTAACACTAGTCTTCTTAAAGATGAGGATACTCTTGTTGCCATTCATATCATTAAACTCATTAACAGGAATAACTTTCCCACCAGCTCTCACTCGGATAGATGGAACATGAACATTTTCGCCTGGTAGAATCTGTTAAAAACCATTGGCCAAAAAAGGGCCAAAGATTATAGGTTCACTAAAAGAAAATCTCTCCTCTGACCTTCAGAAAGCTAAAACTAACATCCAAGCCAATCCCTCAAACTATGATCTCATCTCTCATGTTGTCAATGCTAAGGAAGCCCTTAGGCAGCATCAGCAAGTTAAAACTAGAGGTGCTAGGATTAGATCCCATGCTCACTGGTTGCAGTTTGGGGATTGGGGATCTAAATTCTTCTTTAACCTCATCAAGCAAAAATAGTCTAATGAAACTATAGAGAGAATTATAGTTGATAATCATGAGATAACTGACCTTGATAACATCAAAGAGGCCTTTGCTAAATTTTACTAGAATCTTTTTTCTTTTGAGGATTCAGAGGAGGCTTCCTCCCTTATAAATCAATGTTGTTCTCTTATCCCTAACAGGATATCCACTTTAGATGCTAACCTGTTGTCCAAAGATATCTCCTTGGAGGAAATTGAAAAAGCCATTAACTCCCTTAATAATGACAAGGCCCCTTGGCCTGATGGCCTCCCGGTGGAGTTTTACAAGGCTAATATTAGATGGATCTACAAAAACCTTCTTGATATTTACTCAGAAGCCCTAGCTAGGGGTTCCCTGGGTAGCTCCACCAAGAATTGGAAACCTATCACTCTCCTCAATGTTTCATATAAATTTTTTGCCAAGATCCTGGCTCTAAGACTTGAGAATATCCTGCCCAAATTTGTTTGTTCTACCCAAACTGGATTCATTAAAGGAAGATATATTCTTGAGAATCTAATCACCAGTTGGGAAGCCATGAATTGGGCCAACTACTCTCAACAAAACTCTGCTATGTTTCTTCTAGATTTTGAAAAAGCCTATGACAGGGTGGAATGAAACTTTATCTCCATGATGCTTGAGGCCTTTGGATTTCCTAGTGTTTTCTGTAATTCTGTTAATATGTTTCTCAATGATGCCTTTTCCCAGGTTGATGTTAATGGCTCCCTTTCAGATTCTTTCCCCTTGGGTAGATCCATTAGACAAGGTTGCCCCTTAGCCCCTGCCCTCTTTGTTATTGCCTCTGATTCCCTGTATTACATTATTAGAGATAACTCAATCTCCCCTACTGTCAGAGGCATATATCTTTCTAATAATGAAGAGCTTATAAACTGCCAATTTGTTGATGACACTGCTATTTTATTTGAAGTTATTACTGACAACTTTGAGGCTCTAAAGAACAAACTCAATTTGTTTTGCACTATTTCTGGCACTCACTTATCCCACCACAAATCAATTTTTCTTGGTTGGGATGAGCAGCCCCCTGATTGGTTTAAAAACTATGATTTTCAGTGGAGAGGTCTGCACAAAATTGTGAGATACCTGGGCATACCTTTCTCTATTGATCCCTCCCTTAAGGATATGTGGTCTTGGGTTAAAGACAAAATCACTAAGAAGTTGGATAAGTGGCACAACAGAGTTTTGTCCTTGGTGAGCAGAGTTCAAGTCTGCCAAAAGATTCTTTCTTCCTATAATATCTATTATTCCTTAGCTTGGATGTTCATCAATTACCAAATCTTGGAAATTCAAAAGGCTATCAAGAAGTTTCTCTAGTATGATGGTAAAGGTGATAAAAAAATGCATGCTGTTAAGTGGGACTAGTGCCATGCTAATAAGCTCCTTGGGGGTCTTGGCTTGAAAGATCTTAAGCTCTAAGGGATTGCCCTTGCCGCCAAGTGGATCTTTCACTCTTTAGATGGTAATGATCCTTGGAAGGTCCTTGTTAGGAACAATATAGAAAGGGGATTCCCCAAAAATGCAAAATCTTGGAAGAATCTTCCTTTTAATGATCTTATTATTGGTAACTTTCCCATTATTGTTCAAGGATCTGTTGTCTTTAGATCCATTTGGAAAGCTTGGGATCATGTCAAAAATTATATTACTAACACGACCTTCCATGATGATAATCAGCTTTATGGTGAAAGGTCCATTTGGTGGAACCTACACTCCTCTGGCAAACCCCTCGCCCTCTCCCAAGGCTACTTTGCTAGACACCAGTCTGGTAAGGGCATCTCTCAATTGGCTGACCTCTTTTAGCAAGACAGATTAATCAGTTAGGATGATCTTAGAAGTAATTTTGATATCCCCGCCTCCCAGAAGAAAACCTATAATATGATTCTCAAGGCCACCAAGGACCTTCCTACTACTTGCCATATGGACTCTCATAGATTTTTAAGCTATAAATGGCCATATGGGACCATTTTATCCAAAATCAAAGCTAAAAACATTTACAATGTGATTGGGCATACTAATGCCATCATTGACCATTTTAATTCTATTTGGTATTCCACCCTCGACGTCTACTCCTAGAAGAAGTACTTTGATATATTGTGCAAAGGCCCTACTAAGCCTAAGTTAAAATGCTTCAATTGGCTTTTGATTCTTGATAGGCTCCCTATTAGAAAAGATAACGCTGCGGCTGATTACTGTAAACTGTGCAGGTTACCCGAGACTGGTAGACACGTTCTTCTTGACTGCATTTTTGCTAAGGAAATTTGGCATATGTTTGGTATCACTTATCCTATGAATTTTAGCATTCTTGATATTGTTACTGGGCATATTGATGGGCTTAAGAAAGATACTAATCTGTTTTGGAAAATCCTCTCCTCTAATATTTTATGGCAGATCTAGAAATGTAGAAATGAATAAAGGTATCAAAACAACCCTAGAGTTCTTACCGAGTCTTTTCAAAAACTCACATATTTTAAAATCTTCTTTCAGGTTTGCACTACCATGATGATTGAAAAAGAAAAAGCTCAAAAGGTTCCTAAAGACTGGTTATGCCACTTTCTTCATCTATGAGATGAAGGATGGATATGTTTGGAGAGAGAATATGGATAACTTGAAGATGTTCGAGAAGACTTGCAAAATGCTTAACCAAGAGGTTAAGGAAAATAGGAACTCCAATAAGGACCAAATCCTTATGCTTGTGCAAATTCAAGAGAAGAAAAACATTGTATGGATGGAGGGATCTAAGGGGTGGACTGCCTGGGTAGACACCCTTGATGATGTCTTGCACTAGTCTCTTGATCTCCCTCTTTTATCCTTGTATAGGTCTCTCGGATATGGAAATTTGTAATGCTCCTGATGTGAGGCCTGGCCTCTCTTGAGCTGTACTTTTCGTTGGATTGGTTTTTTCCTGCTCTTTTTGTGACCCTCCTATATATAATATAAAAAAAGTCTTGCTAAGTGCAAAGTCTTGACATCATAACAAATAAAAATAGAATCATGTCCCAAACAACTTTAATGAAATAGACAACCTCAATCCTTTGACTCTGAACCTAACACATTTAGAAAACCCTTTAATAAAAAGGAGACTTTCTCTGAGTCATGGATATTCGTCTTCAGTGTGGCTTTGCTGAGCATGATATGAAGTACAAAAACTTAATGTACACAAAATATTTGGTCACGAGTAGCAACGGTGGAAGATACTCTACAGTAGAACGAGTAGGTGAGCATGAGTTGCTTCTCAAATGGAATTCTACGTCTTTGGGTTTTGTTTCTACATGGAGGACGGTCTACTGATGGTAGGTGATACCCAGGAAATGTCATCTCAGGAAACTGTAAATACATGATGAGAGCCTCTGTCATCCTTATCTGCAATTTAAAGATAAAGTGTGTGTTTTCTATTATAGTATTACTATAACATCAATAAATGAAATCTCAATGGTTTGCAAACGGCCCAGACAAAATTTTATAATATTGCATTCATTTTTCTTTGCTTGCTTAAAACTTATACTTTTTTTATCTCAATTTTTTCACTTTTGTTTAATATTATTATATTTGTTAATGGGTTTTTGGTATGTTAGGAAGTTGAATAGTATGGAATGAGTCTACCATAGATCAAATCTTGTTGAGCACAAGGTTTCAACATCATAATGTAGAGATTATAATGATGTCTTGGATAAATTGACAAAATAGATACCCCTCATTTTTTAACTCTCAAATGAAAACATTTCAACTTATTTGGATTGATATAAAAATCTCCCTTCAATATATATATATGGCTCACCGCTATGACAAATTCACCCTAAGTAAAATTCACCACCATTAATTTTTTATTAAATCTAACTCTCTAATGTTGGTTGTTTCAACCGCCTTCATCATCCTCATTCACATCGGCAGCTTATGCACAACAGGTGTAGGCATCCAACACCGAAGGTGAATAGGGAGGGAAGATGTTCTCCTCCTCCTCAAGGCATCCTAAAAATTAACATGGATGGCTCTTCTCGTGGAAACCCTGGTCATGCTGGAATTAGTGGTGTTGGTCGGGATAGTTCTGGGGACATTCAATTTATTTTCTCTATTTATAAGGGTCTTCATACTAATAATCTTATGGAGGCTCAGGCAATTTTACTGGCTGTGGAGCATGGCAATCAATTGGGGTGGCGCAAGATTATATGTGAATTTGATTCCTAGGTTGTGGTGAACTTGTTGAACAGGTGGAGGTTAGATGATGTTAGTTGGCACCTGGCTTTGATTATTGAACAAATTCTCAATCTTTGTGTTTCTCTTGAGTTTGTTACTTTCATTCATATTCCTAGGGAGTGGAATGGTGTTGCTGATTGTTTGGCTAAATGGGCTTCTGATAATATTCATGATTGGAATTTGGTTGATCGGGGTCAATTACCCCCTAATTTGTCTCAACAGTCGGACCATTTGGTGGAGCTGGATAAGGCTATGTAATGACTTTGCTCTATAATTTTCTCTTGTTTTAATAAATTTTTACCCCTCTTTTATGTTAAAAATTTTCCATGGCGGTCAATTTGTTATGACGGTAAATTTTCCCAAGGTGAATTGTTTGCAATGAATTTTCCGTTGATGAATTGTTGGTGATGAATTTTCCTAGAGCTATATATCTATATATTACAATCACAAGTTTAAATATGTTGAAAGAAGGCATTATACTCTTACATTCTTCATTTCAATTTTCTAGCTAAAACTTTTTATAATTATTCTTATTTTTATAATTCTTGTCGAATACTTTAAATGTATCCCAATTAAATATTAAACTCTTCTTATTAATATGTGTAATGTAGAAGGATTACAATTTTTTTCTCCAAATATAAATATATAATAAGAATTACAAGTATTTTCTTCATCTTTTTATTCTAAATTATGTTTTTCTTCAATATCTTTGCTTTATAAAATCTATCATAAATCATCTACAAAAATTATTAAGCTTTCATTCCCAATTGAAAGAAAATATTTTTTAAGAGGTCTATACCTTTTTTCTTTATCTCTTTTTCCAAATTAATTGATATTTTAAAAGCTATATTCAAATTGAGATTTATAATTTATATACCATCAGACATCCAAATTTGGACACTTAATTTATCCAAATTTATCACTTTTCGCCTAAACATCCTCTTATCCGTTAATTCATATTACTATTATTTAATTAATATCTTTAATTTCTCATCCCAAGGTATTTAATTAATAATTAAATACCTTACCCTCTCTTAATCCTCTTTTCATCAAATAAATTAAATAAATATTACATTTATTTAATTCCTCACATGTCATTTTCATCTAATCCCACCATCTCTTAATCTCTTCATTAAGGATGTGCACATGCCTAATCCTTGATTAGGATGTGTCACATCCTCCAACTTTTGCAAGTTGGCTTCTAATCCTATTTATCTTCTAATTACTGATTAATTAAGCTCTTAATCATTCTCCAAGGAATTTTAATTCCTTTTTATTCTTCCTAGATCCCCCTCTTTTATATGTGAATTTTTAATTCACATTCCATCCTTCCAAAGCTTCTAGAACCTTGGACTTGTCACAATCTCCACATGTGACCAAGTCCCACCTTTTTGGAGCCCACCTTTTACCCTCTAGATCATCCTAGGAATGTGAATTTTAATTCATATTTATCCTCCCAACCACCTTTCCTTTTCCATGTGGATTTTTGAGGAATTCTAAAATTCCTCAAATGTCCCTTTCACTCCCACTTGGGGACAAGGAATTCTCTTTGAGGAAATCTCCTCACTCCCCCAAGGTGCATGTCCTTTTCCACCTCATGTACCTTTTTGACACCTCATCTCCACCTCATATCCTCTTGTCCACTTCACCCTCCACATGTCAAGATGTGAGGGCTTGTGGGTTTTCAACCCACCATAGCCCTTCATCTTGACCTTGTTGGATCAATCTTGACCCTTGAATTCTCTAGAGAATTCAAGTTCCTCTATAAATACCCCCTCTTCAAGGGCATTTTTAGAACACTTTGCACTCTCATAACTACATGCTGTCCATTTGAATCCTCAAGCCTTTTTCAATCATTCAACCATCTTTGTTCACCATTTTGCATATTGAAGCTTGCATTTTAGTCATTCAATCCATCATTTAAGGAGCACACAACCAATCCAAGCAAGGGCCAATCAAAGAGGTATCAACAACAAGGAAGGTAAAAGTGTTTGTGTTTTATCTTGTTTGCATTCCTTTTCGTTGTATCACTCTTTTGGCTAATCTTGAGGTGTCCTTGGTATTTTGTTATTCATGTTTCTTAGTTAGTTTTGCACACTTACAGCAGTAGGAATTCCAAGGTATACATTTATGGCATGCCCGGTGGGACCCACACACGGGTCTTGCATTTAATGT
>VDFB02047230.1:545415614-545778310 GCA_007258455.2 Sequoia sempervirens
CCTGCTTAGTCGACTTATTTCTTGGAATTGAAAATTCCTTATTGAAATCATAACTTATACACAACTTCTCCTATTCTTTAAATTGCGATTCTCTACTTGAATATCTCCATCCATTATCGATGCTATACCTGAGCATGCAAGTCATGTTATTTATAGGAAATTGTAGTTGCTGAAAATTTGTTTTTCCTTCATTGTGATTGTTGCCTCGCAATGCTCTTGGCTTGTTATTCTTTTAATTTTCCTAAGTTTGAGCATTTAGATAGAGGTGAATCCCTTGGGAAGGGTGACTAAGGGTTGAAGTTTTATTTTGACACTAAAATTCCTTCTTAGACCAACTGACGATATGTAATCAGATGGATTTCTTTTGTAAGATATTCGAATTTTGATTACCTTGATTTTTGTTATCATTGGATACAAGTCTTTGTGCATGGTATTGATTTTATATTTTTGCTATTGGCACTTATACTTGGTATAAGCCATGACCTATCTTCTATAAGGAATTTGATGGTTTCACTTTAAAATATATATGCATATATATTTTAAGATGTTAATTCTGGTCGCATCTTATATTGATACATATATATACATTTCTAAAAATAGTTAGATTCATAAAATGTGTGTATATTTATTTATTTATAAATGCATAAAAATATATATTTTTATTTAAATGTTGGAGAAGAATATTCTTGCTTGGTAATAAATGATTATATTAAATAATGAATTTGAAAATATATTAAATAGTAAGAGGGATGATTTATTATATAAATGTGTATTTATATAACAGAGGGTTTTATTTAAATGTTTGAATCAGATGATCTTTTAAAATGTTGGATTCTTTTAGTTTCAGTTACTAGAAGATATGTGATTTTTGTAGGTAAATAGTTATTTAGAATACAAGTTATTGTGGTAAACGACCAACTAAGTGAATTTATTGGTTGAATTAATGTGTATCTTAAAAAGTGGAAGAAACGTGTTAATTTGGGAGTATTCATGTTTGTAATGTATTTCATGGTTGTATTCTTGATTATTGCTTGTCTGGAGTATTGTGTTTGATTAGCGGAATTAAGGTGATTATGGGTTATTGTTAAAGAGAGTCTTTTATGCAAGTGGATTAAGTTGGCTTTTAGAGGTTAGGAGGGAGTATTTTGTTGTTTGAGTCTTATGTTTGTTAATATAGAAGTGGTTGGTATGTGTTTGAGATGAGTGCAAGAGGGTCAATTCCTTGCACTTTGTATATCTTTATGGGTTTGTGCTATGTGTGCAAGAGGGTTTATGCCTCACACTGGGTATGCTTTCTTGTTGTAACGCCTCGCCACACAACCCTAGAGGAAGTTGCAATTAACTACTCGAATGTACTATTTTTTTTTTTTAAGTATAAACATGCAAGTTCACTACCCATTGCCAACAACATCTAAGGTTACGAGACTGAGATTACTTTAAAACCTAAACAAGAAACATGAATTGAAACCTTAACATTTAATTACTAAAATAATTAAGAACACATACATTCCATACATGATAAATTACATCAAGAATAAGAGATACCATGCATTTTCAAATGACATAATTGAACAATAAGATTACATCTCTCATTCCCCGAATGAGGTAAATCCAATAAGAAAGGTTACATAATACGTCTTCCACCTCGATAACAAATGAGGGGTAATAAATTACAAGATTCAATTGAGATGAATAAAGCATGAAATGAAACTGGATCCCACGAGCTCTCCAACTAGAAATCTTGTCCACATGAACAAGAAGAAAACCCAACAGAGTAAGGTTCACGTTCCACCCAACCAAGTGATACCCAAAGGCTCACCCCCCATGCTAGGAGATAATAACAAGGATTCCTAGAAAAGACCATCTACCTCTAGACACATGCTGACACAAACTGACTCATACTAACACAACCAATCACAGGTAAAACACCAGTACAACTCTAACATGGTCACATTGCTTCCAGATATAAAATAGATCAAGTATGTTAAGAAACCATACACACAAAATCACATACCAACTGTTGTTGTAGAAAGAGTGTCATCACATAGCTCGACATGGGATATCCTCTAGGAATCTTCATAGGCTCCGACCCCCATTATGGGATATCTTGGTGGCCTCAACTGAATCTTGGCCCCCATACTCACTCATGTGGAATCAAATACCTCTCGTAAAGACAAGATAGATGACCTTTCCATTTCAGGCCTTCCCACTCATCCCAAGCCTATACGAGCACTTGTGTCTATGAGTGAGGCTAAATTATCTTGATTAATGTGAAATACTACCTAAACTTCTAATTATATTGTTTTAGTTATCACTTGATTAAACCACCTCTGAAGGTTACCTAGTTTACCTCTTTGGGCTCTGGCGCCTAACAAAAGCCACTCTTCTACTTGACAACACATACAAACCAATCACCAAGGGAAATCCCAGGTGCATACTAACAAGATAAAACCACTCCAACTCTAGGAGGAACACATAATGAAAACTCACTCCAAACACTGGTGGAAACAAAACACATAATCCACTCCTTCCAAAGAAGGCACAAACCACATAAACCACTCCTAATCCAAAGGAGACACAAATCACATAATCCACTCCTAATCCAAAGGAGGCACAAACCACATAAACCACTCCTAATCCAAAGGAGGCACAAATCACATAATCCACTCCTAATCCAAAGGAGGCACAAACCACATAATCCACTCCTAATCCAAGGAGACACAAACCATCCTCGTTCGTGAAAATCGGGTAAAACAACAGGATACAACTATACGCACTACCCAAGACAATACTAAGGTTGACTAACATATTACGACAACCTACACAATTAAATGAAAACCCCATTTGGAAGACTTACATAAAAAATTCACTCCATTTGCCCAACAATGACAATGAGAGAAAAAACATAACGAAAAGACACTTTTGGCAATTAAATAACCTACTTTAGGATTTCCTAAATCCAAACAACACAATGACATATTGCATGTAATCAATTAAAATAGGATTACTAAATCCAAGCAAAGAAATAATACATCGTTCACAAACATCCAAGGTAAGTAAAATTACATTTGCAACATTAAGTAATTCAAAACCCTAATTGTTTAATTTCATCATAATTTAAATAAGGGCTAATCCAATTACTTTACTTCAAATTTTCTTAATTACAATTAATAATAAGAATCAATTTTAAAAAAAAATAAAAATCATTTTTCTTAAAGAATCAACCTTTGCATCTTTTCTAATAAAAATAATCTAAAAATAATTATATTCAATTATATGATTAAACATATAAATTTTTATTTACATATTTTATAAACACCATATATATTTCCAACCATTTAAAATATATAATATATATATCATATACATAATATATAAATATTATATATAATAATATATATAATATATATATTAAATACATAATAATAATTTAAAAAAAACATTATATTTATATATAAATATATATACACATATATATTTATATAATATATATTATATATATTATAAATAATATATATAATATATTATATATATATATAAATTTATATAATAAAAATAATTTAAAAAATAAAAATAAACTTAACTTTATGCTGCACAGCCCCAGAAACAGTGGACGCAGCCCCTGCTGGGCTCCTACCAAGCCTTCCCCAAGGATGGGGGTCACTGCCTGTGAAGGTAGCGCTGGTGCTTCCTTCATAGTCAGCACCTCCCATGGTTGGAGGCGGCTGTGGGGTAGCCTCCCAGCCCCAAATTTTATAAAAAAATTAAATACTTTCCCTATTTTCTGTGAATTCACAGAATATGATAGTAGTTTTTTTTTAAAATAGAGATTCTCTAGAATACATACAAACTATATATATAAATTTTACATTTTATAGTCAAATTGAACAAATTGTTTCTACAGAAAAATTGACAAAGTACAGAGGCTTTTCTAATTTCTTTTGTTGTTCTCATTTGAATTTACTATTGTTAAAATTTGATTTGCAAGAATTTTTTTTTTGTAGAGATTATTTTTCTTCAAGAATCTAAATTCTTTTTCCATGATTTCAATAGGGTTTTCAAATTTGTTTCCAAGCAAGTTTTCAAAACAATAAAACAAGAAAGAACTCGTGATTTGAAGCTTGAAGAAGAAAAGTTGAGCTTCCCTGCAAGATGATTTTTCCAAAGCTCTTCCAAAGTCTTCACCCAAATCCAATAATGCATCCCCATAACAAGAAAACCTCTCTCCCTTTTTAACAACAATCTTTTTTTTTTTTTTTCAAAATGAAATATCTTCCCCAAATTTAGTCAACTTTCCCCAAAATATCCCATAACCACCATAGTTATTTCCCTCTATGAATTTTGAGATATTTTGTTTTTTTGAAAGTTTAAAACCAAATTTCTTTTCAACATGACTTTGTTACTTTTAAAAAAAAATTCTATTTAAAAAGGAATTTAAAGCTTTTAATAATTTCTTTTCAAAAAACATTTGGAAACTTTTAAAATTTTTCTTTTCAAAAGAATTTAACACTTTTAATTCTAAAATGGATAACTTAATTCATTTCAACACAATTAATTTAATTAACCAATAAAATAAATCTAATCCAAAATGAGATTATTTTATTAATTAAATTAAATTAATTAATAAATTAAATAACATTTCTAACATTATAACTAGATTTATTTAACAAACAACTTAAATACATAAAGCCATTTATTTACCTTTTCCAACTTGCAATTAAATAAAATCAAGGAGAGATGAACAACAAAGAAGCAACTTAACCTGACTAAAACCCGACGACACATTATGACTAGGGTGATGCCTTGACATAGAAAACCTAGCTACTATCTCCCAATCGAATACCGTTGGCCAATGGACATGCTCAAACCTGTGAAACCAGGTGGAGTCGATGTCTTGTACCTGTCAACCTATGAACAAAGAGTATATTGAACATGCATATATATAACATAATAAAACACACTGTGAAAAGGAAATCTTAGAATCATAGGGCGCTCGCAAGAGAGTGGTGCAATCCCATCCCCTTCACCAATACAGTATTACTAACTAACAAACCTAACATCAATAATATACTCAAAAGCATAAAGCATCATTAATTCAAATATCTACTAAGTTAATTCAAAGCATGCCATAATGATAACATCAGAATAAAATACCATCACATCAAAATATAACATTCACAGATCGCTTTACAGTTTGTGATCAAATAGTAACCAAGTACCATAGTCAAAGTAATAACAGAACAAAGCATAACAAAGAAAAACAATGTTCGATCAAAAGAGCAAAAAATGGAGGGGTGTTACACTTGTGATTGAGATATGTGAGCAAGATGGTTAATGCCTTGCTCTATTGGATTCATATGATTATGTTATGTTTGGAAGATGGTAAATTCCTTATTTTTACTGTAGGGTTTACTAGATGCAAGTAGGTGGAGTGGCTCTCAATGGGGGTCAAATCCCAAAGTGGTGACCTAGACAACCCATTAGAGAGTTCTTAATTCAGTGATAACCTAAATAATGAATTAGGGGGATGGGTAATTTTCACATAAACAAGATAATGGATGCATCACCCATGCCTATAGTGCTCATTTAGGCTAAGGATGGGTAGAGAAGGCTTGGTTAGCAAGATCAACTTGCTTGTCCTCATGAAAGGAATGTTGGTTTTGCATGTGTCACCCTATGGGGTTGGGACCTAGTGAGAGGTTGCTAGGACAACCATAGATGGGGGCCAGGGTCTAGTGAGAGACTGTTAGGACAACCCATATCAGGACCATGCGATGACACTCTTCCCTATTGTAGTCTAGCATTCCCTATTTTTGTGTTCCCTTTCTATTGTATGTGTGCCTATGGAAGTGAATTCAATGTTGTAAGCGATGTCTTTGTTATGTGATGTTATGTTGTAATGTGTTATGTTGGAACCATGATTTGTACTTTTGTGTTAAACTATTTTATGGTGGGACCTTATTGTTATCTCCTAGCATGGGGGGTGGACCTTAGGGTTCCACATGGTCAGGTCGATTGTGCTTTTTCCTCCATTGGGTTTCCCTTGTTGTTCATGAGCAAGGAGGATGTACCTTTTGTAGCAGATTTTGGATATTGTACCAGTTCAAGGAGATAATTTTTTATGTTCTATATTGAACATGTATATAATTTGTATCATGTAATGTAATCTTCATGTACTCTTTCTGTTGTATTAAGGGAAGCACTAATGTAAGTTTGTAGCAATGTAATGATGTACCCTCATGTAAGGGAATTTATATATGTACTTGTAGCTATATATATATGATCTTTGATGATTGCTTATCTGATGCTATGATATGGAAATGTATGTGTTTATTAATTTAATGTGATGGATTTAAAATGAACTCTTGTTGTTAGTTAATTAATGTTGTATGTTTAGATCTTGGTAATAGTTTTACTAGTAATGCAATCATGGAACCTTAGAGGACATAGCTTAGCTTATATGTTATGTTTAGTTATGACTTATATTTCTTGTTATTGCACTTTAAAAATAATATTGTGCCATTATTGTAGTTTGTAGACACATAAAAATGACCTAGGCCTACATGCTCTATTGTCACCATAGTTCTTCCTAGTATAATTGAAATATTTAATTGTGTCCTTTGGTCCACTTTCAACTATTAATTAAATATTTTTTAATTATTTAAATAATTCATGTCTTTTTATTCTTCTTGATTATTTAAATAAATAAATTTTATTTATTTATTTAAATATGTCACTAATACTTTAATGTCTCTCCCTAATTAAATAAATTCCTTAATTTATTTGATTATCTTGGTCCATTATTTCCTCCTGATTATTTAAATAAATGTCAATAATTCCTAGATGTCTTCTCATAATTAAATAAATTTGTTAATTTATTTAATTATTGCCCACCTTGGCATTTTCTTCATTTTAAATAAAATTATTTATTTAAAATGGTTTCACTTTCTAATTTTCGCTCTTTTAGTAAATAATTCAAATTAATTATTTATTGTCACATGACCCCACCTTTTTGAGTTAAATTAATTTTTAATTCAAAATAGTAATTTTCCTCCATAAATCAAGTAATTTCTAATATTATTTGATTTTCTAGCTCTCTTTTTTCGTTCCATTCTTATCTCCTTGTCACATGCAATCTCGTCCCTTGATTTGATTTTTTCAAATTAAATCTTGTCGACTCATTTCAAATTTACCATAATTTTTCCCTAACCCTAATTGTGGGTTGTCACATTGAATCTTGTCCATTGATTCTAGGGAAATTGTCAATCTTCAATCTTGGTCATTCATTCAAAATTGCATTTTCTATAAAATGACAATTTTGGTCTCATTTGCACATCTCATGCTCTTGCAATTTCACGTCATCTTAGCTCTTGCAATCTTGTCTTAGGCATACTTTACATCTCTTGGAATTTTTGGCATACTTTAGGCATATTTCATAGTTGCTTACTAGTTGCATAGTTGCATAGTATTGCATTTTATAGAAAATCCTTCAACATTTTGCTTTCGTCTTGGCATAGTCATAGAATGCTGACACAAAATTTGAGGGAAGACTACATATTGCAGCAAATAGAGAATGTGTAATGGAGGTCAATCATGGAGGTTGAAGACACAAGGTGATATCTCTTTTTTTTTTTCATGTTATTTCCTCCTTTGTGCTTCATTATTTACTTTGGGTTTGGTTTATTATGCACTAACTTGCTAACATAGATTTTTCCCATAGTTACATTGGTGAACTAGACACCAAAATTAAGCATTTTTGTTTTTTTCCATACGACTTTTTTTTTGTGTTTTGTAGGTATAGGTACGGTGTGACACATTTGCTATTTCATGTGATGCATTCGACATATCATGACACATTCGCTAATCTAAATGACACATTCACTCTACTGTGATGCATAAGCTTTTTAGAATGACACATTTGACATACCGCGACGTATTCTCTTTGCAGGTCGATGCATCTGACTAATAGATTTTAGATTCTGCTCCAAGATGCATTTGTTGCAAAAAATTATGGATTTTCTTGATAGATTCTAGATTCTATCCTGCGACGCATTTGCTCTGCAGAGTGATGCATTCATTTGGTAAATTTTTAGTTTCGGTTTTTCTTAGAATTTTCTAGATTTCTCATTTCAAGTTAATAGCTTAGGGGTTTTTCTGGTTACTAATCTGTTGTTGCAGCATGTGGCTTTGAATTTTCGTGGGTCCAAGACATTTTTTTAGACTATTCACAAGTGGTTTTGTAGGTTTGAATGTCCACGCATGTTATATTGAAACCTCGTATTTGTTTTATATTAGAAAACACTTCCATTAGTGCTTTAAAAAGAACATTTGCTTGTCTCACTTAGATTTAATTAGGAGGTTAAAGAAATTTTCTTGATTGTGCTTGAAGGTGGTAGGTGATTATGCTCTCACCTTGTGCAAACTAGGTGATCAAAAATCCAAACCCATCTATTTTATGTGTCACCCTAATTCAATAATCGAAGTATCCTCTCCCCTTGTGCACTTATGTGATCCTAGGTGCAAGAGAAATAGTTATTGACTCTAGGAATTGGGCCTTCCTTGGTGGGAAAAAGTACTAACCCCAAGGTGACTCAAGTCGACAATGAAGGTCTTTGGTTGAGCTACCCTCGAACAATATATAAATGTGAATCCTAATGTAAAGCTTAGGATTACGAGTGTGGATGTGTCACATGGACAAGTGAACTCCCCAAAACCCTGTTGAGCATAAACTCTTTAAGCTGGAGTTCCTCCTTATCAGAGCTAATCTTGGCTCATGCCACTTGAACAAGGTCCCAAACTAAATTTTTTTGTGTAGTTTCCAAAATCCCATCTATTTGCTAGCGTAGCAATGGTTGTTGTAAAGGCATACACATTCTCGCAGTTCTTAGTAGAGGTGATCAACCCACCATGGGAGATTTATGTGGGTTGGAAGCTTGGTTGACCTGAGAAGTGAGTGCACTATAAGGGGGAGCCTATGTGGCCAAGCTTCTGGATTCATCCGCTAAGAATAAGTGTGGTTGGGGAAACCCACATGGAATCTAGAAAATATAGTCCTTGCCTAACCTAGGGTTGTACTTGTCTTCTTTGTGCATGATCAAACAAAATATTGTGTTTTCCAAGTGCTTTTTGAGACATTAAAAAAACACCTTTCACAGACCTGGAAACAATCATTCAACTTGAAACAATTCCAAAATTTGGCCAAAACTTGCAAACAAACTAAAATCATTCTGCTGCAATGCATTCGCCATCGTGCACCACATTTGTCACATTCTGCAACACATTCACTCTAATAAGCTATATTCATGACTTTGTGTGATGCATTTTCCTGTCCTACATCACATTTGCTTTCTTGAGCCACATCTGCTACATGTAGAACCACATTCGTTGAAACTGTGATGCATCTGCCATATTGCAATGCATTCGCAACCTGGAATGACACATTTTCCTGGAAAAAACTAAAACAATATTGCAGTCTAAAACCCGAAACCAAACTTGTCCAATCTACCTATTGGACACTGGGAACACTGAGAGGGGGGGTGAATCAATGTTCACTGATTTTAATTTCCAAAATAGATCCAAAACAATTAACAACAATAATTAAACTTCATATAGCATTTACAACACATAATAGATGAAATCATGCAGTCAAATTAATGAACACTATAACACCAGATATTTTTACATGGAAACCCTATTAGGGGAAAAACCATGGTGGAGATTAATCCACAATGTTTACTTTGTTAAAAGTAAAATAGAAAGAAGAGGAATGCGCTTGCATTCAGGCGCACTGCCTAGAGCTCACTACTCAATAGGGAAGGTTCACTGCCTTACCAGCAAAATTAAGATTACAAAAAAAAATTGAACTGAGAGAACAACATCTACAAATGCTAGAATTCAGTTCCACTGAAGCTCACAATCAAATTTCGGATCTCTTAACGCAATTGCACTTTTTCTCTGCTTTGCATACCAAAACTATTCTGCCCTCAAACAACTAATTTTCTCTTTTCGCTCTCTTCTTGATACTCCTTCAATAATGCATTATATCTACTACCATTACTTGCATATCACACCCAAAATGGTTTACTGATCTCCTTTATATACCCACTAAACATAAATTCAATGTATGTCAACCTCACAATAAAATATAATATTTTTGCTTATGTCACCTCAAATCACTAATTAGAATTGATGCATACCCACACAAGTCGGCTAGACTTTAGTAGGGACCCAAACCAAGATTTAAAACATAGGAAATAACAAAATACATATTCCACATATATCCATGATATGCCATATGAAACATGTCGGCCACAATGGAAAATAAACCATGAAACATGCTACTGAATCTCTTAACTCAAACTCCAACTTAATATTATACCACAAAAATCATCAGAGGATAGTGTAAATTCTATGAAAGATTTCCTAGAGATCCACACCATGAAATAATGATCCGAAAAAGTGATCGAATTAACTTGCCAATTGGATGTCCTATTCTTCATTCTTTTTGCCAGTAGATGACAGAGTCTTAGTTTCCTTGCCAGTATAAACAACGTTGATACTACAAATCATAATGCTAACACTAGTTTCCATCAATGACAACACAAGTAGCCAAAAATGATCTCTTAGAGCCATATGCCAACAATCTCCCCCTTTGACATTGATGGCAACACTTAGTGAAAAGTTGACTAAGTGTCAAAACTAAAAACTTAGCAAGACCAAACTTACTGCTCCCCCTATGGATGCCAAGGAAATTTTCCACTACATTCTCTCCCCCTTTGACATCAATGAAAAAGCTCTACTATATCCGCTCTACACTTTTCTTCCTATTCTCTCCCTTTAATATTTTACTGCACTTACTCTTTTTTAATTCTCTCCCCAACTGATGATGCAAAAATTGATCAAAATTGGACAATTGCTATAAGAATTCATAAAATTATTTTATACTTAGCTTTCATTTCTAGAAGGAATTTCTTCCAGGAGTCCATCGCAATCCCAATAGCTATGATCAAGCTAATATTCTATGAAGTTCTATTGATGATTTTAATAAGAGACTTAGGAATGGTGATTGCATCTTCCAGCTTTTCTCCTGACTTAAGCACTTCAATCATTTGCTCTAATATCCCTTCAATTATGTCTTTCACTTTCCAGAAGGCATCAATAAGAGTATTCCTATAAAAGTGGACCTTTGCATGCTCAACCTACAGAGCATGAACCTTCTTCTTAACATCTCCATTCTTGTCCAAAGTCATACTGTAATCTTTTCTAGTTATGACAAGGTCTTTTTCAATTTCCTCCAACTTATCCTTGTACTTGCCTACCACATGAGGCAATTTAAGATAGTAATTGAAAACTTTATTGGCCGAGTCAATGCATTGTCTCAGCTCATTCATTTTCTTCTTCAACTTGGAAAGGGATAGCCTAAAATGCATCTTTAAATGGGAAATTATTTCCTCCTCTTTTTTGTCTAGAGGCATTGATTCCATGGCTTCCTTGACACACTCAATTAGTTCTTTTGGGAGAACATCTTGCAAACTCTCCAACTCAATATTATTATTAGCAAAGTATCTTTCTAGAGTGTTTTCAATAATATCTTGCTCATAAGATGGTCCATTTAACCATATGTCTGATATCTTTTGCATACCATCTTCATCCTGAATGATTTGCACTATCTTTAAATTGAATAGAGCATCTTCTTCATGATTGTCTTCATCTATTATAATTTCCTGTTCACTTGGTTTTGGTTGATCTCTTGGAGTATATTCTTCAGAAACTTCATCCTCTACATCCACAACCAATTTTATTTTCCCTTTTTCTTCAATCTTTGTTGAGTTGGGTACTGGATGAGTGACACCACCCATATCACTTCCTCTCTTCTGCTTTTTCTCTACCTTTCTAGAGGATGATCCAACTTCAGTTAACTTTATCGAGAGAGGGACAACACTTTCCCCAAACCTTTCTAACACCTTTCTAAAGAAGCTTTCATACACTTGTTCACAATTTTTGAAAGAGTTATAATGATTGAAGATTTTCTTACGAACCGACATATTTTCTCTCCACACTACATTGTCCTTCATAGGAAAATAGTTTAGAAAATACATCATAATACATATTTCTAGAGTGCCAAACCTGAATGGGTAGTCAATATCCTTCATTAATTGAACATTCTCCATTAGTTGATCCTTCAATAGACTAAATAGGTCAAAGTCTTCATTTTCAATTATCATTTTATGAGCGATCTATGCAACACCTACCAAGGGTTGATCCTTCTCAGTTTCTGAAGAAGATTTTATATGTGATTCCATATGCAACATACCTTGTCAATGGATCTTTAATTCTCGCAATTATCAAAGCCCTCTAATCTCCCCTTATTCTAGTTAGGGCTTCAACCTCAACATTGTGAATCAACTTATTCTTCGATAAATCACCAACATTGCATAAGCTCGTTAGATTTCTAATCACATCCTTAGAAATTTGATAAGGTTTGTCTAGAGTGAGAATATCACCGTCCAATTTGTTGAGAACAAACCAAATTATCTCTGCATTGACGAAATTAGGATATTCGCTCCATATATCCAATTTTTTATGCTTTGATCCTTCAAGCCTCCTAGATCGGTGAGCGACAAAAAAATTATTTCATCCCTAATCTTTTGATTGCTATACTCATCTAGAGCTATGGTTCCTTTGATTTGCTTCATGTTTCACCCTGAACAGAGTTCTACCAATTGCAAAAATAGATATGAAATCAATGATCAATAGAAATACCTAGAAATTCGCTATTAGGATCACCTTTCCCACCTTGAAATTTTGCAGAAAATGCTCTTGAACTGTTCTCCTTCAATGCGTAACAATGAATTAAGGTTTCAAATTCCCTCTTTATAACTTCACTTCCTCTACTTTTTGTCACATTAAATGTGTTTCTCTAGAAGTTCAAGTCACTCTACAAACTCAGATACCAAATGAAGAATTCAACTGCAGACCTATACCATTTCATCCAATTCAACATATGATTGCAAATAATTCCATTAATGAATAACATGATGATTGACGAAATCCAGCAATTCGGTGCCAATTATAAATAGGGGGACAAGATATTTTCATGAAAAACTCCCCCTAGGCGACTGGCCTGATATCAGTTACTAGAAGAGTTACTAGAGGGAGCTTCAAGTACAACCTTGTTTCATTCATCAGGTTTACTTTCTTCACCCATGTTTTCTTCGTCTGATCTCTTATCTCTTCCACATATGCTTTTCTTTTCCTTTGTTGTTTTTCTATGAATTTATTCCTTGATAAACCAGACCTCTATTCCTACAGAATTTTGCAAGGTGTCAAAGATTGTTACAATTGAAACATACCAGACCTTTCTGTCTATACTAGCCATTCCACTGATTTCTTCTTGGCCTACATTGATTAGAAACATGTCTAAATCTTCCACAAGTATAGCATTTAATGTTACTTGTATTGATAGGAATACTTCCACATTCTAATGCCTTATGACCAAACTTCTTGCATTTAAAACATTGACCAAAAAATGGAGTACTAAGGTTTATCCTTCTTCTACACTGAGAAGCGGTATGTCCAAATTTAGTACAAGTAAATAATTTCCATTAAATCTTTGAGCATTGGGTTTCCTTACCGGATGTTTTATGCCTTTGTTCTTCTTTTCAGAGTTCTTCTATTCAGATCCAGAGCTTTAACCCTTCTCATAGCTGAGACCTTGCTTGTCATTTGTATCCTTCTAATTTTTGGTTATCTCATCAAGCTTAGTAGAACTTATCCTGAAATTTTCTTTGAATTCATTTACAGTAGCAAGCTATCTCTCAATCTCGCGTTCATAGTTTCTGGCCTGTTACAGTTCTACCTCCAGTTGAATGGTTCTACTATTAATTCTGTTGCATTCTTTATATTTTTATTTTAGGGACTGGGCAAGATTCTCCTCATTCTTCTTCCTTTGTTCAATCTCTTTGGTAAACTTCATTGCCACAGATTCCATCTCAAATTTTAGAGCTGTATTTTAGTTGGCTAGCTTCTCACATTATTTTTTAATTTCTTTTAGGGTTTGATTCAGATGGACATCATCTGGACCTTTGCTTTCTTTTTGCTTCAACTAATCACACAAATCCTTCCTCTTTTCCCTTGACTCATTTATCGTATCCTTCAGTGATTGAATGAATTTTTCAACATCTGCAAGATTTTCCTTTAATTCCATGACCTCCACTTTAGATTGATCAAGATCATCAAGTGCCACCATAAGCTATTGTTCAAGACCACCAACATCCATTGTAATTCAAGATTCACCTCAAACTATTAAACTTTTGAAGAGGAACCAACTCTAATACCAATTGTTGGACATTGGGAACACTGAGAGGGGGGTGAATCAGTGTTCACTAATTTTAATTTCCAAAATAGATCCAAAACAATTAACAACAATAATTAAACTTTATATAGCATTTGCAACACATAACAGATGAAATCATGCAGTCACATTAGTGAACATCATAACACTAGATATTTTTACGTGGAAACCCTACTAGGGGAAAAATCATGGTGGAGATTAATCCACACTGTTTACTCTATTAAAAATAAAATAGAAAGAAGAGGAATGCACTTGCATTCAGGTGCACTGCCTAGAGTTCACTACTTAATAGGGAAGGCTCACTGCCTTACAAGAAAAATTAAGATTACAAAAAAAATTTGAACTAAGAGAACAACATCTACAAATTATAGAATTTAGTTCCACTAAAGCTCATGATCAGATTCTGGATCTCTTAACCGGATCACACTTTTGTTTTGCTCTGCTCTACTCTACATACCAAAACTATTCTGTCCTTAAACAACTATTTTTCTCTTTTCAATCTCTTCTTGATACTCCTTCACTACTACATTATATCTACTACCATGACTTGCATATCACACCTAAAATGGTTTACCGATCTCCTTTATATATCTGCTAAAGATAAATTCAATGTATGCTAGCCCCACAATAAAATATATATTTTTTTGCTTATGTCAGCTCAAATCACTAATTAGAATTGATGCGTACCCACACAGGTTGGCTAGACTTAAGTAGGGAACCAAACCAATATTTCAAACATAGGAAATAGAAAAATACATATTCCACATATAACCATGATACGCCATATGAAACATGTTGGCCACAATGGAAAATAAACCATGAAACATGCTACCGAGTCTCTTAACTCGAATTTTGACTTAATACTATACCACAAAACTCATCAGAGGATAGTGTAAATGCTAAGAAAGATTTCCTGGAGATCCACACCATGAAATAATGATCCAGAAAAGTGATCGAATCAACTTTCCAACCGGATGTCCTATTCTTCATTCTTTCTGTTGGTAGATTACAGAGTCTTAGTTTCCTTTCCGATATAAACAATGCTAATACTGTGGATCATACTGCTAAAACTAGTTGCCATCAATAACAACACAAGTAGCCAAAAAGTATCTCTCACATCCATATGCCAACACTGCCATCAAACATCTTTTTCTAGCAGCCTCTATCAAAAACTAGAAAGAAAATTGATCAAATCTTCCATCATTTGCATCTTTAGCTTGCATTTATCCATAGGTCCAAACTTGCAAAATCTTTAGTTGCATCTTTAGAAGTCCATTGTCTTCATTTTCAGACATAAACCAGTCTTTAGAGCCTCATTTCATTTGTGGATTTTGGATTAGGAAACCTTCCCATACTTTTCAAAATCATTTCCTTCAAGAGTAGGTGGTCATTGGACTTAGTCAACTTAATTTCTTTTAGTCTTTTTCCTTTTTGTGAGACTTTCCAACTCAAAAGTTTAGTTAGGAAACCTCACCTTGTCACCTTGTCATCTTGTCCTTTAGTCACATTAGTAAGTCCTTTGATGACCCAAATTGAGACATAGATCAAGCTTAGGGTGGTTGAGTAACCTTCTTCCAAATCATTTAGACCTTTGCATTTGCATACCTTAGAACATTCAAGTCATCTTAGTCCTCATTTTGCATACCTTATTTCTAAAAATCCAAAAAAAAATATAGGCCTTATTGTCCTTTGGAATTTGTCATTTTGTTTAGACAACTTTGTCATATTACACTCCTTATTGTCAAAAAACCCAAAAGCATAGCTTGCATTTGCATACCTTATTGACAAAAAACCAAAAACATAGTTGCATTTGCATCCCTTTTTGTCAAAAATTCTAATAACATAGTGTCATCATCTAGTTGTCATTTTCATCCTCTTCCTAATTTGAGCAACTCCTTATATGGTTGAGACTAGGCTTCAAAGAAAAAGAAGACAAATGGATAATTTTGGACAAGACACCAACACTTATATATTTTCCAATGACATGAATCAAAACATGAATCAAGATGCATCTTTTATCAATCCTTTCAGTGAAATGAATATGCCATCTTTGTCACATAACCCCTTCGAACCATTTATACAAAGGGGCCAAAACAAAAAAGTATATGCAGAAGACTTAGAAGCTGCAACAAAAAAACCTGATGTAGCCTCCTTCGTGGAAGATTTAGTCTTACATGAACCACAAAGATATCTAGCCATGCTCTTGGACCAAGTGACTAAATTTCCACATGGCTTTGACATTAACACTTTGAGACCAGCCTCACCAAATCACAATACCAACAACAACAATGCAAATAACATGTCCAACACTAGTCAACCCAAAAATAATACAAATAATTCCTTTGTTGGTGCCACCTCACAAATTTCCATAAGCACTATTAATGCCACCTCTAATGACACATCCAATTAAAAAAAAATCAATGCAAAATCCATTGGAGGGACACCAACTATGTCGAAGCCATGTCACAATCAATGACAACAATGTTAGCAACATCCTCACAATCAATTGGAGCTACTTTTGGATCCTCATCAATGGGGGCAAGCTCTTCAAACCCCTTATTTGAAGCTTCATCTAGTTCCATGAGAGCATCATCATCAAATCCTTTCATTGGGTCTTCATTCAATTCCTTTGGAGGAAGTAAATGACATATTTTCATTCGAGGACCACAACCAAATGTCAACACATCATCACAACTTAATACCAATACTTCCCAAGGTCAAAACACCAACATTCCCTATGGAAAATTCTATCAATTTGGACAAGGCAATTAGATGACACAACATATGATGTCATTTGGGCACCAAAATATTCAAGGTCAACACATCCCGCAAATATCAACTAATATGGTTGGAGGACACATTCCTATGTATGCATCACACATACACACCCATCAACACATACCTAATTAGAACTTTCAATACCAACAACATTCCAACCAGAAAACATCATACATCTCACAACAACACATTCCACAAAAAAATCAGAACACCTCATCCCAACAAATGGGGAACCATGGGATACCCATCACTCCCATGTGTGATGCAACAAACAATCCCATAATTGACGCTTTGACAACCCAAGTGGAAAACTTGCAAAAAAAAATAGAGACTATGCAAATGTCCCATAAAAGGCCACACACATCATATGACTTATGCCCATATCCTTTTGACACAAGTCTATACATGCCACCATTCCCTCCTGGGTATGTGGCACCAAATTTCACTAAATACAAAGGCAAGACAAACCCCATTGAACACATTCAATAATTCACAACCAATTGTGTGGATATTTCCTATGAACATACGTACTTGATGAGACTCTTCCCTAAGAGTCTTGTAGGCCCCGCACTTGAATGGTTTTCCACTTTACAAAAGGGAATAAAATCATGGGATGAACTTGCACATAGATTTGTGGAAAATTACGCTTATAACATTGACACAGATGTCTCAATTACCAATTTATGCACACTTACACAAGAAGCTGGTGAGAATTTTATCCCATTCTTCCAAAGATGGAGAAGTCTAGCAAGTCACTACCATATTGACATACCCGAGAAAGAAAAAATTGACATGTTTGTCCAAACACTCCTAGGCCCATTGAAATATGGCTTGCAAGTTCACTACTGCACAACCTTCACAGACTTAGTCGAAAAGGGGGTCCAACTTGAGAGGTCCCTTATTGCTGAAGGAGAACTAAAATATGGCCCTAAGAACATGAACACAAACCCACCTGCGGACAAGAATAAATACTGGGCCAAGAACAAACACATTACCAATGATGGCGTTGTTGATGCTAAGGTGATAAATACAATGGGTCATGTAGTTACTCTGAAAGGAGCTCCACCACAAAATACACCAATGAACACATCGACACCTACTACTAATTCCATTCAAAATAGTCATAACAATCAAAACAGTCAAAACCAAGGGCAACCATGACAAATAAGGAAATTCCCAAAGAGACACACATATACTCCCTTGGGTGAACCAATTGAGGACTTCCTTAAAAGGATCTTCAAAATGGTGTCATTACACTAGAAGACCCTAAGCCATATGACCCAAGACAATTTAAACCATCATGATGGGATGATAACACTTTCTGTGATTATCACCATGCTAAAGGCCATAAGACATCCTCTTGTTGACAACTAAGAAATTTGGTACAAGACCTCATTGAAAATTGCACAATCAAATTGGGTGGACCACAATTTGCGCCAAACATAGACCATACTATTCACAAAAACCCACAACACGACCATGGCTCAAATAATCCCTCCATGTCAGGTCCTAAGACAAATACTAATCATGCCAAATATACTTGCGCCACATTCGACTATTCTAGTGGACCCATTATTAATCACTTACGAGTTGTTGATGAATACGTTAATACCATCACTGTCAAAAGAGCACCTAAATGCAATGTCACTTCCTGTGGTGGCAAGGTCACCATAGTTGGTCCTCCTCCCCCTCGGTAGCCAAAAATTACAATTCCCAGTCCATCTGCTAAGCAATCACAATCAGGTCCATCCGCCAAGCAATTGCAGCCTAAGGGACAATTTAACCTTATTGATCAACTAGGAAAAACACCTGCTCAAATTTGTATACTTGAGTTGCTACACATTTCTCCCATGCATAAGGCTATACTTGAAAAAACCTTGCAAGAGTCCTCTGTCCCTCATGACATAGATGTCAACCAGTTTGAAGCCATGGTGGGATACCTCACTACACCCCATCATATAATATTTTTTAGATCAAGATTATTTGTCACCAAAGTCCAATCATAATGATGCATTACACATTGAATTTTTTATCCATAAGCATAAGTTCAGATGAGTTTCAGTAGATGGTGGAGTAGGACTGAACATATGCTCCTTAAAACTGGTTATGGCTCTAGGTTTTTCGATGCTTGTGTAGACACTACAAAGAGCATTCTTATAAAGGCGTATGATGATGAAGAACATTCCTCTTGAGGTGTTATCACTCTTCCTATCCAAGTTGGGCCAGCCATTGTGGATATGACATGTCAAGTCTTAGATCTTGAATTACCCTATAACATCATGCTTGGTCAACCTTGGATTCATGCTCTCAAAGCTGTTCCATCTACCTACCACCAATGCCTGAAGTTTCCATTTGACGACACATAAATCACCATATATGGAGACCTCGATTGTTTCCAGTATTGTACCAATCTAAGGGGTATTTCAAAACATCAAGTGCCCATCAACCGAGAAGCTCCAAGCTCCTCTTCTTCCAAATTTATCGACCCATCCATGCTTTCCAAATCATCTGTGTTTGCTCCTACTTTCACCACATCATCTTCCTCCCTTCCTAAGGCTCATTCTAATGTCAAGATCCAGGACCAAGGATGTGGAATATATAAATTGAACATGACATACTGCATCACCAAGATACCCAAGTCTCCTAACGTCTATGGTTGACCCTATTTTAGAATGGAACCTAAGGAAATTTTCAAAGTTCTTCCATCACACATTTTTATAAAATGGGGTGAAATGAGCAAAGAAGACATCGAGGATATATCAACATGGATTTATAAGAACATCGAAGATCCCTCCCCATTACCAATCCAAATATACAACAAAGGCTATGATATAATGAAGGCGAAAGGCTACGATGGAATTAGCAACCTTCGCAGAAATAAGATTGGAATGTGAGAACCTATAATGCCTCCCCAAAGACCAAAAATTCTTAGGTTAGGGTATGGTCTACTCGAAAATGATGATTGACGTACCAATGTACTTTCGAGTGAGAGTGTGAATGCTTCAAAAAGTGTTGAGACTATTGAGGAATCCCTTATTGAAACTGACTCTCATGAATGCAAATTTGGCTCCCAACGATCCTTTAGTGATTGTTGCCTTGATGAGTTGTTCCTTGAACCTAGAGAACTTACTTTTGAAGAAAGATTTTGGAAAATGTTTAAAATTGATCTAGCATAGAATAATGACAAAATTAAAATCCTAAGGAAATGAGAAGACTGGGATAGACTCTTCTTCCCAAGGAACAATGACAAGTCTAAATCATCTTCCAATCCTATTGGCCATAACCCTGACATAGCCATCCAACCATTTGACAATAATGACCCTCATTTGGATTCATCCAACTCGCCACATGACACTACCACCCCCAATGCTAGTCCATTTGTCCCTTATTTTGACAATGAGTATGAATCAAGTGAAGGAGAATATTGGATAGAGTCTAATTGGGAGTTGGATGATGAAAATTTTATATTTAACCTCTTTGAATCTATTTGCATGCTTTTCGCATCCTTCCCACCATTCACCAAAACTGATGATGGTATCTCCTTAGTCTACCCACAACTAATTGATTGGAATCAACAAGGCCCACTAGTTATGGACATATTTTAGAATGATGAGGCCATTGCAAAATTCATAGGACTGCATGAGGGAATACCAAGTGGAGATCACAAGGATGGATTTTCTATTGACCTAGATTGTGCAGCTTACTTTAGGGAGACTACTTCATCCTCTAGTCACAAAATGAAAAATAAAAATAAAACAAAAAATGACACGTCTTTAGGTGAAAATTGAAAGGTACCTTTTGACGATAAAAAAGTAAAAATAAAGGATGTATCTAGGGGTTCAAACCTCTTTGAGGTGCCCAAAGATGGAGGATTGTACTTTCTTCCCGTGACTCAAGAAAGATTGGAAATGCTCATAGAGGACACCATGGAAGTCAAAATATCTACAATAGAAGATCCCTAAATTTCACAAATTCTTTTCAAAGCGTAAGATTAATTTTGCATAGTCCTATGCCGATACTCCTAGGTTGGATCCAAAGCTTGTCTTGCACCATTTTTCACTACTTCCAGATGCCAAGCCAGTAAAACAGAAGTTGCATAAGATGCATCCTCAAATCGCATTGTTAGTGAAAGAAGAAATCAAGAAATTGCTAGATGTGGGATTCATATAGTCAATAGACTATGTTGAATGGATTTCAAATCTTGTACTAGTCACAAAGCCAAATGATCAAATCCACATCTACAAAGATTTTTAGGACCTAAATAAAGTGTGTCCAAAGGATGAATTTCATTACCAAACATAAACATTATTGTTGACCTTACAACATGATACAAGATGCTATCCCTCATGGACAATTTCTCGGGTTATAATTAGATTCATATTTCTCCTGAAGATCAACATAAAATGGCATTCACATTTCCTTGGGGTACATACTATTGGAACGCCATGCCTTTCAGTCTCAAGAATGCAAGCACCACGTATCAGAGAGCTATGAGAACAATATTCCATGACATGATGTATAAGCTAATGGAAGATTATGTGGATGAACTTTTGGAAAAATCTTTGACATGATAATATCATTTGAATGTGTTAGAAAAAATCTTCAACAGACTGGAAGAATACAAAGTCTACTTGAATCCCAAGAAATGTGTCTTTGGCGTGACATCAGGGAAACTTTTGGGATACAGTTTCTTGAAGAGGCATTGAGGTTGATCTTGCCAAAGTGAAAGCCATATTAGACATGCCTCCTCCAAAAGGGATAAGTGAACTTAGGGCATTGCAAGGAAAGTTACAATCTGTCTGACACTTCATAGCACAATTGGCTGACAAGTGTCAACCATTTCAATATCTCTTATGCAAGGTTATCCCCTTTGTGTGGACTAACAGATGTCAAGAGGCCTTCCAACTAATAAAGGATTATCTATTGTCACCACTTGTTTTAATGCCACAAATCAAAGGGAAACCTTTGATTCTACACATTTCTACAATAACTTTAGCACTGGGGGCATTATTGGCACAAAACGACCATGATGAGAAGGAAAGGGCCATATACTACATCAATCAAACACTAGTTGGATATGAGCTAAATTATACATCCATTAAACGTGCTTGTCTATTAGTTGTCTTTGCCACTCAAAAATTGAGACAATACAAGTTGAATCATAGGGCACACTTGGTGGCAAAGATCGATCCAATGAAATATCTCTTAAGTCGTGCAACATTGACAAGATGCTTGGTGAAATGGGTAATGATCTTGAGTATGACATTCAATATGTGGAACAAAAGGTGATAAAGGGAAAAGTGATAGCAAATTAATTGGAAGATGCACCTATACAAGGAGATCACCCATTGGTGGAAAAATTTCTTGATGAGTCCATATTTCATGTAGAACCTAAATTGTCTTGGAAACTTTACTTTGACGAGTCTCATACTAGTCATGGCTCGAGAGCAAGAATAGTATTTATAACACCACAAGTAGATTCCATTCCAAAGTCATTTTTCATTTCTTTCCCATGTACAAATAAAATTGCATAATATGAGGCACTTGCCATTGGATTCAGAATGGCCATAAAATGGAAAAAAAAAATCTGCATGTCCTCAGAGATTCTCAGTTTGTCATCAACCAAGTCAACAATGACTATGACACCAAGGATGAGAAGCTAATGCCCTATAAACAAATGATTGAAAATTTTTAGTCATACTTCCGCATGCTTGATTTTGAATAGATTTCGAGGGCACAAAACAAGGTAGTAGACATAATGGCTACAATCAAATCTCTCTTGGACATTCCAAGCAATGTCCCTCAATTTGAGTTCTTGGTAGAACAACTTTTGGTCCCTGCATATGACATTCCAGAATCAGAGATGGTTTGTGAGCTTGTTGGTCCTAACTCTCCATGGTATCAAGACATTTATGGCTATCTCAAGTCCCAAACTATTCCCCCAAACCTATCCAACAACCAATGAAAGTCCTTTATCTGTAAAACTACCTAATACATCATCAGTGACACCCTATTCCACCGTAGCTTTGAATATACCCTTCTTCGATGTCTCAACACTAATGAAGCACAAACAACCTTACATGAGGTACATGAGGGTATATCTGGATCTCATTCGAGTGGTCCTACTTTAGCCAAGAAGATAACGAGACTTGGGTATTATTGGAAGACTATGGAAAAGGATGCACTTGAGTTTGTCAAGACATGTTGCCAATGTTAGATACATGGTGATTAGATTCATGCACCAACAAAAAAACTTTGGTTGATTACTTCTCCTTGGCCCTTCGTACAGTGGGGACTTGACCTTTTGGGAAAAATCCATCCTACCTCTTCCAATGGCCACACATTCATTATCACTGCCACTGAGTATTTCATTAAGTGGATCGAAGCCATCCCACTCACATACATAACCAACAAACAAATTTCCAAATTTATCCTTAACTACATCATCTACCAGTATGGTGTACCCCAGTCCATCATCATAGGCAATGAGAATCCTTTCAAAAATCAATATGTTCACGAGTTATGTGAATGCTTCCACATCCAACATCATTTCTCCACACCATACTATCCACAAGGAAATGGTCAAGCTGAGGCGTCCAATAAAACCATCATCAAAATTCTTAAGATTGTTAATGACATTGGCCATGACTGGCACATCCAACTCAACCTTGCTCTATGGGCTTACCACACCAGTTTCCACATGCCTATAGGAGCCACCCCATTTTCTTTGGTCTTTGGAGCCAAAGCCATCCTACCCATCGAGGCTGAAATTTCCTCTTTGTGAGTCTCCCTAAAAGGTCTGATTGATGATGAGGAATATAGACAGTCATGACTACATGAATTGGAGATGTTAGAGGAACATAGACACAATGCCTTGAATCATTTACAGAAATATCAGAATCATCTCTATCATAGTTACAACAAAAGAGTCATGGTGAGAAAGTTTGACATTAGCAACTTAGTCCTCATGCAAAATCCCAAGAATCAGTCTGACAGAGAAAAACATGGCAAGTTTGAGCCAAATTGGTTGGGTCCTTACATTATCACATCCTCTTTTGGTTCTGGAGCATATCAGCTAGCTACTCCAGACAGTGAACAATTGACAGAGCCTTTAAATAGTCTACATCTTTGAAAGTTCTATGCATAGCATTGGAAAGTCTAGTTGAAAACCATAAAAATACAAAAAAAATGAAAAATATGAAAAAATCGTCAGCCTAATGAAAACCTAGAAAATAGGCATCTTGGTGACACAAAAAAAAAAGAAAAAAAAATAGTAAAGATAAATAATTCATCCAATAGTGAGAACTTGGAAAACAAGCTCTTTGGATAAGTACCATAGTGAAAATCTAGAAAATAGGCGCCATGCGTAGTCGGTTTTGCTTTTCCATCTACTGTCACTCTTTCTACCTTAGTCCATAATAAACACCCACTTTTTTGACACCATCTTGACACCCCATTGTGAAACCCTACCATTCCTTTCATGGATGACAACGGTTGACATCAAGTCTTGCATAATTTCCATCTGTTAATGTCCATCTGCCACCCCAAGCATGTCCTTTCCGCATCCCTCAAACTTGGTTAGTCCTAGACTTGACTGGGAGCATTCCTTTATCATTTGACTGCAATGGGTATCACACATAGTCCTACCAATAAAAAAATGTCCTAAAAAAAGACCTAAAAATCATAAAATGTCCTCAAAAAAAGACCTAAAAATTAAAAAACGTCCTGAAGAAATACAAAAAAATCAAAATAGAGTCATATCTTATTGAGTTAGTCATGTCAGTCAGTCTTTGTCATTTGTCAAACTACGTTGTCTCTTCGCATTTGCTATGTAGGCAAGGCTCATCTTTGGACCCCTGAGACACTAGGTCAAGTCCTTTTAGGTTGTCAAAATAAAATCATGACTCAATATTTGGTCATTAAGACAAAGTCATTGGTCATGTCAAACTACGAGGTCTCTGAGTTATGACATAGGAAAGGCCATCTATTCATGAGCCCTCAAGGCTGCACTAGGTCAGTCCATTACGGTTCATGACACTGCACTAGAGCATATGTCAAAATGCTCTCAAGACAAACAAGTCATTCCAAAATAGAAAAACTTCTAAAAAAAAATCTTCCAATCATTTAAACAACATTTCAATCACATCAGCATGCCAACATCGACATGTACTTAGTTCTATCAACACAAGTCAACTCTATCAACAAAAGGAAAATTTAGTCAAATTCAATCAAACTTAGTCAAAACTAGTTAAACTGTCAACTCTTGGTTATTCTTCATATGTGTCCTTATGAAGAATCACCTTTTTCATTTACTTGTGCCCTAGGATGTGTCCTTCCTAGGCATCATCCTCATCATCTGGAATTTTGGGGGATCCTTTTGACATTTGAGGATTGGTCCTCTTGACATCAGCATTATTTAGGATGTTTCCTTCTTGAACTTGGAAAACTTTGACATTTGACACCTTGACATCACACCTGACAACTTTGGCATTCGACACCATCATACCTGGCAACTTGACATCAAAACACTTGACATTCATACACACTTGGAAAACACTTGGAAAACATTATCTTCTCATTTGTCCTTGGATCTTTCATCATGCTACTAGTTTCTCGATGATGTTCTAATGACAGGATTTAGAGAAGCAACAATGTTTCATGATGATTGACTTGTCTTATCTTTTTCAGGCAATCATGTTGCTAGTTCCTCGAGGATGACCTGATAACAAAATTTAGAGGAGTAACGACATTTCATGACTTGTCTTTCTTGTCTGTCTTATGCTTGTGGTTGGTTGTGACAAAAAGACTGGGGCAATTGTGCTCTTAGTATGAGCCATGATCATAATTTTTTGTGATTGCTTGTCTTATGTGATGGTACGACATTGCACACCATTGATCTATGTCATATCATGGTGTTTGTTGGCCATTACAATAATCCACCCAATGATGATTAAGAGAAATAATTGTTAAGTCTTGTGGTAACATGTTGAAGGATTTGGTCTCCGCGCTAACATTCACCTCCTTTTGTCTTGTCGTCTCGTCTCGTCCAACTCATGATGATATCCCATGACATACAAAAACATAAGTGCATACATGATCATATAGGCATTGCATTAGGTTTTTTTTTCATGCTCCCATAACATATAAACACATATATCATTCATATCACATCATAATATTGCATCATCCGTACATATATAGCCATGCATTAACATAAGCACAATCAAAAATTATGCATCCATATAATCATCATTATAACATAACATTGTCATGGCATCATATCATCATGACATCTCATCATAAGTAGCTATCATGAATGCATACATGGCATGGCATATAAAAGAAATCATCATAGGAATCATAAATGTGTAAATCACATCACATGGGCATCAAATAGTCATCATAATTGCATCATCATAATCATCATCAAATAAGCATATGTCATAAACATAATCAACACAAAATGCATCATCACATAACATAAAGCATCTAGGCCGCATCAAAACTGCATCACATATATAATCTGAAAAAAAATCATGTCATAGGATAGAGTCATGAGATATCCCAAAAATAGAGCTCGCAGGCTTGATGGTCGAAATATAAAATGTCATAACATGAATGTCTGAAACATAATATCAAGATAACAATGTCCTAAGATGTGCTCTCCTCATCCCTGTTAGGAGAAGTTTGTGGTGACTGATGCTTTGTAAGAGGAACTAAGGCCATCATGGTAACGACAACATGATTCTGTGAGGTTATGGCTACGTGAGTCTGTGGGGCAGATGGATCTATCATCATGTCAATCCTATGCCACCAGAATCCAGTCTCTCCAACCCTTGTCTACTAAAGGGAACCCGCATATAAATATACATATGGCATACCATCTGCTAACTATTTCCTCTGGATAGGTGGGCGGAAGATGGGAATGTGTTCCCAAGCCTAGATCATCAGTAATGTCATCCCGTAGCTAATGCTACTCACACCCCTTTATGCTACCTCATGCAACTAGTGATATAGCATGCCAAGCAAACAAGCCCCCATGCAAAGACTACCCTATCCCACTGCATCCGCACTAGCACATCGCCCCATCTGATTAGGAATCCATGTCCCTGAAGATCTAGAATTAGGACTCCAACAATCAGTGTACATAACATGGTGTCCCATTATGGGTAGTGCTCGGCTAGGTACTCCCACTGAATCTCATATCCATCAAAACCAAGGCCCATATCATCATCTTCCTCATATAACTCTGTCATGGCCTACACTCCCCTTTGTGGATCATACACCACTCATGCTCCTCTGATCAGAATGCACATAATCCAATACACATCCTCTAGGGTAATAGTTGCCTCCCCCATCAGAAAATGGAAAGAACGGGTTTCCGTGTGCCATCTCTCAGCCAGTGCTATTAGTAGTCCCCTATTAGCCTAGATAATGGTCATATAGGTGATGTAATGCAACCCTACTCGTACCAATCATCGTTGTTCTTGGTCCGTCAACTAGTCCCGAAATGCATATGTAGATGGCCTAAACTCACATGTATAGATCGGTGGTAATCATTTATGCACATGCAGAAACGAGAGTTAGCACATTATTGAAAATAATTATTACCATCTATCTAATTAACATAAGCAAAAAAGTGAGCCTAACATTAAGTCAACTCTGGTCAACCCTGGTCAAAGTCAAATGCGTCGCATTGACTTCATTTGCATCGTAGTTTGGAATTTGCGTTGTTTTGTACAACACTTGCATCGCACTATAACACTTGTGTCGCACTATGACATTTGTGTTGTTTGGACTCACAAATGCATCATCTTCAGTCACATGAGTCGCTCCATAATCAAATGCATCACTCGACTATGTGTATGCATTGCAGTATTATGAATGCATCGCTACACTTATCATTTGCATTGCAATCTCGCAAATGCATCTCGCTAATTGGAAAATGTGTCACACCTAACTGCAATCCTAACAAACCTATGGCATTTGTGTCATGACACATCAAATGCATCAAATGTGATGACGAATACAACTTACGCAAATACATATGCATTGCGGTGCATTCGTTGACCTTCCTAAAATCCCTAAAAATGCATGAAAAATGATAAAATAACAAGCGGGTGTGGGGTACATACCAATGGGTCCATGTCCTCTGGCCATCTGAAGGTCTTGACAATGTAACTATGGTGTTATGTGATAGGAATCACCATCTTTGTGTATAGTCTCCTAACTCTGATCTCCCCAAATTTACAAGTGTGAAAGTGAAAATGAATTGAATTTTACCCATTTTCAACCTATTTATAGGGTCAAAGTGGGATTTTTCAACCTTTTTTTTACTGAAGGCTCTTTTGATTGACTTTGACCAACCTTTTGGCTGACTTAAATATGCTGACATCCGAAACTGCTTGCGCCATTGCTTTTCTGGTCATCAAATTAGCTTGTTGAGACACTTTCCAAATTTTTCTATCACCGGGCCAAAATTTGAAAATTTTCCTGAGGGGGCATAGATACTTCATACCTTCGCTATGGCATGTTTTTGACTGAATTTTCTTTGTCACAATGTGACAGGCTGCATTATGACAAAGAGGGGAAAAATGTAGACACATAAAAATGACCTAGGCCTGCATGCTCTATTGTCGCCATATTTCTTCCTAGTATAATTGAAATATTTAATTATGTCCTTTGGTCCACTTTCAACTCTTAATTAAATAATTTTTAATTATTTAATTAATTCATGTCTTTTTATTCTTCTTGATTATTTAAATAAATAAATTTTATTTATTTATTTAAATACGTCGCTAATACTTTAATGTCTCTCCATAATTAAATAATTTCCTTAATTTATTTAATTATCTTGGTCCATTATTTCCTCCTGATTATTTAAATAAGTAAATTTTATTTATTTAAATACGTCATTAATTCCTACATGTCTTCTCATAATTAAATAAATTTGTTAATTTATTTAATTATTGTCCACCTTGGCATTTTCCCCATTTTAAATAAAATTATTTACTGTCACATGGCCCCACCTTTTTGAGTTAAATTAATTTTTAATTCAAAATAGTAATTTTCCTCCTTAAATCAAGTAATTTCTAATATTATTTGATTTTCCAGCTCTCTCTTTTTTTGTGCCATTCTTATCTCCTTGTCACATGCAATCTTGTCCCTTGATTTGATTTTCTCAAATTAAATCTTGTCCACTCATTTCAAATTTACCATAATTTTTTCCTAACCCTAATTGTGGGTTGTCACATTGAATCTTGTCCATTGATTCTAGGGCAATTGTCAATCTTCAATCTTGGCCATTCATTCAAAATTGCAATTTCTATAAAATGGAAATTTTGGTCTCATTTGCACATCTCATGCTCTTGCAATTTCACGTCATCTTAGCTCTTGCAATCTTGTCTTAGGAATGCTTTACATCTCTTGGAATTTTTGGCATACTTTAGGCATGTTTCATAGTTTCTTACTAGTTGCATAGTTGCATAGTATTGCATTTTATAGCAAATCCTTCAACATTTTTCTTTGGTCTTAGCATAGTCGTAGATTGCTCACACAAAATATGAGCGCAAACTACATATTGAAGCAAATAGAGAAGGTGTAATGGAGGTCAATCATGGAGGTTGAAGACACAAGGTGATATCATTTTTTTTTTCATGTTATTTCCTCCTTTGTGCTTTATTATTTACTTTGGGTTTGGTTTATTATGCACTAACCTACTAACTTATATTTTTCCCATAGTTACAGTAGTTTGATGTGTTGTCCTCTAGGATTCTTTTACAAGGCGTTACACTTGGTCTCAGAGCCCAAGTTCTAACATTGGCTACTTTGGTTTAATTAAGCCCATTATGTTGTCCTAGTGCTTAGAATCTTGAGCTTATGTTATTCCTTTTTGTCATCCTCGCATAATATCTGTGACTTGTATTTTGGTGTTGATGTGTAGGAAGATGCCTAGAGGTTGAGGTAGGGGTCATGGTAGAGGTCATGGTGGTGGCCATGGGGCTAACTGATATAACACTCCTTTTTAGAGTTCCCACAAGAGTGACCATGAGGAACAACAGGGCTCCCAGTATGATCAAGAAAGTGGGGTTAGAATTTGGGTTAGCTGGGGTTAGACGGAGCTCATTTGCATCATTTTTTTAAGGAGGTTCTTGCTTGTATAGGCCCTAGACAAGAGGATAATCAACGGGTGGTTAGGGAAAGAGAAAGGTCTCCTAGGAGGAGAGATGTTTCAGTAGAGCAAGAGGCTATATCAGTAGGTCATATGAGGGATCTTTTGAGGGAACATCCTCTTACTTTTCATGGTTCTCGGGGTGGATTGGAGATAGAGACTTGGTTGATCGATTTGGATAGGTGTTTTACCATGCATCCATATGGTAGAAACACTAAGGTAAGATGTGCCATCATGCACCTTAGAGGGTTTTCCTCTACATGGTGGCTATTGGAGGAACATAAATTGCACCATGATATAGGTTTAGATTCTTGGGAGATGTTCATGGAGAGATTTAGAGCTTGTTTCTTGTCAAAACACTAGAGATGGCACCGTGCTTATGAGTTTCACAAGTTGTGATAGATGGCTATGTTGGTGGAGTAGTATGCTAGTATTGGTGATGATGAGGCCATGTTGGATCAGCATTTCATTAGGGGTTTGAATGTTTGTATCAGTGGAGGAGTCTGTGTCTTCGAGCTAAAGACCATGGAGGTGGTAGTGAAGGCTTGTTTGGTAGAGGAAAATTTGGCCATGGCACTAGGAGGTCATACAAGTGTGTAGATTGGTAGTGTGCCTCCAATAAGCTTTGGGTCTCAAGGTGGTTGGACTCAGGCTATGGGTTCCTCTAGGAGCCATCAAGCACCCGCTAAGGGTGGACAATAGTAGCAACAACATTCCTAGTCAAAACCTAAGAACTCTCAATCCTAACAAGGTGGGGGTTCTTAGTATAGGAAAAACTAGAATTTGCAGTGAGCTAAGCATTATCGTCCTGACTATCCAACTTAGAGAATATAGTTTACAGTTAGTGGAGGTAGTTTCCAATAGTCTAGTGCACCCTTAGGTAGCTGGGGGTATGGCAGAGGTACATGATATTTTTCCTATGGCCAATAGGGCCACATAGCTAGAAATTTTCCTCAAAAGAGCACATCAAAATTCTGTCAGAGGCTAGTAGCCTCAGATCCAATAGTGGGCGATCCAGGTAGGTCTCACAGAGTATTTGTAGTGGTTGATAACTGCTAGGTAGAACATTAGGGCACAGTTGTGGAGGCTTTAGGTAGAGGTCGGGTAGTTGATTCTAGAGCCCATGGGAATTCTAGAGCATAGGAGACTCACCCTCAGGGGTCAAGACATTGAGCATGTGAGGGTCCAATATGGTCCTAATAATGAGTCTTCAGCTTCTTGTGAGGATGCATCTCAAATGCAAGAGTTATACCCATGCTTGTTTGTAGGCTTCTAAGAGTAAGCTTGATCCTAGGGGGAGGATGTAGTGCCTCTCATGCTATTCTTAATTAGACTAAGTATTGTTCTATTAGGTCAGACAATATGACACTTTTTTGATGTTATATTTTTTTCTTTGATGATACTGGATGACACTTGATGATACTTTGATGTTCTTGCTACTATTTGAGTTTATGCATATGCTATGACAGTTTGAAGGACTTATTAGTTTATGTGGATTAATTTAATTATTAGCATTATGTGTTTATCTGATCATGGTTACTATGCATTTATCTAGTGATTGTTTGATGTTGTTTTTTATGTAACCGGTTACTATGCATTGATGTGGTTATTTTTTGGATGTTTCTTGGTGAGAGGAACAATGTTGCATTACTCATTCATGAGTACCTTGCTACACTTGTGTTTTCCTTTCATGGTGTGTTTAACTGTTTGATTATATATATGTTGCTTGACCGTTTTGTTTGATGTAGGTTGCAAGTACTAGGCATCAACTCCACTTGAATTCTAAGGTTTGAGTGTGCCTTAAACCCAATGGAAATTTTTTGAAAATGGAGATAACGTACGCCCCCTACCCTTGCCATCATCCTCGATGAGGATGAGTGTCCAGTTGGTTACCCATCAATCTTGTATGTTGTTTGTGGTCAGTTGTTAAATTAAAATTGTTAATTATGTTGTTTGACTAATTGTTGAATTAAATAAATTATTAAATGAAACATGTGGAGAAATAAGTATATAAGTTGCCTTGGTTAATTAATTTAATTTAATTAAATTGCTAAGGTAAAAAGTATTTTTATAATTAAATATAAATATATTCATTATTAATGTTAAGTTTAAATAAATTAAAAGGTGGGAAAATAATATAATATTAAATAAATATTAAATTGTAAGGAGATAATGGTTAAACTGTAAAAATAAGTAAAAAGATAGAAAAAGAATTGTTCGGAGCACATGCATGAGTTCAAACTGCTTGTCGTTTGGAAACTTGTTATTCTGTGAGATTTATTATCTGATTTTTGTGTTAAAAAATCTTACAACTTCTTTTTGGAAAAATAATAATAATTATCATTGGGAGAGATTATGGATTACCATTGATTTTTGTTTTCGAATAGAGAACTTGGTTTGCAAGAATAATCTGTAGAATAATTGTTTTTGATTGATTCTTTTCAAAATTTGTTTGGGGGGGAATTACTAAAGATTAGATTAAGGTTTTTGAAGAAATGGATTGATGTGGATGTAGAAGTCAATATCGACACCGGTTTCCATCTCAGTAGCATTGGAATCCATGTTGGCTTCGTCTCTATTCTTGTTCATTCATTTGTTCATTGCAATAGGAATTTATTCTCTCACTATTGTTCAAAATGAATGACTATGTTTCTGAAATGTTCATAAATTTTATGATGTCAAGTCCCTTATTGCAAATTCGATCTTCTTCATATTTTTTTTGGCAATATAGTTTAGGGCCTCGCTTGTTCTTTATATTGGAGTTATTTCTCATTGCTGCAAGTGTGATTATTGATTGATATTTATTTTTGTGGCACTCAAAAACCTCTTTCTCATGTTAATAAATGCTTCATCTTGGTTTTTGATAATCCTTAATATCGATGTTGTAGGATGCATTTTTATGAAATGGATCTATATTTTTTATGCACATTGAATAAGTATTTTGACTATAAATACAATCTCAAATGTTGAAATTTGATGTTGAAGGCTTGATTCTACATTAACGCTTTTATTTCAATGCATTCAATGGCCTTAACTCCCTTCTCATTTGATTTCTCCATTTTTTTTGAGATTTTGAAACCAAACTTTGCAATCGGTTGTAGGTAACTCAATGAATGTTTTTGTATTTTCTTGAAATTTTCTTAAAAAAGATATGAAACTCCTCCAGTTCGAATTCAATGCCCTATTTAGTCTACTTATTTCTTGGAGTCAAAAATTCCTTATTGGAATAATAGCTTATACATAGGTTCTCCTATTCTTTAAATTGTGATTTTATACCTGAATATGTCCATCCATCATCGATGCTATACCTGTGTTGGAAAAATGAAGAAGAACAACTCATTCTGTTACTTTTTGTTTGTCATTGATGTCACCATGATATATTAGTTGCAATTGCAAGATCAAGACTAAAGTTACTCTGGTATTATGGTATGGTATCTAAACCAGTATTTTGGATGAAATCCTCTGGTATGTTGGTATGCATATGTTTTCTGGTGAGAATTGTTGCTTGCAGTTTTGGGAAATGGTTTACAGATGTTGGGAGCATGTTCTCTCAAGATTTCATGTATCCAGTGCTTGTATAGAATGTTTTTACTTTTTAGTTTGAAATCTATTTTGGTTGACCTCTTTAATAAATTGTGAAAAGGTGAAAAATATTTTTGTTATGCGGATATATGTGCGACCTATTTTAGGTCTATGCCGACTTGTTGAAGCATGTGAGTTATCTTCTTGAAGCATGTAGCTGATAGATTGTATTTTTGGTAAATATGAAGTACATCTAATTAGGCCGACCTAATTGATGCTTGTGAAGAAGATTGGGTATATATATATATAACAGACAATTTTTGAAGGTATGTGTATGTGACTTGTGTGCAAAGAAGAAAAGAAGTGCACATATAATGAAATGTGTTAAGTCTGTTTACTAAGATACATTGGAACTGAATTTGCACTTATTAGGTGTACTTTGTCAGTTCATTTTCTGACTGAAAGCTATTCAATCATTTTAATTCTATAGGCAGTGAGCCACCCATTTTGTAATATTCTATAACCAGTTATACAATATTGTGAGCTAACACTCACCATGGTTTTTCCCATTTTGGGTTTTCCACGTAAAAATCTTGGTTTTCTTGTTTTCTCTGATTTCATGTTCTGTTAATGCTCTTATTTATTTCTACTATTGTTTGCATTGGTATAATTAGATGGTATTTGATCAATTTTTTTAATAAGATATTGATTCACCCCCCCTCTCAGTATCTTGGATCTTTAACAATTGGTATCAGAGCAAGGTTCCTGTGGTTAAGCCTAATAACTTGAGGGAGATCTAGAAGATCACAGAAATGAATGACAAAGGAGAGCTCCAAAATACTCTTGAGGATCTTGATTAAGTTGAAAGAGAAAACAAAGATCTGAAAGAAAATCTTGAAGAAGCAAATGAATGTTTTTGGAAACTTAAGGAGTAGTTAAAGAAATTCAAAGACATGCATAAGGAAGTAACTGATTAGTTGAAGAAGGCTAATGAAGATATTGTTTGTTTGAAAGTTCAAGTGGAAGAAAAGAAAAGGATAGAAGACTATCTAGAAAAACTAGTACAAAGCAAGTTTGAAGATTGTACTAAGCTTGAGCAAGAAATTGTGAATTTGAAAGTGGATCTGGAAAAGGAGAAAATCTATGAAAACAACTTCAAAGCTAGCTCGGATAGGCTTGATGAATTAATTGCAGGGTAGAAACCAAGCAAAGACAAAGGTGGTTTGGGAAATAATGTTGGTGAAAAATCTAAAATTAAGAATGATCATAAGACTCTGGATAAAGGAAAATAAAAAGGAAATTCTAGAAACTTTCTAGGAGACCTCTAGTGAGACAACCTAACTCACAAAGGTACCCTTCTTTTAATGGAACTTGTTTTTCATGCAATAAATTTTTTCATAGGGAAACTGAATGTAGAATTAGGATGAATCAATTTCTTGGTCCTTTTTCTGGTTAATGCTTTTCATGCAAAAGATTTGGACATAGGGCAAGTGAGTGTATAACTTCAATGATGAATTAGTTTAATTGAAGAATGAACCAATCCTTTAATGGCTACTGTTATACTTGCAACAAGTATGGACATAAAGCTAATTAGTGCAGAACAAGATTCAACAGAAGTCAATCTAATCAAAAAAATATTGTCTGCTATAATTGTAACAAACCAGGACATGTTTCAAGAGTTTGCGAAAGCAAGAAGAGTAAGGAGACCAATCTAGTAGAAAAGAATGAATTTATGAAGAAGATTAATAAAGATGAGATTAAGCAAGAGATGAGCAAGATTCAAAGAAAGAAAGAAGAACCAGAGACAACTGATGAGTCTGTGCCCTCATCCGGTACAAATGATTTGTTCGGTAACTAGACCTAGCAAGGTCGTAGGGGGAGCTTTATCAGAAAATTGTAAGAACCCCTTGGATAAATGGTGTGTTAGAGGTTGGAACGAAGAAGAGAGATGAAGCTTGAGTTTTCAAAGGTTCTTAAAAAAGAACTGGTAGATAATTTGAATGAATGATTCTTTGCAGAGAAAATTAGGGTTTGTTTGTGTAAAAAGAAAGGAGTTTTTAACATCTTTTTGAAGTCTGTTGCAATAAATGTGAATTAGGGAAAATTGCTATTTTATAAATAAAATGATCAAGGCATCTAGTTCATTTGAGCATTTGAAGAATTGGAGAGCTTTTGGAGAATTGCTAAAGATAATTGGAGTTCAAGCTATGGAAACCCTAGCTATGACTCAGTGTGCAAAAAAAAGTATTTATAATTCCTAAGCTGTTTTGATTTGGTGAATTTGCTTGAATTCAGTAGAATGGAAACTCCCATGGTTGTGAAGGTATCGGAGAGGCTAAGGCCCTCTTTTAGAAAATACTCTTTGAAAGTCTTTGAAGATGATTCCATGGGTGCATTTTTCATCAATTCCACATGGTGTAATGCCGACAGAGGATACTAGGATGATGATTAGACTTAAGTTTGTGGAGTATAATCATGTAAAGTTGATTGACCTCTAGGAAAAAGAGCTTACTATGACAACTTCATGATAAAATTTGAGTATTCAAATGTGGTTGATAAAAGGTTGCACGTCTGGAACAATTTTCCTAATTTTAGTTGCGATGAAAAATTTGTGAAGATGGTTTTGAGTAGAATCCATGACAAATTTCTTTGGACTGATAGGCCACACTTGATAACAAAAGAAGTGATTAGGGCTGTAACTGGTCTTTGGGATAAACAAATAGTACTTGTGTCAAAATATGTAAAGAATGAAGTAGTGACATAACTCACTAGAGCAACATTTGACAAAAGAGCCCTAGCAATGAAGACTATTACCAATCTTGTCATGAAGTATGCATATCTCATGATAGGTCACAAGATATATTTCATGAATAGGGAGAATGTTTTTTCGGCCACAACAATCTATACTGGCTATGATATGGTAGTGAAAGGTGCAAAATATGACCTTTATGAGCTTCTTCAACTGAAATTGTTAGAAAACATAAAGCAATCAAAGGAAAAGAAGTATATCTTTAAGTTTGGTTCATTGATCATATGTTTATTGTTTTACTTCATGAATAAACTTCCAGGAAAAAGTAAAGATGTATTCTGGAACCCATCTAGACTGGTGAGATATCAAATTTTTGAGCACATGCATAATCTTGGAAATTTGAATGCTCAAGAGGATGCCCTAATAGCTTTCTTTGTAATATTTAAAAGAAATATAAATGAAAGAGATAGAATTTTGAGGAAAATTGTGAAGTATAAGCATGAAATCACATTTCATGTCTCCACTGATGAATACGCGATTGAGGCCATAGAACCTCGAACTATATGGATTCAACCTCTTGGATAAGAGATAACAGAAGAAGAAGCTGAAGGCTATGTGTAGATGTTTTTGAAGAATCCAAAGGACCCCAATGAACCTAGAATTGGGACATATGTAGAGAAGTCTATGGAAATTCATATGGAACAACATAAGCCTAAGATTAGGAAGAAAGTGGAGAAAACACTTAAGGATGCTAGTTTTACTGATGAGGAGATTTCCCTTGGAAGGGCTAAGGTGGCATAAAGAGAGGTAGAATCATCTGGTTTGAGAAGATATTGTAGAAATACCTATGTAAAATCACCCTTGTAGCTGCGACTAAACCTAGAAAGGATGATAAAGGTAAAGGTCTTGTTTCCTCCGGACCTACCACTAGATCCAGGAAAAGGAAAGAGACTCCTCTAGTTTCCCTTGCTAAGAGAGGAAAGAAAGAAAAGGAAACAAGAGAGAAGAACATGAGTGTCACAGATGATCAAGATGATGAAGAAGAAGATCCTGAAGCAAATCTTGTAAGGAGAAGAAGAGGTATTTTACCCTCTAGAGAAGGCACATCTACATATTTTGTTGGTTCTAAAAGAGTACATATTGTGTCATCTTCTGAAGATGAAGAAGAACACGATTTTGGTATATATGTGCACACCAAGCTTGAATCAAAGAAGGCCAAGGTAGCTGATGAAACCTCTACTGACCAGAAAGATGAACAAGATATTCTAGTAAGTTTTGGTTCTTGATATAAACTTGAGCCAAATCTTAATGCTTTGTTAACTTTTGAAAATATGCTTCAACTCGCAACTCAATGCTATGATGAAGTTGGAGAAGAAGACAAGAAAACACTGCTTTTAGCTATTATTGAGTATGTCATTGTCTTATAAGTAAAATGGGATAACATAAAGAAAGATGTTCCTAAAAGCATGTTGGATGATCTAATGAAAAGAAGATCTGAGCTGTTGTGTTTGAAGAAAAGATCAGAAATGAAACATATAATAAGATTGGGTCTTCCTTGACCCCTAATGATCAGGAATTCCTAAAGAAGATCTATGCTAAAATGTTCTAAATGAAGGGTAGGGTAAATATTTTGATGACTAGAAACAAGAAGCTAACAAGGAATGTGAGGAAGGAAACAACTAAAATTATCTCGGAGACAGTAGAAAAGTATGGTATGCTCAAAACTGGTGATGATGTTGTTGCTGAAAATGCTGAGGAAAGTGTTCCTCCAGAAATAGGTAATGAAAATATTCCTTACAATTTCAATGTTGAAATTAATACTAGTAATGAAGTTATTGAGTAGAATGAAGGAGAAGATGAGCCTAAAATGCATAATGATGTTCCTCTGGAGCATACTAAAGAAGAAAAAAGTGAAAAAGAGAAAAGTAATGAGGAAGAAAATAATGGAAATAATGAAGGTGATGGTCAGCGAAATGAAGAAGAAACTCAAGATAATCCAAAGAAAGAACAAGAAAAAGATGAAAACGAGGAATAGGACAATAATGATAAAGATAATAATGATGAAGATAAAAATAAGGATGAAGGTGAAAAGGATGAAAAGAAAGAGGAAGACGAAGAAGAGGTACTAGATAAAGAAAAAGAAAAGGGAGAGGAAGAAAAGTCAGTTGGGGAATCCTCCGAGAAGAATGAAGAAGAAAAATAGATTGCAAAATATTTGAAGCATCCCATGATTTGTCTTCTAGTGGTGATATATTGAAAGGTTTGTTATCTAAGACAATTAGATTTCAACCTATTATTCCCTAGGAACTTTTGAAACTTCTTGTGATTGAGGGTTATGTCAATGTGGAAAAGATATCTTTAGTTCATAAAGTTGTGTTGGGTGAGGTAATGCAAGCATCCAAAAGAAAATAAACTCAAATGCAAGCATCTAGAAGAAAATAAATTCTTGAAATGCATTAGAAGGAAATGAAATTGATAGAAGATTCTCTGAAAGCATTACAGGAAGCTATACCCGGTGCATCCATTGACAAATTGCTTGCCCCTATTGAAAATTTGAGATTATTGTTAGACTCTTTCAAAGAGTATTGCTTTGGACATAATGAAAAGATAAGACAAGAGATAGAAGAAAACTTGGTGGAGAAAAGGTTTTTGGCTTTGCATGAAAATAACGCTTTGGCACACTCCTATGTTGAGAAGAGTTTGGAAGCGGTGAAATTTTGTGAATCTGAAACAGATGTTGTTCTATCTTACTAATTGAAGTGGCTAGATGCCACTCAGAGTATTAATATTTTCATGGATACCATTGAGTCCTACTTATCTACTATTTCTGGTACTTATAGTGTTTCTAAAGATAAAGACAAATCAATTTGGAAGGCCATCACTACCCACAGAGAAAATTTCTTTGCCTTGCAGAAACAAAAAGAAGAAATCATCAAGAAATTTAGTCTATTAAGTGATATTATAAGAATGATATACTCTCTGATTGGAGAAGCTCTGGCATGCGCTAAAAAACTTAAGAAAATAAATATGACTCCTAGTACTCAAGATTGTGCTAAAGAAGTTCTGATTGAGTTGGAATCTCTAAGCAAGAATGTTGACTGCAACAAATGAAGGATGGGAAAAAGGAAAAATAGTCTTGGAAGGTATTGTGAAGGAGCTTCAAGGATTTTCATCTTCCAATTGATACATATTTAATTGTTTTTAATGTTTTTCAGTTGTTTTTGGCACACCCTTTTTCCTTGATCATGTCAAAGGGGGAGGGAAGTGGTGGATTGTTAGTGATACGGGGAGAAGAACTCTGTAAATATTCTTTTTGGTTTTGGAACATGTTGCCATCAATGACAAAGGAGGAGATTGTTGGAAAAATGAAGAAGAACATCTCATTTTGTTACTTTTTGTTTGTCATTGATGTCACCATGATATATGAGTTGCAATTGCAAGATCAAGACTAAAGTTACTCTATTATTCTAGTCCAGTGTCTGAACTAGTATTTTGGCTAAAATCTTCTGGTATGTTGGTTTGCATTTTTTTTCTGGTGAGCATTGTTGCTTGTGGTTTTGGGAAATGGTTTCCAAATTTTGGGAGCACGTTCTCTCAAGACTTCACCTATCCAGTGCTTGTACAAAATGTTTTTTCTTTTTAGTTTGAAATCTATTCTGGCCGACCTCTTTAGTAAATTGTGCAAAGGTGAAAAATACTTTTTTTATGCTGATATATGTGCGACCTATTTTAGGTTTTTGCTGACTTGTTGAAGCATGTGAGTTATCTTTTTGAAGCTTGTAGCCAAAAAATTGTATTTTTGGTAAATATGAAGTGCATCTAATTAGGGCGACCTAATTGATGCTTGTGAAGAAGATTGGGTATGTATATATAATAGATAGTTTTTGAAGGTATGTGTATGTGACTTGTGTGAAAAGAAGAAAATAAGTGAAAACATAATGAAATGTGTTAAGTTTGTTTACTGAGCTACATTGGAATTGAATCTGCACTTATTCGGTGTACTTTGCTAGTTCATTTTCTGGCTGAAAACCATTCAATTGTTGTAATTCTGTAGGCAATGAGCCTTTGTTTCTAGACAACTATTCTTGGCAGTAAGCCACATATTTTGTAATATTCTATAACTGGTTATACAATATTGTGAGCTAACACTCACCATGGTTATTTCCATTTTGGATTTTCCACGTAAAAATCTTGGTGTTCTTGTGTTCTCTGATTTCATGTTTTGTTAATGCTCTTATTTATTTATGCTATTATTTGCATTGGTATAATTGGATGGTATCTGATCAAAAAATTTAATAAGATACTAATTCACCCCCCCTCTTAGTATCTTGGATCTTTAACAGCCCAGGCATATGAGTCATGTTATTTAGAGGAACTTGCAGTTGCTGAAAATTTGATTTTCCATCATTATGATTGCTGCCTAGCAGTGCTCCTGACATGTTCTTTTAATTTTCTTGAGTTTGAGCATGTAGATAGAGGCGAATCCCTTGGGAAGGGTTACTGAGGGTCTGAGTTTTATTTTGACACTAAAATTCCTTCTTAGACCAGCTAATGGTATGTAATCATATTGATTTCTTTTGTAAGATATTAAAATTTTGATTACCATAATTTTTCTTATCATTCGATACAAGTCTTTGTGCGTGGTATTGATTTTAGATATTTTCTAGTGGAACTTATACTTGGTATAAGTCACAACCTATCTTCTATAAGGCATTTTCTAGTTTCGATTATATATATATAGATGCTAATTCTAGTTGCATCTTATATTGATACATATACATACATTCCTGAAAATAGTTATATTCATAAAATGTGTGTATATCTATATATTTATACATGTATAAAAATAAGTGTTTTTTATTTATTTAAATGTTGGAGAAGAATATTTTTTCCTAGTAATAAATAATTATATTAAATAATGAATTTGGAAATATACTAAATAGTAAGAGGGATGATTTATTGTATAAATATGTATTTAGATAACAAAGGGTTTTATTTAAATGATTGAATAAGATGAACTTTTAAAATGATAGATTCTTTTAGTTTCAGTTAATAGAAGATATGTGATTTCTCTGGGTAAATGGTTATTTAGAATACAAGTTATTGTGGTAAATGACCAACTGAGTGAATTTATTAGTTGAATTAATGAGTATCTTGAAAAGTGGAAGAAATGTGTTAATTTGGGAGTATTCATGTGTGTAATGTATTTCATGGTTGTATTCTTGATTGTTGCTTCTATAGAGTATTATGTTTGATTAGTAGAATTAAGGTGATTATGGGTTATTGTTAAAGAGGGATTCTTTTATGTAAGTGGATTAAGTTGGCTTCTAGAGGTTAGGACATAGTATTTTGTTGTTTGAGTCTTATGTTTGTTCATATAGAAGTGGTTGGTAATGTGTTTGAGATGAGTGCAAGAGGGTCAATGCCTTGCATTATGTATAGCTTTAGGGTTTGTGCTATGTGTACAAGAGGGTTTATGCCTCACACTAGGTATGATTTCTTGTGATTGAGATATGTGAGGAAGATGGCTAATGCCTTGCTCTGTTGGATTCATATGATTATGTTATGTTTGCAAGATGGTAAATGCCTTGTTTTTTTTGTAGGGTTTACTAGATGCAAGTAGGGGGAGTGGCTCTCAATGGGGGCTGAATCCCCAAGTGGTGACTTGGACAACCCATTGGAGAGTTCTTAATTCAGTGATAACCTAAATAATGAATTGGGGGGATGAATAATTTTCACATAAACAAGACAATGGATGCCTCACCCATGCCTGTAGTGCTCATTTAGGCTAAGGATGGGTAGAGAAAGCCTAGTTGGAAAGATCAACTTCCTTGTCCTTATGAAAGGAATGTTTGTTCCACATGTGTCACCCGATGGGGCTAGTACCTAGTGAGAGGTTGTCAGGACAACCATAGATAGGGGTCAAGATCTAGTGAGAGACCGCTAGGACAACCCATGTTAGGACCATGCGCTAACACTCTTCCCTATTGTAGTATAGCACTCCCTAGTTTTGTGTTCCCCATCTGTTATATGTGTGCCTCTGGAAGTGAATTCAATGTTGTAAGTGGTGTCTATCCTACGTGATGTTATGTTGTACTATGTTATGTTGGAACCATGATTTTTCTTTTTGTGTTAAGCCTTCTGTCTTCTTGACTGTTTTGTGGTGGGACCTTATTGTTATCTCCTAGCATGGGGGTGGACCTTAGGGTTCCACATGGTCAAGTTGATTGTGATTTTTCCTCCGTTGGGTTTCCCTTGTTGTTGTTCGTGAGCATGGAAGATGTACCTTTTGTAGTAGATTTTGGATCTTGTACTAGTTCAACGAGATAGTTGTGTATGTTCTGTATTGAACTTGTATATCATTTGTATCATGTAATGTAATCTTAATGTACTCTTCCCATTGTATTTATGGAAGCTTAATGTAAGTTTGTAACAATGTAATAATGTACCCTCATGTAAAGGAATTTGTATATGTACTTGTAGCTATATATATATGATCTTTGATGATTGCTTATTTGATGTTATGATATGGAAATGTATGTGTTTATTCATTTAATGTGATGGATTTAAAATGAACTCTTGTTGTTAGTTAATTCATGTTGTATGTTTAGATCTTAGTAATAGTTTTGCTTGTAATGCAGTCATGGAACCTTAGAGGACATAGCTTAGCTTATATGTTATGTTTAGTTATGATTTACATTTCTTGTTATGGCACTTTAAAATAAAAATTGGGCCATTATTGTAGTTTGATGTGTTGTCCTCTAGGGTTCTTTGGTGGGGAATTACAATTAGAACATATAATACTAGTCATTATAGCTCCCTTAACAAACATTATACACATGAGTAAAAAAATAATATAGTTAATAAAAAAAATAAAAAAACTAAATGTTAATTGAATAAATAATATGATGTAATATATATTCTAGCATTCCCACCTTATTATATAATATTCTTCAAGATTATTGAAGACAAAATATTGAAATGCCTCAAAGTTAACATATGAAATGTCTTGGGGAAGATATTTCCATTTTTCTTGAGTGAGGAAAAATAGGAGTTGAATGTTGTGTTGTTGAACATGTTTGTATATAAAATATTAAAATTCAATGCATTTGGTGCACTAAAGTTTGGGATCATTAGATTAAGTTATGGAATACCCATATTTATCCTCACTTTCCAAAGATATTGGTTTTATTACCAAAACCAAAAAAAGAATGCATATATCTAGAATGGGATCATCTATGTTGAATTGATCGTAAATAATATGTCCCTCTATCTAGTTAAGAAGAATTGGTTATTATTTTTATACAATAAATCATACTTAATAGTATCTATAACTACCACGCATTACCTAGAGGACACACACTAACAACCAGAGGCGGAACAATTTTATTTTTCAAAGGTGCAACATTCACTTGTATGCAATAAGTATTAATATTAAGTTTTCTAGTCTAAGTTCTCTAGGATCTGTGACAACAATACTTTTCACTCGTCTAAAAAAAATAACGTGAAACCTTAAAGAAACATTACAATAATCAAGTACTAACATCATTACAAAGATTGCATCAAAATATTCCATTTATTTGAATTATCATTAAAGTACAACCATAACATATTTACATGGAATTAAATTGGTTCAAATCATTTAATTACAAATACAATCCCCACTAACTCTAGTCCAATACATAATAGTGTTCTTCCACATATACATCAATACATTTACATTCTAAATAAGGTTATCTCCCCAATTTCTAGTGAGGTGTGAACATCAAACATGGAACATGATACATCAATGTGGTACAATACAAATAGAAATATAACAAATCCAGAGGGCCAGTACAATGCTGAAGTCCACAGATCAAGAGAATTCGTCACGACATGCATAGGATGAGGGAACCCAATGGAGATCGAAACACGTTCCTCCCAACCATGTGGAACCGGAAGGCCCACCCCCCATGCTAGGAGATAGTGAAGGTTCCCACCATCACTAATAGATGACAGACTAAAACATGCACAAGACTAACATGGCATACAAGAACAAGTAGTACAAACATCAATGATAATATGTCAAAAATGGACCCAAGGTGTAAGAAAACATAAGGTCAACACAACAATGATGAAAAATAATGGATCAACCACAGTAACAGACCAAACACTTCAAGAGGCACATAGTCAACTAATGGGATGTAAGAACCAAGGGAGCACAAAGTTGTTGTAGGAAAGAGTGTCATCACACAATCTGCTATAGGTTACCCTGGCGTAACCTTCCTAGGCTACTGGACCCCATCTTGGGTTACCCTGATTGCCTCTACCGGCCGTTGGACCCCCATACAATCTATGTGGGACCAACTTACCTTCCAATCGGACCAAGTAGTTGGTCTTCCCATTCCAGGCCTTCTCGACTCATCTCAAGCCTATACGAGCACTTGAGCCATGAGTGAGGCATTATCTTATCTTGACTAGTGTTTTAACTACCCAGATCCCCATAATTAGTTAATTACATTATCACTTGATTAAACTCTTAGTTAGTTACCCTGACACCCCTTTGTGTGTCGAACCCCCACTGAGAGCCACTTCCGTACTGACAACTGGGAAACCAATCAAATTAGGAACATAGCCACTTGCACATTCCTCAAGAGCTCAATAACATTACAACATGGCAAAAAAACATAGCGAGGCATTACCCTCTTGCTCACAAGTACCCAAAGGATTCCAATCACATAAGAATCATACCATGCAAGGCTGATGAACAACATAAAATTGTACTATCATAAACAATTATCTCAAGATTATCAAGAATTTCACCTAGAAGACAATCTACCTAGCCTATGGAAGAAAATAATCATTACACAAATAGTCCCACAAGAACGATAACCACAAGTACCCCCATGCAAAATAATCAACACAACTTGACTAGTACAAATCCACAAGGAGGGATCACGACTAAGATAAAATACCAAATTCCCAAAACAAGCCATATTTAAATTTGTTAAAGGAAAGTCTAAATTCACATTAAACCAACTCATTATTATTTACATAGGAGTAATTAAATCAATTACCTAAATTTGTAGAGATTATTCTCATTCATTTTAATCATTTTCTAACACCATTTTCCATTTATAGGAACACCTATCTGAATATAAGATATAAACATTTTAGAATATTCATGATGTTAAATATTAATCCAAGATGTTACATATATACATTTTCATTTAGGTATATATATATATATATATATATATATATATATATATATATATATATATATATAACTATCAACCAAAGCTCTATAATCTATGAAACTATAAGATACAATACTTCACCGTTGAATTATATTGAGCCAAATCAAAGCACGACTGACTAAATAACATAAAGTATGAATGAAGGAACTAATCACCATTTCTATCTAGGCTTGGCTTATACAAGACCCATACAGATGCTAGGCAGAAACCCATGCCCAAATAAATGTGTATAGACCCCAAGACAAATGTCCCATGCGCACAAGGTACAGAAGAAGGGTTGGATTAAAACAGAGACTCAAACTTACTAATGGTGAACTGACGGTTGTATGAACCTGAAAGTAAATGGTGGAAGGGAAATCACTTATACGAGTTGCAATACTTAGAAAATGTCGGTTTCAATAATCAAAAGTAAAAACCAGTGAACTACTTGTAATCGCCTGGAGATGAGAGGGAACCAGATAGATGCTTTCGGGTTTCTAAGGCCTATTGGAGACATACTAAAGGACAGCGACAACACAGAAATTACATTATTTGGCCATCGAACCCAGGGCAAGGAAGTATAAGAAAGGTGGACACCACTCAGCTTCAACACACAATTTACCAGAAAGATAAAGAGAGATTTCAATAAGACAAAGGCATTTAACGTGATCTACATCAGACCCCCTTGTGGCTTCAACAAAGAGAATAAAATCAGCCAATGATGAATAAGAGAAGGGTGTTTAGAAAGCTATCACTGAAAGAATGGGTGGATACCAAACATTAAGGACAAAATGCCAACCCTATGGCATGCTATGATAGCAACATGAAGTTTAACCCAAAAGATAACCAAAGTCAAACGCAGATCACATAAGGCAAATGAAACGCATCAATATAAATTTATGTATATATCCTTTATTTTGAAAGAAAACGCTGATGATGAAGACGAGGAGGTAAAGCCATTTCAAGATTGGCTGCGGGGCATGACATAGGAGTTGGACATGGCTCTATCGCGCCATCCTCAAAGGTGATTTTGTACCAAAGCGAGAAGGATAACCCCGAATCTAAAGAGCTCATGTTTCAGGTGGGAACAAAAGTTGACACCATTTCGGTTCCCTTAAGGCATGCGAATCCAATACATGTAGCTGCCATTAGGTAATACAAGATAGCGAGATGGAAAGGATTCTTATTGCAAGGTTTATTTAAAATGTCCCATACCGCGGCTTGGTCCAACTTCGCACCTGCTTCAAGATTTAGTAGCGACATTAATATAAAAGAATTTCCTTAGATTTAGGTTTTAAAAACACACTGACTGAGAGGTGCAGATGATTAATTCCCCAGCCGGTCTGGACAAGGAAGATTCTAATAAGGCAGAGTGAACTACTTGAATGAAAGAGTCAAAAGGGCAGAAAGGACATGCTAGTGATAGAAGACACTTCCGTTTTCGAAGACAGTGCATGATGATTGCAAGCTGGGTGGAAATAAAAGAATGAAGCCTATCTCAATAAAAAAACAAACAGGGTATCTCCCATGAGTCGATCCTTAAGAAGAGGGGGGCTTGATGCAGTGATTACAATTATCGCCGAGTGACCAACTCAATTTATTTCCTTATTGTTTCCAAGAGCCCCCTATTCACAACACTCTCTAAGGCCGATATCAACCTATGCCAATACTGCAGATACCTATTCTAAAGAGAAGGTGACACTCTCTAATACATTCATCAGGTTACTAAGGAAGGCCATATAATCAGATTATGGGCAACAACCTATGTTGAATGGAATGAGTTCAGGACTTAAGGACTACAATTGCTTAGGGAAGGACCGAGCATTCAAGAAACATGCAGAAACAGGTGCAAAAGCAACGTTTGGAGCCAAAACTCTCAGATATTTTATGAGTCAATTCTGGGGAAAGAAATACGGTGAAAAACAACATGATGCTTATGAAGATAAACAAAGTTTAATACAGACACATAATTTTTTCCATCTAGCACAATAGTGTTAAATTTTTCTATCACAGTATTAAGATGAGGAGATTATTTTAGAATCTGGTGTATTTGCTTAACAATGCAGATATGATACCGAAAGTGGTGTAGGAGCACCTATTTGATCACATGCCTCCATGAGGCCATATTGATTCATTTGTTCCATTTTGATGTTTTGATATTTTAATAAGGCCCAAGAGGCCACCTTTGTGTTGTTATAGGTCCTAGGATGTTGTTAATTTCTCATATATTGTAAAATTGTCAAAAGTGCAAAATTAGGTAGATGAAGTGTCATTAAGGTGTTTTGTCAACAAACTAATCAAAAGGTGGTTGAAAATAGTTGGTTTTGGTTGAAAATATATAAATAAACCCTCCAAAACTCGAATTGGGGGTTAGAGACATCATTTTTGAAGTTTGATAAATGGAAACCTCAAATTTTGTGCATTTTTTGATTTTTACATTGTTACCAGGCTGAAGTTGTGTTTTGTACAGACTTTTATGGGATCAAATAATATATTATCATATATGGATGTAAATATCTCTATTTCTAGTTTCCAATCATTTTTTGTCTCATTGAATTTTATTGAGTTTTGTGGCAGATATGACTATTTTGGTGAGACTGCCTATTCTAACAATATTGTGCAGAAGTTATAGTCTAAAAAAGTGTGATGGTACAGATTGTAAAGTATATATTTTGGATCTAAAACCAATTGGATTTTGTTTCCATGTGAATCTACTTTCATTTTCTTCAAGTCTCATCAAATTTCATTAAGATTTGAATAAGTTATGACCATTTTTGTGAGGGAAGGTTTGAACCCTACCTAGGGTTTGCAGTTTTGGGAAAAATACAATAACTTTAATTTTACACCGTTGGATCTTCATAAAAATTGGAGGAAATTTCTATAACTATGTTTTCTTCAATCTCACCAGAGAGATTGTCTTCATTAATTTTCTTGTGGAAGTTATTAATGACTTTTCATTGCACTAAATTGTGGGCTGCCATAGTTATGTTTCCAATGTGATATACAATGCCTAATAACATGTGTTATACAAAGATTGTTTTGGATTATTGTTGAAGGTTTGTGAGATTTTTTTTTGAATCCTCCTAGCTCTACATCAAATTGGTATCAGAGCCTAGAAAAGATATGGGTTGGTGAAGTTTGTTGGTTTTGTGTTGGTGTTTGTGGTTGTGTGTTGTGCAGGTTGAGGAAGGAACCTGATTGCCTAGGTGTGGCAAAGTGAAGTGGAAGCAAGGAGAGACTTGCTTGTGGATATGGATTTGTTGAGAAGATTGGAAAGATGTTTGTAGGCTGAGGATTCATGAAGGAAGAAGGAAAGAGAGGAAAAAGAGTTGAGAAAGATGGAAAGAAAGAAGAGGATAAGGCAAGAGAAGATGGACAAAGAGATTGTTGAGTTGAAGGGAGAATTGAAAAGACTTGAAAAAGAGTTCCAAGAATCCATGATGAAGATAGAACAAATGACGAAACAAGATACAAGTTGGCATTTGACATTGAAAAGGAAGATGGTTTGGCCTATAAATAAGATTATGAAGAAGCAAAGAAAACAAAAGAAGGCAACAAATTCAGTCAAAGATGAAGAAAAAGATTTATGGGCACAATATGCAACCATTGAAGAAGAATGGAATAGTAAGGTTGCTGATGGAAAAGTCAAACAAGAGGAAGAAGAACTCGTCAAGGTAGAAGAAAACAAGGACATTGAGGTTGCAAGTGAATTGGTGTCAATATTGGATAAGTTGGTTATGGATGAAGAGGAATTTGAAGTACAAGAAGACAAGGAGGAGACCTCAAGGTCTCTATATTTTGTTTCTAATTTTTCTTTGGATTATGTATGTGTAGGTTATGAAGGTCAAGGAAAATTGTATGATGATATGATATAGTTTTGGGACTTCCATGTTGCAAGAATGATTGATAAAAGAAGGCATAAGAAGAAAAAAAGGAAGAAAATACAAAATCTGATTGAAAAGACGAAGGAAAAGGTGCAAAGTAACTAGAAGACCAGGAAAAAGACAATTCAAAGGGGCTTGAATTCTTTTACCCTCGGGAGTTTGGTGCAGGGGCACCTATTTGATCACATGCCTCCATAAGGCCATATTGATTCATTTTTTCCATTTTGATGTTTTGATATTGTAATGGGCCCAAGAGGCCACCTTTGTGGTGTTATAGGTCCTAGGATGTTGTTCATTTCTCATATATTGTAAAAATTGTCAAAAGTGCAAAATTAGGTAGATGAAGTGTCATTAAGGTGTTTTGTCAACAAACTAATCAAAAGGTGGTTGAAAATAGTTGGTTTTGGTTGAAAATGTATAAATAAACCCTCCAAAACTCGAATTGGGGATTAGAGACATCATTTTTGAAGTTTGATAAATGGCAACCTCAAGTTTTGTGCATTTTCTGATTTTTACATTGTTACCAGGCTGAAGTTGTGTTTTGTACAGACTTTTATGGGCTCAAATAATGGAGTATCATATATGGATGGAAAGATATTCTGTTTCTAGTTTCAATTATTTTTTGTCTCATTGAATTTTATTGAGTTTTGTGGCAGATATGACTATTTTGGTGAGACTGCCTATTCTAACAATATTGTGCAGAATTTACAGTCTAAAAAAGTGTGATGGTACATAATGTAAAGTCTATATTTTGGATCTAAACCAATTGGATTTTGTTTCCATGTGAATATAATTTAATTTTCTTCAAGTATCATCAAATTTCATTAAGATTTGAATAAGTTATGAACATTTTTGTGAGGGCAGGTCTGAACCCTACCTAGGGTTTGTAGTTTTGGGAAAAATACAATAACTTTCATTTCCACCGTTGGATCTTCATAAAAATTGGAGGAAAGTCTATAACTATGTTTTATTCAATATCACTAGAGTGATTGGCTTAATTTTTTTTGTAGAAGTTATTAATGACTGTTCATTGCACTAAATTGTGGGCTGCCATGGTTATGTTTCCAATGTGATATACAATGCCTAATAGCATGTGCTATACAAAGATTGTTTTGGATTATTATTGAAGGTTTGTGAGATGTGTTGTTGAATCCTCCTAGTTCTGCATCACATAGCTCCTCCAAATTCCCTGCTCCTAATCCCTTTGAGACTTCTCAATTCTAAGCCGTTCCTAGCTTCCTCAATATTTCAGAAAATACCACCCAAATTTCCCCCAAAAAATATTCACGGGAAGAGCCAAAAATAAAGAAAACCCCCAAATACTCCCCTAGAAAAGCCCATAAAAGGCCATTATTTTCAAAAATTTGTAACCGAAGAAGATTCTCTGCTTTATTTTCTTATTTTAAGCCAATTAATTAAATTTTGTAGCTGCATGCATTGGGTGCTGCCATGCCACAATTTAGAATAAAACTGACTTAATTATTGCCACTTCAATTTCTTTCTATTTGTAGCTGTTTAATAATTGCAGCTTTCCAATTCAATAATTTATTTCCTATTTTACCATTTTAATTTATTTCAACTATAATTTGTTAATAAATTTTTTTAATGTTTAATTTCCAAATACTTTTTCATTTAAAAATCATCTTATTATTCTATTTTCTTACCTCAAAATTTCATTTTATTATAACATTAATTATAAAAGAATTTATCATAAAGTTTAATTTATTAAAATCAAACAATCACTTTAACATTATTTATTTAATTTATTCATCCATCATAAAAGACTTCTATTAAATTATCTTCATGACTTTAATTTGATGTTTTCTATCTAAACAAGGTAATTAAACAAGGCACACTTAGGAATCATCACAACATACTCAACATGGAGGGGCATTACAAGATCAACATTATATCTTAACATCTACTTGGCTACCTTAAAATGCCACTCTTTTGGTTCTTAAATGGACCAAAAAATAATTAACTACAATGCTAATGTCTAGTCTAGTGTTGGTTAGGTAAGAGAGATTCCTAATCAAATTTCAGTAAAGAGTTACATTTTCCTATAGATAAAATTCAAATCGTGATAGTTGCAATCCTAGTTATATGTGTATTGGCATTGGCTTACTATATTTTAGTCGATATTTCTCAAGAATTATCTTGAAATATTTTATTCTGGAAACAAATAGGCGGTAAGGTATTTTCCAGACCTCCAAGCTAAGATGGTAGGGTAAAATACCAAGATCAATCATGTAAAATGGATTTTTCAAATCATCCTTTTTCTATAAGAATCACCTATTTATGACTTCCCATGATGACTAGGTCATCAAAATATATAATGATGATCATAAATTACTCCCTTTCTCTTTTTGATAAATATTTGAATCATAGGGACTTTACTAGAGACCATGATATCCAAATTCTCATGAATCTTTATGTACCAATATTTAATATCCTTTTTGAGAAAATAGAGATATTTGAGCAATTTATACACCTTTTTTCTTGTCCAAGTACCAAAAAATTCTATATTTGGGTCATTTAGACCTATTTTTTCAAGTATCCATTAGGTTATTTTTTATGTCCATTTTTTTATCAAGCTATGTAGTGAGATAAAGTAACATTTTTCTATTTTTTATAAGATAAAATGTGTCCTAATAATCAATGTCTTACTTTCACTTATAGCCCATGGTTGTGATTCATACCTTAAATTTATTTATACTATCATTTAACTTATATTTGTTCTTGAAGATATATTTACTTCTAATGGTCTTCTTCCCATGGAAGATAAATAAGATACCATGTCTTATTCTAAATATTAACTCTTGATACTCAATGTTCATTACATCCTTATAAGTATTATAAAATATTGGAATTATTAAACCATGGATGGTTCAAAATTTTGAATAATAATGCTCATTAGGGTAATATTCACCTCATTGTGAGCCATGTTTCTTGTCCTAGGTCTTGTTGTGAATATTTTTAGGACTTCATTTATCTCTAAATCTCATAATGTTCTATCCATGGTCATTGATAATGCATTTCTTTTTTTTCTAGCATCCTTAAATATTTTTGGAGGAAAAATACTTGGGCTTTGGAATTTGAAAGAAAAGATATATGAGATAGTGAAATAATTTGAAGCTAATATAGATTCAAAATTGTTGAATTTATACATAATAATAAATAAAACTAGCAAGCACTACAAGTCCTAAGAGAAAATCCTAAGTCTAGAGTAATAATTTCAAAATTTTCCAATACAAAATTTGGACCTCCTTAGTAAGGTCAATAGAAATAAATTTATTATGCTCCTAACCTTTGAGATCCAATTCAAACACCTTATTCAATGGTCTCTTTTTGAATCTTCAAACCCATTGAGATTATACCTTGGTGTATTGCAATCGCATCTTTTTGTATCTCAAGACACACCCTTTTATTCTTGGGTTATTTTATTTCAAATCTCTTAGAGACTTATACTTTTATTTCCATCTATCTTTTTCATATGCTTCATTAAAAAATAATCATTAATAGAGAAAATTATCATCATAATTTTTATATAGATATAAAATATGGTATAGCAATATAAATATAAATAAAATAAAAAAATTATGTTGAAAGTTTTTAATTACACCTCTCAAATAAAGTTCTTTTGATACTAACCAATTGGAATTTGAAATATTAGTTTGTTGAGAGTTAATTATTAACTTAAAAATAGTTTATTTACTAATCTTGTTAATTAAAGTAATTTCCCTTTTGATAAAATAAATGAAGAATTACACCCTTCTCAAGATATATCTTTTAAAGTAGATAGGACATCAAGAACATGAAATATTTCTTAATCTCAATATGTTGGTATATCAAATATGGCATAACTTGTTGCTAACTAGTATTTAATTATTACATTTCAACCAAATTTGATGATAAAAAATATTACTTGTTGAAAGGAGAATCATAACCTATAGGACCAATCAAAGTAACAATATATCGAGTATGGTAGTCAAGGATACAAGGTAAAATGAATGATAACCTCGCCTTATAACTTAACACCAAAAATAGTGAACCTAGTTATTACCTTCTATAGATTATGGCTTTATATCTATCTTGAATGTTAGTGTGGGTTTGTTGAATGCACAAGACAATTGAGAGGGGGTGAATCAGTTGTACATTAAAACATCAAAACTCTTATTAACATCCAAATCTGCATTAGCTATTAAACCCTTAACAACCATTAAACCCTTATCAAGCATTAGCAAAACATAAACATGAGAAACAATAATGAAAAACACATAAAAACACATGAGAACACCATATTTATGTGGAAAACCTAAGGGAAAAACCATAGTGAGGATTAGCTCATAATATAAAGTAATAACAACATCGAATACAATAGTCTCACTGTTAATGGCTCACAAATTAGAAAGAAGAAGAAAGAAGATTTTTACAATGAGAAATCCATCTCAGAGCAAAAAAAAAGATCCACCATTGCATCACCAAATCATTCACACTCTCTTTGAAGAATGTAGAAACCTTATTCTCACTTCTTCTAGTAGTCTTAGGCATTAAATATAGTATTGCATTTCACACTTTCATACTTCACATCTCAACACTTTGCACCACAAACATCACAAACTCATCCTCCATAATTCATCACACATATATACCATCCTTAACCTTGAAAATAATCTACAAGGTCGGCTAGATGCACCTAAAACATAACATTCAAAATAGGTTGGCACCAAAACATTCTCGCTATGGAGAGGAACAAAGGCATACCACATAACACCTTAATTCAGACCCAAATCTACACACACATGTCATTCCAAGCTTCAACAAACACTGAAGCACATCCAAAATTAGTGTAAACACCCAAGGTTGGTTGAACCTATGTTAACACCATTAAAAATTTAAGTACACACTTCCTTAGATCCAAATATGATTCACAAACCACACACAACACTTAAACTTAATCTGGAATATTCCATCAACACCCTAAAATCCAACAAATCCTTCACAACAAAATTCATCCAAAGAATGTAATCATTTTGTACACCTAATTAACCTTCTATACAATGTAACACATGAATCTAACATTATGGAGCACCAAAACTCAAAAAACTCAGATTGAAGATATATATGAATAATATAAGCATACTTCTAGATCTGCAATACCAAAAGCCACAATGTGGAGAAATGCAGAGCAATTCCAATTCTCTCAGACAATATTGCTTCATATTTCACACATTGGTGAATATAAATTCTTATGCCACATGATCCAAAACCCAAAACTCTAGATATAACACCTCTAATCAATATATCCAAACCACACAAGAGGATCTTCAACCATGAAGAAATGTAGAGTAAAACACTGAACACTACTCTTCCACATTGAACACTCTTTTAATCAAATTTTCTCAAAAGCACTTGGAAACCAAGCACCACAAGCACCATCTCAACATCTATGACACCTTCTTATAATATCAACCACACAAGATGTTGAACATCAACAAACATATGATTATAAAATCAACACTAGAGGTTGGCATCAGTGAGACTACTAATGACAACATAATGCAACCAATGAAAGCATCTCCTTAGGTTGGCATCAATACAACAACATAGATATGTTGACATTAATGACAACACAAACTTCCAACAATTTCCTCTTTTGTCATTGATGACAACACATGATATAAAAAACCATCAATAACAATAAAAAATCTAATCACCAACACATATATTGCACATTAGTGCACACTACTCCCCCTTGCACAAACATCTGTTATTTTCAACACTTTCACTTTCTCCCATTTTCTTCATATGGTTTTTCAGCTGACTTTCTCTCCCCCTTTGACATCAATGGAAAAGGGAAACACATATTTTCATTTCTTTTCTTCCATTTGACATCAATCACACATATACCTAGTTTGCAACTTCCTTTTTAGTTCACTTCTTTGCACACTCCCCCTTAGGAGTAGACAACATGCTGCATCAACCAACAACCACTACAACCTACACTTTTCTTTTTGCTGCTCATATCCTTTGACACAATTGAAAAAGGAGAAAAATTGCATGCTTACTCTCTTCCCACACAATGAAAACACTTACACCCTCTGACTTTAATGACCAATAATGCCACTACCTACTCCCCTTGAGAGGTAGCCACCAATATCAATCCAGAACAAGGAATGCATATTGAAACCCATTAGACAAATGCATAACCTTATGCGTCTAATTGAAAGGAGGGGAAGTAACCCCTAACTTCTCCGAAAGATACTCAAATGTATCCTTAGGAAGAGCCTTTGTGAAGATATCTACAACTTGATTCTTAGTAGGCACACACTCTAACTTCACCTCTTTCTCTACAAATTTTTCTCTCAAAAGTGATACTAGATTGAAATATGTTTTGTCCTAGAATGCATTACCAAATTCTTTGAAATATTGATGGCACTTTTATTATCACATAAGATATGAATTGGTTCATTATATGACAATCTAATATCCTTCAATGTTTACTTATGTTTGCTTCATTCACAACACTTATGTGTAGCATGATGCTATAGTAATGTATTCTACCTTTGTAGTAGATAATGACACTAAATCCTTCTTCTTGTTAAGACAATACACCAACCTACTTCCAAGAAAGAAAGCACCACCACTTTTCCTTCTTCTATCATCCACACAACCTACCCAATCTGCATCTGTATAGGCATTTAAAGATAAAACAATATCCTTTTGATACCACAAGCCTTATTCTGGAGTGCCCTTTAAGTATATGAATATCCTCTTTACTGTTTCCACATGTGACTCTATGGGATCTTCTTGAAATATAGCCACAAGAAAAATTGCATACATGATATCCAGTCTAGTAGTAGTTAGGTATAGAATCCCACCAATCATTGATCTGTACTTTCTCTGATCAACCTTAGGAGATTCATCATTCTTACTCAACTTGCAACCAATAATCATAGGAGTGCATATCGGTTTAGAGTCTTCCATTCCAAACTTCTTCAACATTTCCTTGACATACTTTGACTGTGAAATGTAGATACCTTTTTTTTTCTGACTGATTTGAAGCCCAAGGAATAAATTCATCTCCCCAAACATTGACATTTCAAACTCTTTCTACATCTCTTCTCTAAATATCTTTCACATAATTTCATTTCCTTCAAATATTATGTCATCAACATACACAACCACAATCAATATTTTGTCTTTCTCAACTTTAAAATAAATATTGCTATCTATGGTACCTTTATTGAATCCCTACTAAAACAAGGATCTATCCAATCTTTCATACCAAGCTATAGGAGCTTGCTTGATCCCATATAGTTCCTTCTTCAATATACAAACCATATTAGGATTATTTGATAACTAAAAACCTTAGTAGATTCAACAATATCATCCATTTGATAAACATTGAAATCCTTATATGCTACAAGAGCCAAAAACATCCTAATAGCCTCCATCCTTTCCATTGGAGAAAATATCTCTTCAAAATCTATTCCTTCTAATTGTGAGTATCTATTGATCACAATGTTAGTTGCACACCAATAGTGCAAATAAAGCTTCACAGACAGACTGCAGGAACCTATCTTTACTTGAAATATTGAACCAAGACAACCTAAATCATAGTCTAACTCAACTTAATCCTAAGTATCATTTATGTTAGGTCTTGACCATACTAGGTTCGCATTAGGGTTAATTGTGATAATGTTGTTAATCACAAGGGGTAAATGGTATTTTCAGGTTCTCAAAGGAATCATATTGATAAGTAAGAGATAATCTCAGTCTGGTCATTTAACAACTTCATGAAATCGATAAACTTACAATAACAATTCATGAACTTCAAATAACTTTGCTTTTACTTAAGTAGATTTAGCTTTAAGCATTCAAAAATATCATGGAAACAAAAGATTTTTGCAATAAAAATTCCATTCATTCATCTCTTTTTTGGAACATTTTCTGATATTTAAACATCTATTCTAAAATAAAGCATCAAAATACCTAAAAAAAAAGTTTCTCCTATGTATTATCCACGCATGCCTCAAGAATTAACCAAACCAAAGAAAACCATTCCATATGTCAGTAAATTGCTTCACATCTAAGCATAAATTGACGCGATATTTTAAAGAGAAGGGGATTATTTGACACTAGATAGGGTTTGTATGCACCCTTAAATGGTGCAGTACACAAACTTGTCTAGCAAGAACAAAAAAATAGCTATGTAAGATTTCATATCAAGAAATAGCTTTCAAATTGGATTTGATATTGATTAGCTTCTAATGAAACATACAAGTTTTTTATTTGGAATGGAACAAAAAACAAAAAAAAGAACAAAACTTAAAGAAGTTTTGGTTCTCCAACATCCACAAATTCTGAAATTAATTTAAAATGAAACATCTCCCAAACTTTTATAAGAACAAGAAACTTGGGAAATTCAATCAACATATGAGAGGGAATCCAAGGGACAATCATGACAAGGCATGTGGAATATGAAAAATAGCAAGAGAATTGATGTCAAAGTCAAGAGATGTCAACCTTCCTCAGCACATTACAATCTTTTAGGATCTCCACATTTATAATATAGCCAAGTTTGTAACTTGAATCTGAGTAGATTTGTCAAACAAAATCTAGGGACTTCTTGGATACATAGAGTGATTAGGTGGACATAGAAAAATATAAGGAAATCTGCATCCACCAGCTTTATGCTCCACATTTTGGCTCTGCCTCAAGCTTAAAACTGTTGGGAACAAGTCATAGAGGAGGTTGGTGCATTCTTTCACCTTATTCATAATACTAGGATTCCTGACATTGTGACAACTCAAGCTCCTCCTTCACATAGACTACCAGAATGTTTTACCCGACCTAGATATGATTCTACTCATGATCCAAATTTTCCTGACCATCCATACCCGAATATTGCATCACAATCTATTCATCTTGCAAGTACAAAGTCCACATATTAATCCCTTTTTAGAACATTCATAAAACTCTCATTAAAACAAAACCATCATTAATAAATCATCATTTCAAAAAATTTATAAATATCACAGTTCAATATATTCTTGCGTAATTATCCTTTTAGATGGGTTATCAGACCTTTTGAATCCCCTCAGAAAACTTAAAAAATTAACTTTAAACTTAACACTATTACACGGTATGCGGTACCCGACACTTCAAATTTTACCAAAATAAAACATTCCTAGATCTTAGATTCTACCAGAACCTCCACACTTCCTATACCTTCATTCCTGGACCAAAACGCTTTACCAAAACCTTGCATTAACATTTTAACACTTTTTTCCCTTTGATACCTGGTACACTCGAATCACGAATTACTCCAAAAATTTCCTTTTAACTTTAACTTCTGGTGATCCCTTTTTGGCTAACCATCACCTACCATTAGAATTAGTTTTCACTTGGGTCCCCAAGGATTACAATCTTGGGGTGTGTTGTGAGACCACACAACAACTTGAAATCAATAAAACCAAATTTAAAAGAAACCCAGGATCAAATCACTCACTATAAATTATAACTTATACATATTTTCCAACAATAACTCCTCACCTTTATTTGAATTTTGGCATAAAGACTACAAAATTTCTCCAAAAAGTATCAGTGTGTGCCTTGATTAATTCTAGTTTCTGGAACTTTGTGAAAAACATTAGTTCATTGACATTAACTACATAATTTGGTAATCCTCCAAAGCCAACCTTGGATAGAGCCTTGCTACCAGTAAGGCGTCCATAGCCCTGACAAGGTTATCTCTATAACTCCCCCAAACATAGCTCTACTACCAGTCATGCATCCATAGCCTCGATAGAGATATTTGGATATCCTTAAGAGTTGATTTTTTTCCTCTTTTGATATTTCTTTCAAGATATTCACTTTTCTTTTTTTCTTTTGATATTTCTTTGTAAGCTCATTTGCTTCAACTTGTAGGCAATTAAGCCCGCTATTAGGTTGGGAATTACAGTGGTAGAAAAGGTTACCTTTTTCTTTTCATTCAATGTAAATCCCTTCATTGTTTCACCAATTCCCAAAAACTCACTTAATTATTCCTTGTAGATGCAACTTTCCAGCTAAATTTTACCATTTTTATGCCAAATTCTAGCTAACTCCAATTTGCTATCTGTTGAAAAAAATATGCATAAGTTAAAATTTAGCAGAAAGTAATCCAATCACCAAATTAATGTTAAATTTAGAAACACCAGTTACCACCCTTCCATTTTAATTTTTCTATGGCAACCACTAAAATACTTGTTTGGAAATTCTGATTTGATGGTGTTGCACTATCATTAATGCATCAAAGTTTTCATGATTACACTTAATTCCGACCATAATCCTTTACATTTAATTCACACACCTTAGTTCACACACGTATTATTTCCTTTAATTTCCCAGATACTTATGTGTGCCACCTTACTGGCTTAATTATCCTTTCTGCAATGTACACATGGACACCTTCTTGATTAGTATGGCTCGATAAAATATAATGAAATTGCCACCATTAAATTTTGAAATCTTCAATTTGCTCGATTTGTGATCTTCGTACTAATTTTTTTTGAAGAAATGACCACCCATCTTTTGAGAATTTATTTGATTTAGCATTAGACTCTAGAGAAAATTCATCTTGTTGCCACCTCAACTTGCATCTCTCAAGACTTTGATCCAGGCAACTATGTACCATAGATTTCTCATAGTTTTCTATAAATTCCAAACTTCTCTTTCAAATTCTTCATATCTTCTTTTGCATTCTTCAATCATTTCTTACTTTTTCACTTTGCTTGTGCTTTCTTGCTTCCAAGCCATAGATACTCCCATCTTCCTAACTTGCGTTCATCACCAAAATGGCTATCTAGGTTGCATTACTACCTAGAGGCTGAATATGGTTTTATTTCTTAGGACTTCGGCTACCAAATCCAATTTACACTTGGTCCTTAGGGAAAATTTTGTTGAGTGCAAAGCGTATTATAGGTTGAATTCAGACTTAGCTTCGTGGTTCGTAGCCTTGCTCTTGGACTTTGGGATTTCTATTGCTGAAGTTTGTGATGCTACAAATATGATAGTGCAGCCTGATTTTCTAGGGAATTTGGACTATGTCCTTTCTGTTGCACACTTGGCCATTGGAATTCCCTCTGCTAATGATATTCATCTATTTTTGGAAAGAGGAGAATTAGTTCCCATCCGACCTTTCCTTACTGATCTTCATACCCTTGACCTTGATACTCTTATGGACAATGCTTACCTAGGATATACTACCCTTATGGATGAAGCATCCTAGATTGACTAATTAGCTCCCCCCTACTACCTTTAGCTCAACTCATTTTTTTTCCTTTTTGCACCTTTTTATAGGAAGAATTTGTTATTTGCATGTATATATGAAATATGCATATATATATGAATTTTTTTCTTTTTCCGTACATTAAACATGTATTTACTATGCATAGTTTTATTTATTTATTTATTTATTTTAATTCATAGTGCAATGTTTCAAGAATATTTCAATTCACTCTCATGTGTATTTAAAAAAAAGCATAATTCATTAATACTGAGAATAAACCAAAAAAAAAAAAAACCTACGAAAGAAAACTAACCTAACTAACTAAAACTTACCCTAAGAATATGACTAATCCTAACTAAGAAATGTACCTTAATTTCTATTACTATCTTCATGGTGTTTTTTGTACGAATTATAGTAGGCTTTTCTTTAAATTCACTTGAATAGCTTTCAAATATCCTACTATAACAATGAATTATCTTAACTTTTTGAATTTAATAAATGTAAATTCAAAGGCGTACTTACTAATAAATTGGATCATATGTATGAAAACAACCTCAGTAAAGGTCGATTGCACACACCTTTGATGGCTTCTCCATACTCTACCTTCTTCCAATCTTGGTTCATGGTTTTTCTTCTCACTTTTCTCTGTTCCATGAATGACCACTCATTTCTTGATTCTTTTTCTCTCCAAGATTTTCCAAGTCCTTGGCCTTGTCTTCACTCTTAGTAACACTATTCACTTAGACCAAGAGGTAACACAATTTACACTATCATCAAAAATAGAGAAAGTAAAAACTTGATACTCTGTATTCTCCATGAAATCAAGAATTTATTCCCTTTTAGATCATGGATTCTTAGTTAGGAATGAGAAGCACACCTCTCCCACTCATTTTTTCCACTTTCTCTCTTCATTGTCACCTTCCATGTGTGAGAAGATTGATGACTCGTCACTTTCATTTTCACACTTTTGGCGCATTGTTCTAAGTCTTGATGTCCTTGCCTTTTTTCCTATAAAATTTTAGGGCTTTCCTCATGACAATTATGGTTAGTAAATCCATTCGATTTAATAGTTAATTTTTTGATATTTCCAATTTCATTAGAGTTAGGATTTTCTTCACAATCTAAACTTCTTTTCCTTAATAGTTGATGAGGGCCACACTGCCCAAAACCCACAAAAATCACAACAACAGACACCAACATAGAAGATGCGAGACAGAAAAATGACTCACTTTCAATTATTTTCAAAAAATGAAATTATAGATTCAAAGCTTACATGCTACAACCTCACGGGCTTGTTTCATTACAACAAAATCAACTCTGAAAAGAAAACCTACTATTCAGAGCCACAATCTACACTACCAGGGCCACCTTCTACAACCCCCACTTAACCCTTTTTATTTTCCCCAATAATCATCCTAGAATGTTCTAGAAAGTTTAAATTTCCCCTTTTTGATTTGGCGCCAAAAGTTTCACCATTTGATTGCTAGCCTACGAAGAATTTTTTATGAAATTCACTTTTTCAAGGACCAACTTCATGGGGCCATAAATTTTGATCCAAGTGTCTAATTTTTTGTTATTGCATATTGTCAGAACACTCTCGACGAGCTCTACAACACATGAATTAGGTCGGTTTGACAAATTTTTGAGCTATTTCAGGGCCTCTAAAGTTTTATATCTAAATTTGAAGCTGCATTGGATAAATTTCCCAGGATAGAAACTTTAATTTCTCCCAAACCATGCAGGCTATTGAGATGATTCTTTCGTGACCGAAATTTATTTTCAGTTCTACTTCTTGGGGTAAATTTTCATGTCCATACGAGCCTGTTTAGGCTGACTTACAAAAAATAGTAAGTGCCCATTTTTTTCTTTTTTTGATGCCTGATAGTCTTATACCCCCTAAGTGCCATCATGGGACTCAAAACAACCAAAGAAAATAAAGAAAACAATTTTTTTGGGTGATGCAAGATTGCCCTGCACCACTGGATGCTCCTGTATCAATGGTTCCTTTCTTTTAGCAGTCAAAGAAATTTTTGTTAACAAAATCACATTATAAGTAGCCAAACTCACTCTAGTTAGAAAAATTTCACAATCAATTTCACCATGATCAGTTGTATCACGAATTCTACACTTGGTGACCCTACCAAAGGTGAACAAACCTCAAAGGGTAAAGCCTTAAATTAAGGATTTTTAGAGCTTATAAACGTTCATTTTACTTTTCATTACCAACTCACTTAGACTTTCATCTCACAAGAAACTTTCCAACCTAGAACTAGGATGATGATATCGATTCCAAATAAAACCCATAGATGTCCCTCCCTCTAGTGCCAGGACCTATTGATCATGATGTTATTCACACACCAATAATGTAGATAAATCGTCACAGACATATCACAGGAACCTATCTTTACTTGAAAGATTGAACCAGGACAACCTAAATCTTAGGCTAACTCGACTTAATCCCAAGGGTCGTTTATGTCAGGTCTTGACAATACTAGGTTTGCATCAGGGTTCGTTGCGATCATTCTATTAATTATGAGGCGTAAACAATATTTTTGGGTTCTCAAAGGAATCATATCGATATGTAAGAGATAATCTTGGTCTAGTCATTTAACAACTTCATGAAATAAAAAAAATGCAACAACATTTAATGAACTTCAAATAACTTTGCTTTCACTTGAGTAGATTTAGCTTTAAGCATTTAGCAATATCATGAAATCAAAATATTTTACAATAAAATTTTTATTCATTCATCTCTTTTTTAGAACATTTTCTAAAATTTAAACATTTATTCTAAAATAAAGCATCAAAAGTACTGAAAAAGTAAATTTTCTCCTAGGTATTATCCACGCATGCCTCAAGAATTAACAAAACCAAAGCAACCCATTCCATATGTCACCATATTACTTCACAACTAAGCACAAAATGATGTGAGATTTTAAAGAGAGGGGGATTATTTGACACTAGATAGGGTCTGTATGTACCCTTAAATGGTGCAACATTTATAGTCTTGTCCAACAAGAACAAACAATCAGCTATGTAAGATTTCATATCAGGAAATAGCTTTCAAATTGGATATGATATTGATTAGCTTCTAATGAAACATACAAGATTTTAATTTGGAATGGAACAAAAAAAAAGAATAAGAATAAAAATTAAAGAATTTTTGGTTCTTTGACATCCACAAAATTTGAAATTAACTTAAAATGAAACATCTCCCAACCTTTTATAAGAACAAGACACTTGGGAAATTCAATCAACATATGAGAGGGAATCCAAGGGATGAATCATGACAAGGCACATGGAATATGACAACTGGTAGGAGAATTGTTGATGAAGTCAACATATGTGAACCTTCCTCAACATGTTAAAATATTTTAAGATCTCCATCTTTATAATATAGCTAGGATAATAACTTGAATCCGAGTAGATCTATCAAACAAAATGTAGGGGATTCCTGGATACACAAAGTGATCAGGTGGACATAGAAAAATATAAGGAAATCTACATCCACTGGCTTTATTCTCCCACATTTTAGTTCTTCCTCAAGCTTAACTCCTAAGAATGAATCACACCGTAGGTTGGTACATTCTTTCACTGCATTCATAATACTAGGATTCTTGGCATTGCAACAACTCAAGCTCCTCCTTCTCATAGAATCCCAGAACGTTTCACTTGACCTGGATATGATTCTACTTGTGATCCAAATTTTCCTAACTTTCCATACTCGAATATTGCATCACAATCTATTCCCCATGCAAGTAAACATTCCACATATTAATCCCTTTTTAAAACATTCATAAAACTCTCATGAAAACACAACCATTATTAATAAATCATATTTTCAACCAAATCATAAATATCACACTTCAATGCATTCTCATGTAATTATCTTTTTAGTTGGGTTACTAGACATTTTGAATCCCTTGAGAAAACTTGAACATTTAACTTTAAAGTTAACACTGTTACTTGATACCCAGTACCTGACACTTCATGTAATGCCCGTCGTGCAAACCCCAGAGAACACACACATAATGCGAATATTTTTTTTTTTAAATAATAAAAGTAAACATGTGCAACAACAATAACACATAACCACAAAGCATATTACATAGCAATGACTAACATAGTTCTCTGGGGCACGCGAGGTTACTTCACAACACTAAACAAAATGAAGATAAGGAATATAACATAACCATTTACTTTATGATAACCAAATTTATGATAACCATATACATTGATACCTCTGAAAATCATGATGCGAGTATAATAAACATCACATAATTACATCCATAACAAAACTCTTAAAAGAGTTACAAAAGAACCTAACTATTACAACATTGTTATAATATTACATTACAATTTTCTTTGATACATGAATTACATTGAACTTCCCAACATGGGGATTGATCCAAGAAAAATGGAACATCAAATACATCTGATCACTGGTACAACTCCACTGCGGAAAGCTGAGAAGACAAGACGCTGATGGGGAACCCAACGGGTGCGGAGCACGTTCCACCCAACCATGTGAATTACGAAGTAACTCACCCCCCGTGCTCAGAGGTGACGAGGAAGTGAACCCGACCATGATTGTCGACCGACTCAATAACAACATGATACAAAACAAGTACAATCCAAGTATACAACGCAAAACCATCAACGTACTCAAATCACATAACAAATAAAGCCAAGAACTCATTACGATAATATGAAGTACTAACACTTAACAATCATGAATCAAATCACAAGAATTCAAAGAAACATCACAAAGAGATAACATCCAGAAGAATCGAACCAACACCCAAAGTCCATTTCCAAATAAATCAAAACCAATATAAATAACACAATTCCATAATAACTCTAAATCAACCATTCAATACACCATTCCATAGGCAACAAGAAACAAGTCAACCGGGTGTCAAACGGGGAGGGTCATCGCATAGCTCACATGGGATCCCCTGGCTCTTCCTCCAACTGAGGCGCCGGCACCCATCTATGGATCCCCTAGCCCTCAAAATAGAAACAACATAAATATAACAATATCCAGAGGCGACAAGAAACAAGGACAAGGGTGTCTAGTGGAGAGTGTCATCGCATGGCCTTATATGAATTCGCCAGACTACCTATCACAAGGTGCCGCCTCCATCTATACATGGATTAACCAGACAACCTAGCTCAAGGAGTCGCCTTCATCTATGGTTATCCAGACATCCTATTTCAAGGTGCCGCCCCATAGGGTTACTCATGCGGAGCCACTTACCTTTCATAGATACAAGGTAGTGACCTTACCAACCAGGTCTTCCCACCCATCCTTAGCCTTTGAAAGCGCTAACGGCAGGGGTGAGGTGCATGTTTTTATCTTGTTATGTGTTAACTAACCCAACCCCCTAAATTCTATTTTTAGGTTATCACTTGTTTAACTACTCTTACGTGGGTTCCCCTGGCACTTCCTCTTACCTGAGGCGCCGGCGCCCACGAAGAGCCACTCTCCCTATGACCCCTAACATATCTCAAGCAGGCAAGGGTTGAACCAAAGCATAAAAAGTATAATACCACAACAAGGACACGCGAGGCATTAACCCTCTTGCAATAATTCACAACCCAAAAGTTTTAACAACCGTTCAACCCTTCCTAACAGAATGCCAATAAGCTTCAACTCCAAAAAAAATGTAACCAAACGAGGATAACATTTAAAGCATACAACTCATACGAGACATACAAGGTAAATCCATCTCGCGATAAATCGTAATCATAACGACTACAACCACGTACAACCATTCCAGATACTACAGCTGAAATTCATGTAATATTCTACCACAAAGATACAAGTATAAACATAAAAGGTTATAAAACCTGCCTCTGGAGAAAACCAAGTTTAACAATAACTAAAATTAAACTCACTATTACAACAGGGTCCCCACATCCAAAATAAAAGAATAAACAATAATAATATGGTAAAAATAAAACCTCCAACCATATAACTTGAGACACCATGCACACAAGTTTTGCAACACAAAAATAACAACTAATTTAATTGCATATACATTCTCTATTTACCTTGATACCTTTAGAAATAAAAACATACGATAACGATTTTACCAATTACGTAAAACATCTCTACTTTACTCGGCATAGAGTTAAAAATAAACAATAACTTATGGACAACTTATCCAATTTACTTTCTTTATTTACTCAAGGATACTAAATTCCCTGTTTATTCAACTAAACACATTCAATAGAAGTAATTTATATTTTATTTGTTTAAATAATCTACACATTCTAATATTCTTTTTCAAATAAAATAAATAATTATAATCCGATAAACCAATATATATACATACATATGAATATATAAATATATATGTGTATATTATCATACTGAAGAAATATTAACAAAATAATTCATGCCAATTGACATTAGTTATAACCAATAAAAATTTCATTTATAAAAAAGTAACTTTATAAATAATTTTAATAAAATAATAATCTTTATTTATTTATATATAAATATATATATATATAAATAATTTACTATATCTTAAAATAAACGCATTAAATATATATATGAAAAGAAGTTTAACACAGAATATAAAAAAATTAAAAAAATTAAAAAAAAAACAAAAAGAAACAAACATATTATTCATTACCCCTGCCGCGGCTGGTACAGCAGCCTTACGGCTGCTGTACGCAGCAGTCCTACGGACTGCTGCGCACAGCAGTCCGTAGGGACTGCTGCCGCGGCCCACTTGGGGCAGGGGCGGGGTACGGCCCAGCCGTCCCCTCCCCAAACCCCAAGTAACTTAAATAACATAAAAATAAACAAATTTTTTGATATAATAAAAACGTTTATTAACTGCGATTTACAACTTTATTTAAAATGCATTTTCGATTTCGCAGTTGAATACGGAAAATTAAAAAAAAAACGTAAATTTAAATCTATTGATACAAATATATATATATATATATATATATATATATATATATATATATATATATATATATATATATATATATATATATATATATATATATATATATATATATATATTAAAATTAAAATAGTTATACAACCAGATAAAACACAATTTTCTGTGTAAACAAAATAAACAGAATAACATATATTTTCAAAATATATATAGATTCTTTTTAGTTTATTCAAAATAATATCTCAAAGCCATTAAAATAAAAGAATGATCAGTAATCAAAAAGGGTGAGAAGTTGAGCATTTTTTTTAAAACCGATTTGACTGAATTAATTTTCTGTTTGCTTACAGTAAAAGAACACGATTTCGAATTTAACAAGAAATTTTCATATAAAGAAAACCTAATGATTTATTTATTTTATTTTTACAAACTAAATCATTTAAATTTAATTTTTCTGAACATTTCTTTTACAAACAAAGGTTGATTTAAATCCCACTTCTATTCTTTTTACAGATTCAAAAACAATTAAGAGGAAAAGAGGGTGGAACCTGTAGTCCTACGCTCTTGAGAACCTGATGAAGCTAGCTTGATCCCGATGGCTTCTATGAAGTGCTTCTCGTTCTGCTCCAAAATCTCCTCTCCAAGATTTCGTGCTCGAACTCAAATCCGTTTCTTTGTTCAGTAGACTCCAGAAAAATACCAACAGAAGATTCCAAACCCTTTCCAACTCCTTCAAAATATAGCATAAGATTCAAAAATGCATAAAACCCTCACTTGTGCAACTTCTCAACCCCTTATCATCTGTGTCTGAAAACTTTCAAAAATTCTTAATTAAATAAAAGATAATATTCCTCTCATCACAAAAACTCTAAAAATCAACAATAAAAGAAAATCATTCTTTAAAAGCCAGCTTTTTAATTAGATTTGTATTCCTATTTGTTCTCACAATCTTTTTCAGTCTTTTTATTTGTTTTATTGCTTTAATTTCTATTTTTACCACTTTCTTGCACAACACATTTTCTATTTAATTAAATGAATTATTCTAATAATTATCCCCACCTGATAATTAATTAAAATAATTAACATACCTTTAATATTTAATTATCATTTAATTAAAACACATGACTATATAAAAATCAAATAAAACATTTAAATATTTTCATACAAATAAATCAACATTAAAATAAATAATTTATTTCAATCATTAAGATAAATCATAATTATCAATGCCCTCATAAAATAAGACAAAACACAAACACAACAGACAAAGACGACAATTACACAAAATCAACAACCATACCACACAATGAGACGAATCGACATCATGGAACGGGAGGACTTCATCGTCACCTCTGTATCAACATTTATCCGTTGGGTTATTAGGTGCTCGCCCTGTCCTGCCGAAGCAGGTGGAATCGAGACTTATACCTGCAATCCTGCATACAAACGAAGTTGTGTACATGTGCATATATACATATATATCAAAGCATTAAATCAAAATACTGCATTGTGAGAAGGAATCGCAACATAACAGGGCACTCGCGAACAAGTGATGCTATATTGTCCTTCGTCACACCTATTCTAACAATTATAGCATAATCAATGAATTATATTTCTAACTAACAATCATCTCCTAACATATTAAATTAAATCATTGCATCATCAAAAGTCTAACTATCCAACACAAACAATATCATCATCGTCACAAGTAGCAAACAACCGCATTGAAAAATACCAAATCCTACCAGTAAGAGGAGGGGTATTACATCCTCCCCCTCATAAAATCGGCTTACTCCTGGAAGCCGGTAACCAAAAAGGAAATAAGATTCCCTAATACGGGAGGCATCCACCCACACCAAGATGGTGAACTAATCACCAATAGAGAATAGAATCAAGCTCACACATAAGAGTAAGAAATAATAATACAAGTATTAGTAACATGGGGGTATTATACTTCATCTTTTACCAAAATAAAAATTTCCTAGATCCCAGATTCTATTGGAACCTCCATGCTTCTCAGACCTTCATTCCTAGATTGGAACACTTTATCAAAACCTTGCATTAACATTTTACCACTTTTGGCCCTTTGATACCTGATACCTAGTACTTGGTACACTCAAATCACAAATTACTCCGAAAAATTCCTTTTAACTTTAACTTCCAGTGATCCCTTTTCGGCTAACCAACACCTTCCATAAGCGTTATATTTCACTTGGGTCCCCAATTCTTATAGTCTTGGGGCATGTTGTGAGACCACACAACAATATACTTTACACACAAGCCTTTACTTTTTCCTAAAAAATTCTCCATTCTCATTTAGCTTGTTTCAAAACACCCATTTAGTTCCAATCACTTTCTTATTTGTTGGTTTTGGGACAAGTTCCCAAGTCTGATTCTTCTCAATCTACATCAATTCTTCTTCCATACCCTTGATCTAAAATTCATCTTTGCATACCTTAATCATTGTTTTAGGTTCAACTTTGGAAATTAAACATAAATTTACCTATTATTCTATCACAACAACCTTTCTTCTTTTTAATACACCTCTGCCTTTGTCACCAATGTTCTGATATTCAAAATGATTCTCTTGCACATACTTAGGGGTTTTAGAGATCCTTTCTAGAGCTTCTTTCTTTTCAACTTGCACTTCTTTTTCCTTTCCTTCATCTTTCTCTCCTTTTCTACAAGAGGACTCATCTAATTCATACCCTTCTATCAACACTAAGATTTTATGTAACTCTTCATCCACCTTGAAACTTGCAATTTCAAAAATCCTTTTTAGCTTCTTAAAGCCTTGCTTTTTGTATAATATCCAAGGAATATTCCTTCATTAGATCTTGCATCAAACTTTCCTAAGTTTTCTTTATCTCTTTTGATATAGCATTTTCTTCCAAACACTTTGAAATATTTGATAGTAGGAGTTCTTCCATACCAAAAATCATAGGGAGTCTTTGAACTATTTTTCCTTGCTTGCACTCTATTAAGTATGTAGAATGAAGTATGAATTGCTTCTCTCCAATAGACATATGATAGATTTTCTTCCTTCATCATTGTCTTTGTTGCTTCCATAACAGTCCTATTCTTCCTTTCCACAACTTCATTCTTCTAAGGAGTCCTAGGAGCAGACAAATGTCTCTTTATTCCATGATCTTCACAAAAAAAAATTAAACTCATTGGAGGTGAACTCTCCACCTCTGTAAAATCTTAAAAATTTGATTTCCATGTCCATTTCATTCTCAATTATAGCTTTAAATTCCTTAAACTTATCTAGAGCTTCTTATTTTTCTTTGAGAAAAGTTACCCAAGTCATTCTAGAGTAGTCATTAATCGATAACATGAAATACATGTCACCTTGAAAACTTCTTATTCTTGTAGGTTCAAAAAGGTCTATATTCACCAACTCCAAAGGTCCAGTGGTAGAAAATTCTTTGATATTGAACCATTTTCTTGTTTGCTTCCCAACCTAACATTCCTTGCAAACTACATTAATAGGCAAGTTTTAATCTTTGGCAAATCTCTCACAACTTGAGCAGAGTTGATCCTCACGAGGATATCAAAATTGATGTGAAACATTCTTCTATGACATATCCAATTTTCATTTATTTGAATCATAAAGAACATACTATTAGCACCCTTAAGCTGATAAATATTTCCATCTATCCTTCTACATGCAACAACTAGAGTTTTGGATCATTTCCCAATCTCACAATCACCATCCTGAAATACAATATTATATCCTTTCCTACATATTTTTCCTACACTTAGAATATTATGTTGGAGACTCTTAAAATAAAGAACAACATCTGTATTATGCTTGCAATCAAAACTGATTAAACATTTTCCACATATCTTAGTATATGTATCATCACCAAACTTAACAAGACCATCTTTAAACTTCTCAAATTTAAAAACCTTACTTTAATCACCTGTCATATGATTTGATCATCCTCTATCAATAATCAAGTAGTTTTTATCCTCTCTTGCATGAAAAGTAGTCACCATAGTTCCATTCTGACCTTCTTTCAGAGAACTTCCTTCATACATCTCTCAGAGTTAGCAGAATTAGTTCCAACATGTAGAACCAAGAACAAGCATTCATCATTTTTATCACTTGGGTAATCAAATTCATCATCACATATATTGGTATCTTCTTTAAGATAATAACATCTCTTAATTGATATACCTTTATTATCCTTAAATTTTTCATTTGAGGTTTTGACTAGACATCTTGAAGCATAATGACCTATCTTTCCACAATTTAAACATTTGAAAGGTAACTTACCTCTATATTTTCCAATAGCCTTTTTTAATCTCCTCACAAATTTTTCTTTTAACTCATCAAACTCATCCTAATCTGATTCCTCATTCTTCTTTTCTTTTCCAACTTTAAAAGTAGTATCTTTTCTTGAATCATTTCGACCAAAATCTCTCAATTCAAAAGTAATTAAAGCACCAAACAATTGATCTATAGAATAATGATCTAAATTATGAGCTTCTTCAATAATAGAAACTTTATGACTATAAGATTTAGGTAGAGTTCTTAATACCTTCTTTACCACCTCATCTTCTTCAATTTTTCCACCAAGGTCTTTGATGGAATTGACAACTTCGTCCACTCTATGCATGTAGCCTGTAATAGCTTTATCTTTTGATATCCTTAGGGTTTCAAACTTAGTCTTCAAATTCTACATCTTTGCTTGCTTGACCTTATCATATCCTTCATAGACACTTTCCATCTTCTTCCATATTTTTTTAGCATATTTGTAGCTCATAACCTTCACAATTTTTGAATTAGAAAAACCACTCAAGAGAGAATACCTTTCTTTTCCTTTGTTCTCATAAGCCTTGATCTCATCATCAGTTGATAGTCCATTTGTAGGTATGGTATATCCATCTTAAATTGAATTCCAAACTCCAAACCCTAGGGATACAAGGAAACCTTTCATCTTGGTATTTGAAAAAGCATAATCAGATCCATCAAACAAAGGAGTCTCTTTCTCGTGCAACATTAGGATCTACCTCAAGTGGTTAAGCTTTCTTCTAAGGAATCAAGCTCTGATACCAATTTTTGAATGCATAAGACAACTAAGAGGAGGTGAATCAATTGTACATTAAACATCAAAACTCTTATTAACATTTAGATCAACATTAGCTCTTAAACCCTTAACAACCATTAAACCCTTATCAAGCATTAGACAAATATAATTTACATGAGAAACAGTAATGCAAAACACATCCAAACACATGAGAACACTAGATTTACGTGGAAAAACCAAGATGGGAAAAAGCACGGTGAGGATTAGCTCACAATGTAAATTAATTGCAACATCAAATATAACATGCTCACTATTAGACGAATCACTTCCCAAAATAATGAAGGGCTCACTGCCAGATTAGAAAAAAAAAAAGACGATTGTTACAATGATAAATCCATCTTAGAGCAATAGAAAAGATCCACCACCACATCACCAGATGATTCACACTCTCTCTAAAGAATGTAGACACCTTCTTCTCACTACTTCCAGTAGTCTTAGGGATTAAAGCTCGCACTACATTTCACACTTTCACACTTCACACCACACACATCATTCATCACACATATATACCATCATCAACCTTGAAAATAATCTACAAGGTCAGCTACGCACCTCAAACATGCTAATTCAAAATAGGCCGGCACCAAAACATTCCCATAGTGGAGAAGAATGAAGGTATTACACCTTAACTCAGACCCAAATCTACACACACATGCCATACCATGCTTCCAAAAACACCAAATCACTTCTGCAATTAGTATAAACACCCAAGGTCAACCAAACCTATGTTAAAACCATTAAAAATTTAAGTACACGCTTCCTCAAATCTAAAGATGAATTGTAGACCACACACAACACTTAAACATAATCTAGAATATTCCATCAACACCTTGATATCTAACAAATCTTTCACAACAACATTCATATGAAGAATGTAATCTTTTTGTACACTTAGTTAACCTTCTAGACACTATAACACATGAATCCAATCTTTCAAAGCAAAAAAAATCAAAGAAATCATATTGAAGATAGATATGAACAATGTAAGCACACTTCCAAATCTGCAAGACTAGAAACCACAACACAAAGAAACACAAAGCAATTCCAGTTCTCCTAGACAACACTACTTCACAATTCACACACTGGTGAACATAACTTCTTCTTCCACATGATCTATAACTTGAAACTTTGGATATAACACCTCTGAACATCTCTGATCAACATATTTGAACCACACAAGCAAATCTTAAACCATGAAGAAATGTGAACAAAACACTGAACACTACTTTGCCACATTGAATACTCTTTTAATCAAATTTTCTCAAAAGAATTTGGAAATCTAGCACCACAAACACCATCTCAACATCTACAACACCTTCTCAGAATCTCAACCACACAAGAGGTTGAACATCCACAAAAAAATGCTTATCAAAGCAACACTAGATGTTGACATCAGTGAGACTACTAATGACAACATAATGCAACCAATCAAAGCATCTCCATAGGTTGACATCAATGCAACAACATAGATCTATTGACATCAATGATAACACAAACTTCCAATTGGGTTACTATTAGTTAAATACAAGAAATTTATCAATGAAATCTTTTAGAAAGAAAAATAATCTATTAGAGAGAATTTTAGATGAGCATGTTAAAAAATATTAGCATTTCCTAAATAGCTCAAATATCATGTTAGAAATTAACATCTTAGGTTCTTAATAATTATGATTAAAATATAAGATAAATGAAATTATAATTAAAATATGCACTTGAATTCAATTTATTATACAATATATGCATGTGAGAAAATTTTCTAGAGAAAAGACCTATAAAACATAATTCTATTATAAAACACTTGCAAAACTATGTATAACTTGGGGATATCACTTCTCTTCACTTCCACATAGACAATAATATCTCTTGTGCATAATGATAAAATTCACTATAAATTTTCAAATTACCTCTCAATAAAAAAATCTCCTTAAATATAGAAGGATGACCGAAAACTTGAAGGGGCATTAGTCGCACCTATTCAAAACTACTATTTACAAAATTAATAATCCAATAATTTATTATGTGATTATTAAATAATATATGATTTATAAAGCATGTAATAATCATACTACTATTTACAAATAATTAAGAATCTAATAGTTTGATAGAATATTAATTATTAAATGATATATTTTTATTATGAATATAATAATCATGAGTTTTAATAACTTTATATGAGTATAATATATAAATGTTACAAGAATATGAATCTTAATATATAATCTTATTAAATGTGTTGTCTAATATTTAAGTTAAAAATTTATGATAAAAAATCTATTGATATAAAAAGTCAAAAATATTAACATAATTGAAACAATATGTAATGTTTGTACTGAATACTCATATCTAAATTCGATGGTTGTATAATTGTATTTATATTGATAGACATAACCCTACAATGATAGAACAGTTCCTATAGGAGGTTAGCACAATTTGCCACAAAAGAAAAAAACACAAAAACAAACACATTTAGAAACAAAAAAATAAAAATCATTTAAAAAATAGTACATTTTTAATTATGTAATAATGTAATAATAATAACATATATATAGACGTATTTTATATAGATTATATTTAAGATATATATATATATATACATATATATCTGTGTGTGTGTGTGTATACACTTGTTATACTTGTTTTCATTAAACATAATAAATTAAAATTTAGTGAGCAATGGTGAGAAAATATGAGTTAGGAGGGACTAATAAGTAATGAAAAGAAAAAGCCATTAGAATATATTGGATTGTGTGAGATTGAAAAAAACTCATTAAGTGTGGCTTCATAATATTATGTGTCATGGTATTTATTGTAAATAAGAGCTCTGAAGGAGCTGGAGAGTCCCTGCCAAGGGGAAAAAAATTGCTTTTGGATATTTGCAATTGAGCGTGAGAAATAAAGTCACCAACTATATGTCATGTTTTAAAATTTATAATATTTAGTCAAGTGTTATAATTTGTATATATATGTATATCTATATATATTGTATATGTACATCTATATATGTATGTATATACATTCATACATATATGTGTATAGTATGGATGTATATATATATATGGTAATGGCATACATATGTGTATAAATTTATATATATACATCCGTATATATACATATATATATACATATATATATATATATACATATATATATATATATATACATATATATATATATATATACATACATATGTATGTACATACATATACATACATACATATACATCCATACATACATACATGTTTACAAATTATAGAGAAGAGGCATTGCTAGATTTCAAACAAACAGGTTACAACACACACATCACATGAGAGATAGTTGGGAATATTAGTGGCAATAAATATCATCAACATTTGAATCAAAATTTGAATGCAAAAGCAAGGAGCAGAAAAAGACATAAACCTAATCTACCATGGTGGTAGGAATAAGATGCTCATTATCATTTTGTCCATAAGATGGTTGTAGGTGGTAGAGTGATATTATAGAAGAATGAAACTTTGGTTAATATTGTGTATCTTTTCAATAAGCCAATGATCATATATAAGTTTTGTTGGTGTAGATCTAGGCTATGCATCTTTCGTCTTGTAGAACTTGATTCATCATTTTTAATTTGTCTTTGCAATGTGAATGCTAAGTGGGAGAATCTTAGGATTAAGTGTATGATTCATCTTGTAAGTTTTATGCCTTGGTTACTCATATTGAAGCATGCAAATGACAAACAATTTATGATCTTTAAACATCGTGAGATGCGGACATTATCTATTCTTTGAAATACTTAGAATAGTTATAAAACATCCTTCCAATTAAATACTCCCATGGAATGCATAGATTTGAGAAACTATTCATTTTGATTGCTATGACACAATCTACGATATGTAGAGATGTGTATAAGGAGTTACTTTCTAATCTAGGATGTTGATCATGACCATTTATATATATATGTATGTGTACGTATATATACTGATACATACATACATATATATATATATATATATATATAGTAATGGCATACACATATATATAGATGTATATATAAACATACATATATATAGGTATATATATACATACATATATACATACACACATATACATACATACATATAGATCTATAGTGCATTTATAGATAATAGATATATACATCTATATGGACTATATATATCTATATTATCCATAATACAAATGCATATAGATGTATATATATATATACATACATAATTACAATCTTATTTTCGTAATTCATTTTTTTTTTTAAATTTTTAAAATTAATAATTTTAGTTGAGCATCCAAAGTTATGTGCTTAAAGAAAATATTTTGAACATTAATATTCATCAAAATTTATTATCAAAAATCATTGTCTAAATACTAGTAGGAGTCAATTTAAAGCATATTGAAATGTATTATCCAAAAAATTATCCAAACATTTTCATCAATGTTAGCTTATGTTTCTTGAATTTTCTCACATAAATAAATAAAGCTTGAAAGTGATCAAGGAAGTTGAGCACATTTCCTTTTGTTTGTATTAGGGCCCAAATGGTGTTTCCCAAAACTTTGGCTTTGATATATGTATTGTAAAGCCAACAAATGTAGATTATTTATGTTCACTTCTCCACCATGTAATTAATCTTTATGGTTCAATTACATGTTTAATTATAGTGGTAGATTAGTATTAGACAAAATGATAAGCATATTATATTGATGTATTTTTTTACTTTGATTGATACAAGCATGGGTCCTTTGGGTGGTGGTTTTTGTTGCAAGTTTGTTTGCACACATACTTGTTGTTCATATGTTGTGATTTTTTTTTATGGTTTAATTATATCTTTGATTAGATTGTAAAACTTGATTGTTAATATTTTATTTGTGTCATTGACCGTATATTCAATAAGCATGTAAGGTTGAGTGTGAAGATGGAAAAGACACATGAATAGTGAGACAAAGAGAGAGAAATATGATCATTAAGACATATATGGAAAGTTCTTAAGTTAAGAGGTTAGATAAATGAATAATGGGTCTAAGATAATGTGACACTATAATGCAATAAGATGAAATAAAAAAAAAAACATCATATGAATAGCCATATTAAAAAATCTTTAAACATATATGTGATGAGATAAGTTTTTTTCGATAAGTTTTATCAAAACCAAGATAAATATCCTTGATTGAGTTGTCCAAATCAAAAATGTGATATTGGATAGATTACAATGAGTTATGAAATATGTAATTTATAGAATTTCAAATAGTTTTATGTACATTGAATCAGTCAATCTGATACATGTGGAAATGATAATTTCATTGTGATCATAGCATCATGGATATCAATGAGCACCAAGTGAGTTGTCTTTTTAAATTTCATTGGTTTAGGTAACTGCATCAAGAAATTGATAGTAGTAATTAGTGGATAGAAGAAATATTTAAAAGAAAAAAGCATGAAAATATTAGAAAGAGAAATCATATAATAGGAAAGAGAGGCAAAATGCAAAAAATCTTACAAATGTCCTTTCAAGTGCTTTTGATAGGGCAGCAAGGGCAAGAAATTGTTGTGTGCTTACATATGAGAGATCAATACATGTAGAAGAAGAAGATCCTAAATTAAAGTTGTTTAATTTTAAAGGTAATCAGTGAAATGAAGAGAAAAGATAGAAAATTATGAATCTAATCTGATTGAAGAACTAGATGTTCCCAAAAAAAAACATTGCATATTAATGAAATATTACAGATTTTACACTAACCAATTTTGCACTTATCCAGACCTAATTTTAATTTAACAAATTGAAGTGTGACTAGCATGCATGTGTGGGAGACAAAAGATTAGTTATATTGTTAATGGCGGTGGATAGAGAACTCGACATTTATGAATTATGGTGTTAAGACTTTAACTGAACAACATGCATCTATGTATAAAAGCAGACGATAGATATAAATAATGTTGGAAAGATAGTGTAAAAGATATAGGGAATTACAACTACCTCCTATTTTGACATATTTCATTGTCATCAAGTAATCTGTGGAAATGAATAAACAACAAAAATAATCCTTTGCTTGATAGTCTTAAAACTTGACACTAGAATCCATTGATGACAATCACGATTCAGTCCATTGGCAATAAATGAAAATGTCATGAAATGTTTGCAACAACAACAAAACATTGCCAATTGATGAGATGATTTTGATAGATTGAAGTGCACTTGGCATGGATGCGTGGAGAGAAAATATTAGATACATTATTAGTTGTGGCCAGCAAGAAAGTCAACATTAATGAATTATGGTGTTAAGTCTGTAACTCAACAAAAAACATTGGCCCATAAAGAAACTCAAAGATAGGGAAGAATAGGAATTAACACATAAAGTGCAGAGGACAACAAATAATAGACATTAACCCATTAAATGTAGAGAACAACAAACAATAGATATTAACCAACAAAATGTAGAGATGTAAAAAACTATAAAAAGACACTATAAAAGATATAAGAACTTACAAATTCCTTGTTTCTTGTTTCCAATATGATAGACATAAACCCTACTAGCAGACACAAATTTCATCTTCATCAACCTTTCTAAGAAAATGAATAAACAACACAAAAAATGAGTATGTAAAAGATATAGGAACTTACAAATGCCTCCTTTTTGGCTTCCAATATGATAGATATAAACCTTGTCAATGGACATAGATTTCATAGACATAAAACTCTACACCATAAACCAGTAATGATGCCTACAATTCAATCTATTCATAATAGATGAAAATCAGGGACTAACAAATGTAGGGAAAAACAAACAATATTAACCCATAAATGTAGAGATGCAAAAAACTATAAAAGGACACTATAAAAGATATAGGAACTTACAACCAACTATTTTTTTGCATGCAATATGATAGACATAAACCCTGTCAATAGACACAAATTTCATTCTCATCAAATAATCCAAGCAAGTGAATAAATAACACAAAAATGGCATTGTAAAAGATATAGGAACTTACAAAGCTCTCCTTTTTTTCTTTCAATATATGATAGATGTAAACTGCCTCAATAGGCACAAATTTCAACCTCATCAAACAATCTAAGAAAATGAATAAACAACACAAATGAGAATTAGGGACTACATATGCACAATGTCCTTGTTAAAAAACATGTGTAAATAGAAAGACTGGGTGCAAAGGCAACTATGTCAAAGAACATTAGAAAGGAATAAAATATTTTGCAATAGTGACAAAATGTTAGGAATTGATTAAATTATAAATGACAGTGTAAAAGATATAGGAGCTTACAAATGTGTTTTTTTTCGATTTCAATACTTAAGACATAAACCATGTTAACACAGATTTTTATCCGCATCAAGCAACCTCAACAAATGAATAAACAATGCAAAAAATGACAGTGTAAAAGATATAGGAACTTACAAATGTCTTCTTTTTCACTTCCAATATGATAGATATAAACCATATCAATAGACATAGATTTCATCCTCATCAAATAATTCACAGGCTTTCTGAATATACCATATTACCCATACAATATATATAAACCTTCTCAATAGATCATAAAACACAATCATTACATATGGAGGCAACGATTTCCAGTGAATTCAAACAACCAGGTAGAGGAGAGAAGAGACATTGACAATTGGGTGATAACACTTGCTTTTCCCCATGAAGATCAAGTTACCACAGGCAACATGGTAGTTGCTAGTATGTGGCAAGGCTCTCTGTGAAAGCATTTATCTACATCAAAGGTCCCCATGCTAGTTCAAAACCAAATCAACTTCTTTCAAACTAGATCAACGTCTTTCCCATTTCCCCCATTCTAAGCTTGAAGCAAATTTTTCTTTTACTTTGTAACTTTTCCTCCAAGATAGTAGACATAAACATTGCCAACAGACAAAGATTTGAGTATTGTCAAAAAATCTGAGAAAGTCAATAAACAAGACAAAAATTGAAATGTGGAAGATATAGGAACTTATAGATGCCTACTTTTTGTTTCCAATATGATAGGAAAGACGGTAGACATAAATGTTGTCAACAGACAAAGATCCAAGCATCATCAAACAATCTGAGCAAGTCAATAAACGAGACAAAAATTGCAATGAAAAAGATATAGGAACTTACAGACACCTCATTTTTTGTTTTCAATATGGTGGATATAGATTGTGTTGGTACTCCAAATCGAACCAGACCAATGAATCCTATAGACTAGCCACTTTCTAATGATTGGATTCAGTGGGGGATTTGGCCAACTAACAAGAAATGGAATTAGAATACATTTCTCCTACACTTCAGGCTCTATAAGACCTAGGGGGTGACCCTTTAGCAACACTTAAAGATTTAGACACACAATTAACAAAATGTTGATTAATAGATAATGCTCTCACAAAATTATGCCAAGAAACATAAAATATCACTCACTATTGGCAAGACATTGAGTGAATTTTAGGAACTAGCATGGAGAATATGGTAGGTACAAGTACTCACAAAACAAAATTAAGATGATTTATGATTTAAAGAATTGGGATCCAACTGAAAATAGTAGAAGCATGATAATGGACCAATTCCAAGAAATGGGCTATGGAGTCATATAACATCTCTTCATCCTACATTGTTAAACATGCTCTGAAGATCTTTGCAAATGTTATCACATTATGACAACTAGACCACTGCAGCTTTACCTAATAATTCTTCTTACAAATCCACCTAAATCAAAACACTCCTGTCACATTTTTTGAAGCAATTACACTATCCCATGAACAATAGGCAATAATAAATGTAGCTTTTTCTTCATTAAAGCAATTACATCATTCATAGAATAGAAGACAACAACAAATATAACTCAAATGCAGAAAATGTGCATGAAAAGACTCAAACAACTTTATTATTGAATCCAAAAGAGTATTATAGTTAAGCTATGGAGACAATTATTAGCTAAATTAGCATGAAAGCACAATTCAAAACATAGAAACTTTCAAATTAATGACTCAGTCATATTTCATCCTAGCTTTACAATCTACCCAGAGCTTATGCCTGCCTTGCAGAGCTTTCAGAAATTGGAACCCCAGAATTAGAACCTAGAATAATGAGAAGAGAAAGAGAATAAGAAGGAATAGAAGAAGCTAGAAAATCAATCTAAAGAGGCCATCTAGAATCTTCATTCACCATTTATTTTCAGCAAGCAAAGCCTCTCTCTTCTCTCTTCCCTTTACATTTACAAATTTTTGCCTCTAAATTGTTTGCATTCACATTTGTTCTCAAATAGAAAATCTGCCCGTATGATGAATCTCCAAATTCACTCAGCTGTGTGAAAAATACCTCTGCCTTGTTTTCCTGTGAAAACATTTTATCTTTGTTTCTATTCTTTACTGTGGTTGCACAATTAATTTTATCTCCTAACAAATATTAAAGTTTTATACTTTAATACATAGGCTTTGACTTCATCCTATTCTCAGCAAGAGAATATTTCACAAACATTCCTCTGAATATTTATTTACCTCATGGAATTCCCCCTATTCATGTGCATTTTACTTTTAAAATATTTTCCCTTCCTTAGAAGGCTTCTAAACACTTGCTGGGTAAAATGCTTTACCCATACCCATATAATTCATCCCAGATTTAAAATAATTGCTTTTAACAAATAAAGCCTATGGGTATTTAATATGGGCCCATTAAAATAATTGTTCATGTCATTTTATTTCACCCACATTTCACCTTCTCCAAAGTGAAAGCCCTTCATTTAAAAAACTTATCATTGGGCAAATGAAAATTTACTTCCCCGAGCCCAACACATTTAAAACTCATGGGCACCTTAACCTTCTAAATATTTTATTTTTTAAAAAGAAAATGAGCATTATAAAATTGAATCATTGGCCCTTTTCTTTTTAATTTAAGACAAAATGATTTTTTCCTATATTAAAAGAAAATTAAAACCTACACACATTCCATTTTTCCCAAGCCCACCACATCCATGTGGCTCAATCTCGCTAATCACATGAGAATTAAAGAATGCAGACCTTTTATGAGCGATCCAACATGAAATGACTGAGATCTAGTTGGATTTTCACCCCTCTAATCTCCACCATTTATCTATTTTGTCTCTAGTTCTCTTCACACTTTTTCCCTAATCTCTTATTCACGACATTCTCTGCAACTCTAGTTTGATGATGGCAGCAACCTTCCCTTTGCAAGCTCGATGGAAGTTCCACACTCTTTTGGAATATTGTTCTCCTCTATTCCCCATGCGTGCTCTCTTCATGGCTACGCCCCTATACCAAGGGATTACATTGCATTTTCTTTAAACATTTTGAAGCATTTTCAATATTTTATTTGTAGGTCATGCCTTGCCTCATCTCCCAACGCCCTCTCCAAATTGCACTCATTTTCCTCTATTACTTGCTTGAAAGTTTCAAGAGCATTTTCAACAAATCAATCTCTAGCATATCATGCTCGTGGCACTCCATGAGATTACATTTTATTTAGGCATTCCTTTATGCTTTTGATGGATGTACATGTCCTTCTGCTCTAGGCCATGCCCCTCCAATTAACATTACATTTTCTTTTTAAGTTTACGAAGACTTTTAAAACTTTGTTGATACCCTGCTAGCCTCCATTCATTCCCTATATCGACCTCTTTCATAGCTACTTGAAAGCCTTTTATATATTTCAATACATTCATTTGTGTATATCAGCCTTTTTCTCTCATAGAGGAACTCCGTTAGGGTTGGAAGTTTCTAAAGTATTTTCAACAAATGCATTTTGCACATGTCCTATAGCCAGGGTATTCCGCACCAAATGCACTTGCTTTAAAGTCTTTAAAGCTTTTCAATATATTGTGTTTCCTCATTTGATGCTGGCGTATTCACCTACAATGGCGTGGCATTACCTCTTTCACTTGTGCATCTGATAGAAAGTTGCAATGGCATTTTTAGCAGATTTATTATGTGCATATGTTGTGCTTTATGGGTGTCCATACTCAGTGTCACTACATTGACCTCCTACTGTGCCAACATCTCTAATAGAATTCCTCAAAGGTTCTAATATAATTTTACCTTGTGCATAGACTCCTTTCAGCCTGTGTGGCATTAATCTTTGTTATACTTCAAAAGAACCAATGCACTCCTTGAATCCCTAATTGGCATTATTAAAAGTTGTTCAATGGACACAATATTATCATGACCAACAAACTGGAAGAGTTCACTTTTAGTAGCATGCTTGTGTCCATTACTTTAATCAACAATTTCATCATCAAACTTCATATGGAATACTTTCAAGAGCAGGCATTGAAAATTTACAATATAGCCCAATGTCAAAAGGTTTGTGGTCACCCCTTCCATAGAACACAGTCAATACTATTCTTCATTGTGCCAATATGAACATTTGAAGCATGTCCATTTCCAAATGAATAACAACCTTGATCTTCCCTTTCACCAATGCTCTCATAATCAAAAGTAAACATTTCAACCTCATAACTGTGCAAAGCATGTTGGGCCCCATGTGGCCCAACTAGTTTTTTTTTGTTTTGAAACAAATTTTAGGTTCATATTGACTTTAGGAAGCTTTTGAATGTTTCAAGAGTGAAAACATAAACCGGGTTTTCACCAAAATCTGTTTTCTAACATTTTGAAAAATGGTGAGAACCGACCAAGTTGGCTCCAGAATTGACCTAGGAAACTGGTCAAACGATCTCCTGGAGACATAAAAACTTGCAGACATGTAGACATCAGACCTAAGAATTGAGTGCAATGAATGAATCAGAGAAAGGATTCACAAGATGAAAGATATTAATCAACAAAGTTGCCTACTCAAACTTTCTGCAACTGTGCTTGTTCGGAAACCAATTAAAACTGATCAAATCACCTCGTTGGAAAAATACCAAATCAACTTCTGGCGAGCTACCACCAGACATAGTAGATCATTTTGGAATAATGAACATGTGTGCAAGAGGGATTAGCTTCAATCATTGATCTCCACAAAATACTAAAGGTCAAAGTTGTCCTCTCAAAAAGGTTTATGAAAATGCAAGTGCAAAACAAGAGAAATTGCATTTAGTTTTGATCTGCTAAAAATAGAAAATAAAATCATAAAGCCCTAAGAACAACAATCATTTTGAATTGATATTCAACCAGTTGCAAAATGCAAGCTCAAACGGGAGGCTACTTTGCAAAACTGAAAGTTTGCAAACAACAGAAAAGTGCCAAAACCCTCTAGCTTCACTTTTCAAAACTTCATCAAAATTCATCGTACGAAGCTAAAAATTGACATGAAAACTCACATAGGACACATGAGTGAGCTTGCAAAGGTATTTTGCATGAAATTTAACCAGCTTCGAAATATGACCCTCCAAAGTGGGTCACTTAGGTAGATTCCTCAAGTGCACTTTTGAGAGTGTAGAAGCAATTTTTTTGAAATGGGCATCTCAAATTTGCAAAATTTGAGAGTGCCAACAGACTATGTCAATAGACACAAATCTCATCCTTGTCATCCAATCTAAGAAAATGAATAAAGACCGCAAATCAACCTTTGCTCAAGAGAGTGAAAACTTTATACCATAAGCCATTAATGACACTTGCATTTCAGTCTATTGACAATAAATGAAAATTATGGACTATATATGCACAAGGTCATCATTAAAATGCTATGCATGGATAGTAATAGTGGGTACGAAAACATAAATATATCAAAGAACATTAAGAAGCCATGAAATATTTTCAATAGCAAGAAAACATTAGGAATTGATTTTTTTTTTAATTTGAAAATGATTACAAAAAAGACGTACGTAGTGTATTGATGAAATATTTGTCATAGCAAATTGACCCATAAAATGAAAGTGTGCAAAGAACTATAAAATGGCATTGTAAAAGATATAGCAATTCACTATCATCTTTCTTTTCATTCCCAACATGATAGACATAAACCCTGTCAGCAAATAGACAAGATGCTCATCACACAATCTGAGCAAGTGAATAAACAATGCAAAAATGATAGTGTGGAAGAAATCAAAACTTACAACTGGCTCACTTTTTGCTTCCAAAACGATAGGCATAAACCCTATCCAGAGATAGAGATTTGACCCTCATCAAAGAATCTGAGAAAGTGAATAAACAATGCAAAAATGACATTGTAAAAGATATAGGAACTTACACATGTGTCCTTTTTTGCTTCCGATAGAAAAAAAATAAAATATCTCAATTGAAGAAAATTTGACCCACATCAAACAACCTAAGCAAATGAATAAACAATGCAAATAATCATTTTCTCAACAAATACAAAACTTCACACCATAAGCCATTAATGACAACTGTAGTTCAGTCTATTTGCAATAAATGAAAATTAAGGAGTATACATGCACAATGGCCTTGTTAAAATGCCATGTGTGGACAAAAAAACTAGATGCAAAGCCATGATTATATCAAAGAACATTACAAAGCCATTAAATATTTGTAATAGCAACAAAACATTAGGAGTTGATTAAATTTTTTCCTTTCTAATGCTGAGAATAATATGAAAATAGAAAGATACAAAACCACGAGGAAAATATAGGAAGAGTGCTCAAGTTATAAAATTAGATGAATGAGTAAAGGGTGTAACATAATGTTGTTGTCAATGTACATTAATTAACACCATATGCAAAGTTACAAATAATAGTAAGCATGAATGAAAATACATGACTACATCAAAGAATATTTGAAAGCCATGAAATATTTCTAAAAGCAACAAAATAGTAGGCATTGATTAAATTTGTCCTTTTCTCATGCCAAAAATAATTTGCAATAGAATAGGTCCCATTACAGATGTAAAGATGTATAAAACTATAAAACAACATTGTAAAAGATATAGGATCTTACAAATGGCTCATTTTTTGCTTCCAAGATGATGGACATAAACCTTGTCGATAGAGACAGATTTCACCCCCATCAAACAATCTAAACAAATGAATAAACACAAAAAATGACAGTGTAAAAGATATGGGTACTTACAAATGTCTCCTTTTTCACTTGCAATATGATAGATATAAACCCTACGAATAGAGAGATATTTCATCCTCATGAAACAATGCATTGACTCTCTCAATAGACCATATTACCCATACAATAGATATAAATCCTCTCAACAATGCTGGGGAAATAGGAGCTGTGGAGATACAAAATGTACCTATTGTAGCTTCCATGGATATGGATACATCATACTAGTTCAAAAATCACTTGAGAAGTCTAGTAAACTAGATCAACTTCTTTCCATTTCTGCCCATTCTGAATTTGAAGGACATTGGTCTTTTACTTTGTAATTTTATTTCCAAGTTGCTAAACATAAACCTTGTCAATAGTCACAAATTTTAGTCTCTTCAAACAATCTGAGTAAGTGAATAAACAACACAAAAATTGCATATGTAAAATATATAGGAACTTACAAATGCCTGCTTTTTTTATTTCAATACAATGGATATAAATTTTGTCAATAGACAAAGATTTCACTCTCATCAAACAATCTCAAAAAATGAATAAATAATGCAAATAATCCTTTGCTCAATAGACTCAAAACTTTACACCAGAAGCCATTAATGACAACTGTACTTGAGTCTATTCGCAATAGATGAAAATTAGGGACTATATATGCATGGTTCCATCGTTAGAACACCACGCGTAGACGAAAATAGTGGGTGCAAAGACACAAGTAGATCAAAGAAGATTAAAAATCCATGAAATATTTACAATAGCAACAAAACATTATTATGCATGTGCTAAAGACATTAATTTTGTCTTCTGTCTCACCAGTGTTAATTTTTTAAATTTAATTTTCATATTTTTTTCGCTGAAAATTACAAAAAAATATATGTATAAGTTTTTTTTTTTCAAAGTTGCATTTATGTTTTCTCTATAGAACCCGACATAGAAAGGGAAACAATGACTACCTTTTTTGGTGTTGTTAGCGTTATGGTGGTACTGTTAAAAGTAGAGACTCTAAAAAGGAATTGTTGGTATGGTGCATCGGGTAATGATATTAAAGAATCCTTACTTAGGATATGAAGCTTAGTGGTGTCTAAAAAAATCCATCCACTTTGCCATTCATTCTTGGTGTAATGGGCATAAGTTTTCCATTCTATTCTAGTAGTATTCATGTCATGCACCTTTCATAGTTCATATGCTCAATACTTTTTATGACTATAATTAGGATTGCATGCTATTTATGCACTTCATTTCAGAATAAGTGAGGCACATTCATAGCGGGAATTTCATACGGGTTTACAATTTAAAGGTTAGCGTTTAGGTTTTAGGGTTTAGGGTTTTAGAGTGTAGGGTTTAGGGATTAGGGTTTTCAGTTTTAGGGTTTTAAACCCTAAACCCTAAACTATAAACCCCTATAACCCTAAACCCTAAACCCTAAAACCCTAAAACCATAAAACCATAAAACCGAAAGCCCTAATAGGATGAATGTGCCTCACTTATTTTGAAATAAAGTGCATAAATAACATGCAATCCTAATTACAGTAATAAAAAGTATTTATCATATTAATTATGAAAGGTTCATATCATGAATAAGAGTAGAATATAATGGAAAACTTATGTCCATGACACCAAGAATGAATGGAAAAGTGGATGGACTTGTTTAGACACCAACAGTCACAAATTTCACCATTTTCAAACTATTAAACACCAAACTATTATGTTTATTCATTTGTTCATATTGTTTGATAAATGTCACAAAGAGAGCATGGTTGAGTGGGTGTGTTGTTTATCATTTGGAAGTATGAGTTAATAGATTTTTGGATTGTATTATTTTTTGTGCATATGCATTTTGCTTTTGTTGGTCGACAAGTAGTGTTTTTCTTTTGGACCATACAATATGCATATGGCCTATGTTTCAATGTTGGCAAACGTAAAGCACAAGGCCTTTGTGCACTCTGAATTTTTTTTTTCAAAGAATGTAATGATTGTTTCTAGAAGCATTGGATTTTGACTATCATCACAAAATTGAATTCTACTTTGCATATACAAATAGTAATGTGTTTGTGCACTGTGCATTTGGCTTTGGGGTAGTGTTATAGGATTGAATTATTCTTGTGAGATTGGTAATGGATAGGAAAAAAGTAGATTTTGTTTCTGCAAAACATTTGCATGAAACACTTGGGCATTGCAGATTTTTGATTTTAGGGAGAGTAATATCTCATGTGATTATGATTTTGTTTCAATTGGTGTATGTATTGTTGTAGCTATTTGTTTTTTTTATTAAAACTAATTACATAATTTGTTGTTTCTAATTCAAAAGTGATTTTCATATCTTGAAAACAAATTGGATCATTGATATGGATGTTGTGAGTCAATCATTCTTTATGTTCAAGAGGTTCATAATGAAAATGTCCTAAGCTGCTTGGAAAGAAAATTAAGTACATATTTTTCTTCGGATTCATGCAATTAGACTATGTTTTTGCCCTGTGATATGGAGATGATTGACATATGTGTATTCTTGCAGCAAACATGTGGGACAACCATAGTGCAAAAAATTTAGGCCCTTCAAAGCCACTTTGTGCATATGGCATTCCAATCCTAGAAACCAATGATTGTATTTGCAATAGATGATTGTTAGTTCCTATGCTAGATTGATTGAAAGCATCAAAGCAAGCCAATGCATATTTTTTTTCAACTATCAATGCATTGGCCAATGATTGTACCATGAATAAATACAAAGTGACTAGATCAAATTGTTCAACAAGCAGAAAAGCTATAGCAACAATTATGCTTTCGCCACATGTAGTGGCAAATGTAGCCACTCTATAAAGTCCAAGTGTATCAAATGAATTTTCTATTGTGTTCCAAGTGTTTTCCAAGTTTCAATATGTGGTTTGTAAATGTGGTTGAATGTTTTGGATGCAATTGTATGTATTTTTCCATGAAAACACAGGCTCATAGTGGCCAACAACATAAATTTTATCATGGAAAAGAATTGATATTGCAGGATTACATGCATTCTTGTTGAAATGCAAGTAAATTGTTTTGTATGTTAAAGACCAAATGCATATTGGTATGTTCAGCCAATATGCTAGCCATTTTAGATAGAATATGTCACCCCAAAGGCCATTTTCACCGCTATTGTTGACTTCTATGGTTGAAAGCCTCATTCTTCATAGATATGTGTTTTTGTCATGTATATTATGCAATTCTATTAGAAATGTTGGGTGTAAATCAGTATCATAGGATCCTAAAGCTATAGTGTAGCAGTTGTGAAGCCAATCCAACAAATGATCCACATGACCACTTCATAGCTCTTTCGATGTATAACGGTAATGAAACAAAACATGCACTATATCAAAAAAGAAATCACCAACTTTGTAATTGAATGAGTCAATTTGAAAACAATGCGCATAGTGGAGAGCTTCATCGATTGACATGAAAGGTGCATTTGCACTTGGTTTGTAGGTTTCTACTACAATTGGCTGATGTGACAATTTTTGTTTTTTAAGATGATTGTTTGTAACCATGTTGCCATATTTTGTGTCGAGGGACAAAAAATATAAATTGTATTGATGCTATTTAGTACAATAATTACTATAAAAAAATGTGCCAAGCTTGAAATGATGAATACATAGAAAGAAGAATTGAACAAGCAATTACTCATTGTCATCAACAACAATGCATAATTTGTAACTATAGTCTTTGGTTCAGCAAAGACTATAAGGCAAGAACAAACTCTTAATATCAAAATGCAGAATTTGTAGCTACAACCTTTGGTTCAATACTATGCACTAAAAAGTGTACAAGACAAGAAAAAATATTCTTAATATCAATTCATGTAACTAAAACAAAACTTGTTTTAGGACTATTGAATAGAGTATTGGATATTGTATAACTGAAAATATGTTATACTTCTGTGAATCCTTACATGCAAAGATACTCAATAATGAGTCCTTGCAAATCGATTCACAGCTCTCTATCCAAGAAGAGCAGGGATTGATATTGTGGCCCTCAGATTAACCCTGTTACCCCTGCAAATACAATCTCGGAACGAGAGATTCAAAGAGGAGAAGCAAGAATGCCAATCTCCATGAATCATGTTCTTGCAATGCAACAATGAAAACTAATCTAAATGGACGTAAATGCAATAAACCAAACTAATTTATTGAAATAAAAAATTAATCTACATGCAATGCCATAAATAAATTATTTTGCAAATTAATCTATTATGAAGATTAAGCTAAAATATAATACTAAACTATATGCTCTAAAACTAAGATGCTTATATAATCAAACTAATGTAATCTCAAATGATAAAATTCAAATTTGTAGCATAAGTCTGATGTAAAAATTCGTGATTTTTTCTTTTTTGAAATGAGAATGAGAGGGCTCATTTTATAGGCAAAAGTAGAATTGAAGGCAAATTCAGAAGCAATGTGGGATAAATAGAAAAATAGAAACAAATCTTGATTGGAATTCTTTTTTAGTTTATTTCCCTTTTAACTGATTTGTTTCCTTTTTTTCATCACAGATATTCTTGAGAGGATATTTCATTTATTTAATTTAATTTAAGATGATAATATCTCTTTTAATAAAATAAAATAAGATTATGTAATTAGAAATGAATATTAATAAAATAAAATAAAATTATTTAATTAAAAATAGATTTAATTAAATAGCATCATTTTATTTAAGTAATATTAACTTCAATTAAATAACATTATTTTATTTATTAAAAAGGGATTTATTTCTTTTGATTAAATAAAATTAATGAAGCATTCAAACCTTAGGGAAAATTGAAACATTTGAAATAGCTATGAATTGACAAGAAATTTGATTTGAAAATGCGACAATCATTGATTCAGAAAAGTTGATGTTGACAAATTAAATAAATGGGGCCCAAAGTCTAGGTGACCTTACTTTAGGTTGCAGCGCATTTGCTCCTTTGACTAATGTGAGCTCACTCGATCACATGTACCAAAGAATGAAGGTAATGTAGATCGGGATTTGATCACAGTAAAACAACCCGTGAGTGTGAGGTCAATTTGGGATCAAGATCCGAAAAACATAAACAAAAAGGCCTTTTGGAATGAGGTCGATTCGTGATCACATCCAAAGTGAGAGGATAAGAATCTCAAGGTTGCCCCAAGAGAAGCAATTGATAAATTGATAAAGTTGAATCGGGTTGATTGAAGTTTGATAGGTAATTTCTCGTGATCTAAATCGAAAATGAGATAGAGGAGAAATAATAAATTGAAATTTGATCAACCAAACAAGATAAGGTTCTTGATGTAAGATGAAAAATATAAGAATCACAGAACCCAGGTAGATCAGCAAGAAAAATTATGCCCTAAGGTTGAATTAGAAGAAAAGAAGTGGGGTGAAATCGAATGGAAGATAGAAGTTTGGAAGAAATGGAAAGAAATGGAGAGAAGGAAGAGAATCTGCCTCAATAAAGAGGATGCATCAAAATCAATCAACTGTTTAAGATAGGGAATTTCGATTGAGATCACAAAAGAAGATAAGGAAATGAAGAACGTGATCATAGTTGATGAAAAATCCACAAGAAAGATGAAGAAAACCCTCTCAAACCCATAATACAGCCTAAAAGTGCAAATTAACATGAAGTCTAAATAATGCAAGCTACATGAAAATGCAAAGGTGTACTTGCAATAGAGTAACATAGGTTTTTGTGTGTTCATCATTCATTAGAGAATGTAAGAGAACTTATTTTCATCATTGGGCCATTATTACCGGACATCAGATGATCACACAATCATCACTTGTCACAAACGCAACTATGAAGATATGAATGTGATTTATATTAGCTTGGAATGTGGAAAGATTCTAACATGAGCATCAAAGACATGAAGGTCAAGATGACTACAATGTTAGCTTACCCAATTTAATGTAGCAAAACCACGCTCGCATCAAGATATAAACGCCAAGATTACCATGAGAATGGTTGTGCAAAAACATTCAAGGATGATGCCATAAATCTCTTAAGTGTATCAAGGAGACAACAAGAGACATTGAAGAGGTTCAAGACAACACCCACAAGCAGAAAGCAAATAAAAACATGCCCCATGCCCCAATTCCTCTAGCTATGCATCACGGAGAGACTTATTAGACAAGGACACTCAACGAAAATCAATATCAGTCAGCACACAAAGAAAAGATCATGGCATATCTCAAGCATTAAGTGTTGCAATTAAAAATTTTTAAGTGTGTAAACTGATACTGAGTTTCGAGGATAAGGATCGAATGCTTGCAAGTAGGTAAGATCACATGACCGAACTGGATAAGACCAAACTGATAAGTGTTGAAAAACACACGATGTCAGGGGTTGTGTTGAAAAACATAGTTGGGTTAGTGTTGAAAAACACCGTTTGCGAGGTGTCCTAAAGACAAGCATATCCAAGAGACCAAAGCTAACACAGTGATGCCCCTAGACAAAGACAAAGACCAATTCCAAACCAAGGAAATAAGGACAAGGCATGATGGAGAAAGGCTAAGTGTCGAGGATGCATGCTAATAAATAGGGATGCAAAGGCCTCAAGTAGTGCCTGTTTCCAGGTTTTCACCACTTGGAATAAATTTTTTTAGGACTTTTTATATATATATATATTTTTTTTGTATTTTTGCTACCAAGGCGCCTGTTTCCAGGTTTTCACTAAGGCACTTTTTTCCTTTTTTCTTTTTCTTTTTTTTTTGAATTTTTGTATTTTTCATCATATTTGAATTTTTTTGGATTTTTTTGACAATATATCCATTTTTTTTTCTAATTTTTTTAGTATCATATATCAATATTTTTGGAACTTTTTTCAGGGTCATAATTATATACAAAGGATGCCCCCAGACAGAATGGGCATCAAGGATAGAACTTCTTCAGGTGCAAAACATTGATAGGCTCAGGGAGCTGCTCCTCCTCTTCAGTAGATAGTAGATAAGCACCTGTGCCAAAAGCTGCTGTGATGATGTAGGGTCCAAGCCAATTATGTTCGAATTTTCCCTTCTGTTCTCGGTTCTGTTGGTTCTTAGGATTCTCTCGCAGGACAAGATCTCCTACTTGGAATTCTCTAGGGTGAACCTTTTTGTTGAAGGCTTTGGACATCCGCTTTTGATAGACCCTCATATGGTCAAATGATGCTTTACGCTTCTCATCAAGAAGTTCCAATTCTTGCAATCTCATGGCGCCGAGAAGTTCTCTATCCAGAATTCATTAGACCTTTGAGAGAGACCCGCGATGAATCTCAACCTCTAAAGGTAACACCGCCTAACGCCGCATGTGAGGGCAAAAGGATAGCCCCACTTGGAGTATGAATACTGCTCTATATCTATTGTAATGGATTTATCCAGAGGGTGCCAGTCTCTACCATTCTTATGAACTGTTCTGTGTAAAATCTTGAGAATGGTTTTGTTTGAAGCCTCTGCCTGACCATTTCCTTGTGGGAAGTAAATGGAGGACCAATGTTGCTTTATCTTGAATCTTTGGCAGAGTTCTTTAAGGTCCTTATTTTTGAACTGACCTCCATTGTCAGTGATGATCTCAGATGGCACTCCATATCGACAGATGATATGGTTTAAAATAAATAAAGACACTGTCTTGCCCGAGGCAATAGAAAGTGGAACAGCCTCTACCCATTTTGTGAAGTAGTCAGTAGCAGTGATAATGAACTTATGGCCACCTGATGAGTTGGGATGAATCTGTCCAACAAGATCAAAGGCCCATCGCTGAAATGGCCAATGAGATATAGAAGGAATTAGCTCCCTACCTGGAGCATGTATTAGGTGTCCATGTTTCTGACATTTTTCACAAGACTTAGCAAATGCTACTGCATCTATTTGCATCGTAGGCCAATAGTACCCTGCCCTAAGCAACCTTCTAGCCATGGAAAGACCATTAGAATGTCCTCCACATATGCCCTCGTGGATGTCAACTAGCTTTGATCGGATTCCTCCTTTTCTAAGCACCTAAGAAGTGTTCCATCTAGACCCCTCCTATACAAATCACCAGAGATGAGGGAATGGGAGAGGCGTTGCTGATAAGGTTTCTTCTTTCAGATCAGTTAAATGTATCGGGGATGATGCCATCACGAAGATATGAGTAAATAGCACCATAGCGGGAGGATTCATGATTGACAAGGGTACAAATGATATGGCTTTCAGGTGAGTCAAATATGGGATATCGTAGCTCTTCCACCAGGAATTCATATCTGGACTCATGTTCCTCTAACTGAAGAAGTGAAGCAAGGGTGGCCATAGCATCAGCTGCTTTGTTCTCAGCCCTAGGGATTTGCTGAAAGGTGACAAAAGTAAAATACCGTCTTAATGAATCAACCATTTTTTTGTAAGGTACCAACTTGTCATCTTTTGTTTGGTATTGTTCATTGACTTGGTTGATGATCAGCTGAGAATCCCCATAGATATGTAGTTCTGTGATATTCCACTCTATGGCCATTTTTAGTCCATTTGTCAAAGCCTCATACTCAGCTATGTTGTTTGTGCATGGAAAGAGTAACTTGTAAGATTTAGGAATAGTATACCCATGAGGAGAAACAAACAACACACCAGCTCCAGAACCATTTTGCATGCATGAACCATCAAAGAATAGTTTCCAGGATCTTTCAGTCATGTACATAAGATGCTCATCTGGACAGTTGACTTGAATGGGCATATTATCTTGAATAGGAAAATTAGCCAGTTGATCTGCAATAGCTTGGCCTTTGATTGCTTTGCGCTCAATATACTCTATGTCAAATTCAGAAAGAATCATCATCCATTTAGCAAGTCTGCCCGTGAGAGCAGCTTTACCGAGCAAGTATTTGAGAGGATCAATTTTTGATATGAGGTGTATGGTGTGCGTGAGCATATAGTGTCGCAATTTTTGAGAAGCAAACACTACTGAAGGCAAGCTTTTTCAATACTAGTATAATTAACCTCATAAGAAACAAGAGTGCGACTAATATAATATATGGCCCTTTCTTTCCCTTGTTCATCTAATTGAGCCAACAATGCCCCCAGTGAAGATTCAATAGCTGAGACATATAAAATGAGAGGTTTTCCTAGAATGGGAGGCATTAAAATGGGAGGATTTTCCAAATATTCTTTAATTTGATCCATGCTCTTTTGGCAATCCTCATTCCAGACACATTGAACACCTTTATGCAAATTTTTGTTGAAAGGTTGTGCTCTATCTGCCAATTGTGAAATAAACCTCCTTATGGATTGAAGGCGCCCTTGAAGACTCCTCATTTGGCTGACATTTTTGGGAGGTGGCATGTTTATAATGGCTTGAACCTTTTCAGGGTCCACTTCTATTCCTTTAGCTGAAATGATGAATCCCAATAATTTTCCAGAAGTAACACCAAATGCACACTTTTTTGGGTTTAATCTTAGTTGAAATTGTTCCATGTGATCTAGAATCACTTCTAAATCAGCCAAATGTGCTCCTCTTCTCTTAGACTTAGCCAAGGTGTCATCCACATAATCTTCCATATTCTTATGCATCATGTCATGGAAGATGGTTGTCATAGCTCTTTGGTAAGTAGCTCCTGCATTTTTCAATCCAAAGGGCATGACATTCCAACAATAAGTACCCCAGGCACATGTGAATGCAGTCTTTTTTGATCCTCAAGAGCTATCTTGATCCTGACATCCAAAACCATCCATCAAAGAATAGATCTCATATCCGCTGCATGTCCACTATCATGTCTATGTTAGGGAAGTGGAAAATCATCCTTGGGCATGCCTGCTAAGATCTCTAAAGTCTATGCAGATTCGAATGGTTTTATCAAGTTTAGAAACAGGTACAATGTTGGAAATCCAATCAGCATAGTCTATGGCTCTAATGAATCCTGCACCAAGGAGCTTTTCTAATTCAGCTTTCACTAAAAGAGCTATATGAGGGTGCATTTTTCTCAACTTCTGTTTGACTGGTTTCACATCTGGAGCTATGGACAAATGATGCATAATGAGATTAGTGTCCAACCATGGCATATCTGAGTATGTCCATGCAAAGTTAATTTCCTTCTTTTGGAGGAACTTAGTATAAGCTTTCTTTTCTTCAGGTGATAAAGATTTAGCCAAGTGTACAATTTTTGAAACTTCCTCTGTGCCCAAATTAACAGCTTCTGTAGGTTCAACCAATATCGGCGATCCGGCCCCTCGAAATAGCTTGGGAGACTATCAAGTACCTTTCATCCGTAGGTGCCTCCGAGGTTTTCACCCCTTTAGGATACGCTCTTTTATTTTACTTTTTGGTTCTCGACACCGCCAACATAGTGGTTTTCGCCATCGTGAATCCTTTTATTCGCTTTTTATCTTGTGACTAAGGTACTCTTGATGTCGCTCTATCATAATCGTAGCCGTTCACTGCGTGGAAGAGACTACGTGTCCAATGGCATTTAGATAGTGTGCATTCTGGTCATTGTGAAATGTCAAGAGTTGAGGCTCTTGGTACCGTTGAGACCAATCAATAAGGTTGGGGTGAACAAGGGGTAGGTTGATGACTGGTTCAAGATTAAGGATATAGGTGGTGTCATCTCTGGTGACTGTAGAATTGGAATCTGTCAAGTTTCCCTCTAAAATGTCTAAATCAGAATTTATCCTAGCAAGCGAAGAATCATCTACTAATGCGACATGTGGGTTCCAATCTTCTAATCTAACACGTGACTCGTCAGTTACATCAAGTTGAGAACTATAAGCATGGAAAAAATCCATATCCAAGTCAACTGTTGCATCTGAGAGTGAATCCCATTCAAACTCATGAGAGTCTATTTCTGAATTATTGTTGGAGCCTCGTGATGTAGAAGCCTCAAGATTTAGAAGAGGCTCCTCTCTTCTAGCAATTTGCTCAATCATAAAATTATCTGAATTATCACCATCCGTTGCAGTTGGGATGGAGACACTATCCATAGTCAATCTTGTATTCATATAGTCACTATCTATTGCAAATGAGATAGGACTATCAATTATTAAATCTCTTGAATCTCCCCAAAGGAGATTTGTTGAAGGTACCCAATCATCTGTTATGTCTTGTTGATTGGTCAAATCTGGTACATATTCTGTGTCATCTTTACTATCCCGCCTATCAGAAATGGGGACAGTGCATTTATTGTTGTTCATAAAGCCTAGGCCAACCAGTTTCTTAGACTTTCGTGCAAAAAGATCATGATTGAGTGGTTTGGCTCTAGCATCTAACCTGTGACTAAGAAGGCCATATCCTAGATAACCCATCTTCTTGACAAAAGTATATCCTCTTCCATAGGACTTAGGAGAGGGGGAGAAATTTTCATTGTGCTGGTATTTCTCCTCTTTGTATATCCAATCTCGAATAGCTACTTCCTCTTTTTCATCTTGTATTGGTACTGAGGATTCAACAAACTTGTCAAATATTGTCATTGCTGAAGATGATGGTTTCATCTCCTGTGAAGGATTTCCATATGTCCTAGGGGAAACAGGCATCTTTGCAAAAGAGTCAAGTTGATACCCCCCCACAAGGTTCACCGACTTAAATTTGTTTTGACAAATTACAGTTGTTTCATAATCCTCTACTGCTCGGTTAAGAGGGACATGAACATTAGCCGAGATTGAGTTAATTGATAAGGTGTTATCCCCTGGTATGCAAATTTCTGTTCCATTGTAGGGGAACTTAACACACTGGTGGTAGGTAGATGACACTGCCTGCATATCATGAATCCATGGTCTACCCAGTAAAATGTTGTATGCAAGGGGTCCAGTATCAACAATTTGAAACAAGATATCTTTTTCAATTGGGCCAATCCTGACAGGAAGGACAGCCAATCCCTTAGAACTTCGTTTTGCCTCATCATAGGCCTTTATGGTGATCTTCTTTCTAGTGTCGATCACTTGCTCTGAATAGCCCAAAGTTTTTAACAAATGAAAAGTACAGATATTTAACCCAGCACCCCCATCAATCAACACGCGCCTGACACAGGTTTTATGAATCATGACTTCAATGTGAAGGGCAAGATTATGTGGATGGCTTAGGGATTTGTCATCATCTTCAGAGAAAGAAAGGTAATGTGGGCTAGTAATGTGATTCACCATGCCTTGGAATTGGTCTATATCAATGTTGTTGGGGACATTTGCTGTGCGCAAAGCATCCTCAAGGATCTGCTTATGTCTAGGGGACAACTCTAGAAGCTCTAAGATTGAGATTTGTGCTGGAGTTTTCTGTAACTGATCTACAAGATTGTAGTTTGGTTTGAGAGCAGTGGCAGATTTTATAGTGACATTCTTGGATGCCACTTGCTTGGATTTGTTGGATGGACCTGAACTAGGCCCTCTGAGAATAATAGGGGCTTGACTCCTGGTAACAGCATTAAGGGCTTGGGAGGATAACCTAGAATGAGGACCTCTCAGCACCACAACAGGTTGGTTGTCAAAAATAGGGGGAGAGTCATAACCATGTGGGTCCTTACTCCTTATCATATTAACACTTGGCTCCACAACTTCAAGCATGTTTATCACATTTTCTGCTGTTGTATAGGTGTAGTTGATTGCAGCTTTGCCATTCTGTGATTTAGAGGTTTCCCCCTTGTCATAATTAGGAAAAGGTTCCTTAAAAGCCTTATGATCAGCATTGGTATTTAGGCCATCAACTTGAAGCTTTCCACTTTCTATAAAATCTTGGATGATATGTTTTAATCTCCAACAGTTTTCAACAGTATGGCCAGGGCCATTATGAAATTTATAGAATGCCTTGTCATCCCACCAATGTGGCTTAGGATCTGGAATGTGAAATTTTGCAAGATCCTGAGGATGTGCCAAGTTGTTAGCAATGAGAGTTTTGAGAATATCCTCATATGTGTCACCCAATTTGGTAAATTGCCGCTTCTGGTTTTTGGGACTTTCCTGATATCTTGGTTTACTTTCTTGTTGTGGAGGTGCATTAAGCTTCATTGCTTGCACAGCTTTAGTCAAATTAAGAACACTTTGATCTCTTGATTGGGAAGAATCCACAACTCCATCATTGACAACTTGTTTGTTTTTGTTCCAATTGTTGTTCTTCCCTTTATCCCTATTGTTGTGTTGACCATTGTTGGTATTATTGTTATGTCTGGTCAAAATGCCTTGTTCTTTAGAACATCCTCAATGCGGCATGCAGTTTCAATCATGGTATCAAAGGAAGTGAAGACTATCTTTTTGATCTCATATCTCATTTCAGGCACCAAATTACTAACAAGTATGTCAATCTTTTCATCCTCATGGATCATCCTAGGATACCGAGAGCATTGTCTCCTCCACCTTTGCAAGAAGGTAACAAAGGGTTCCCCTTGATTTTGTTTCAAGTTGCATAGGTCCAACATAGTAACAGATCTTGGCAAATTATATGCGAATTGTTGAATGAATCTATGAACGAGTTCTCTAAAAGTCTTGACAGGAGGAGTGATATTGGTAAACCATTCCATTGTTTGTCCTTTAAGACTCCTAGGGAACAACCTCTTCAAATAGGAGTCATCCTGATGGAATTCAAAGCTCATAGTATAGAACTGACACACATGGTCGTGTGGATCACCACTGCCATCATATTTATCGTATTGTGGGAATTCCACCCTCTTTGGAAAATCTTTCATACTCACACTCTTGTCAAATGGATTAGGACAAATTGAGTCTAGTGAGAATGAGCCCTTAGGTTGCATCATTTTCTCCATCATTTGCTTCATTTGGCGGATTTCTTCCTCTTGAGAGGGATTTTTCTTTTGTTTTTTGTTGTCCACATCAAAATTATAAGGGACTCTGGCACCCTTGTTGATTAGACTTTCCAAGAACTTATCTTTGTTTTGTTCCAAATACCTCTCCACATACTATTGGAAGATAGGCTCTTGTTGTATTCGCATGAAGTCTTGAGTATCAAAATCATAATGTGAGCTACCACCTCCATGTTGGGAACCAGGATGTACATGTTGGGAGAGTGGTCTTGAATTTCTGGGAGGAGTTTTCCTCCTATAGTGAGCATACTGAGAGGCCCTTCTTCCTCTAGGACTAGGAGATCTAGAAGGGGTGCTTGACTGCCTTCTACTTCTTGGTGTTCTGGAAGGGGTGGAGGGAGGAGAATTATGTCCACTGTTAGCACCCCTTGTATTGTATTGTTTGTTTAATCGGTGGGCTAACTGCCTATCTTGCTCCTCTTGAGCGAGTTTCCTTTGTACTTCCAACAAAGCTTGGCTCTCTTCCTCAAGTTGTCTAAACTTTTCTTGCTTTGCAGCTTGTTCATCTAGAAAGGCTTTCTTTTCGCGTTCAATTCTTTTGAGCCTATCACTTGTGAACCTTGAGGTATGTTGAAGTGGTGAACTTGGTCTAGATTGTTTGAACAAGTCATTGGTATACGTTGTATTGACATGAGCATTACGAGGTTCATTGTCTTGGTCTTCATGTTGTGACCATTGTTCTTGGTGAGCTCGTCTCTTATACCTTTCATCCTGTTGATGGGCATCCAAATATCTTGTATTAATGAGGGGTGAATCAGGTTGATTATCATAAGAAGAATTTCCAAATATCATGTTGTTTCTGTGTTGTTCATAGATATCATCAAGATCTTGATCCATGGCTTCCCTCTCCCGCCGAGTGACAGTATAACTCATATCCATACCTGAGTGGGAAGGTGATGAGGGGGTACTCAAGTCACTAAAATGGCTCTTTGGGTCAAAATAGGTTTCAGACTGACTCCTAGGTGACTGGTCAAATATTGGTTCCTTTTCCTTTCTCTTTCGACGAGTCTGAACTAGGGGTAGTTGGTTAAAGACTATCCGAGGTCGCTTTCCTTGGCTCACTTGATATCTCTGCTGCACTAACATGAAAGGAGAGTTCGTGCAAACGGGCATGCACTTAAGAAAACGCCAATTTCGTACTCAGGATAGTAAAAGTTTTCTTGTCCGAGAGAGATGGTGAAATAGAATCAAGGTAAATAGGTGCAAACCAACACTCAAGCACAGAGTTTCAATTCTTGGGTGAACACCCTAGCACACATGGATCGTGAGGATGACTTACACAAAGTGTACCGAAATTTTGAATTGTATGGAAATGGGTGGACAAGGAGACTACTAGCACTCTCCAAGTGTGTTATCAAAGAGTCTAAAAATTTATCTATTTGACAGGAACAATTCCTAATTTGCCAATCTCAAGCAAAATTGCTTATGAGATCAAGGATCACTAATTCAAAAGGTCAAGGACACATAAACCCTAAATACAGAACAAGTCTCTAAAACTGGGACAAGTCACCTAATCGAAGAACTCAGTATTTCAGTTTGTTGTTTATTTTCAAAAATCAAGCAAGTATATCCACAGATTTTGATCAAGCACATAGGTTTCAATCAGACAAGTTGTGATACAAAAAGTAGTCGATAATAGATCTATCAAGGACAAAGCAACTTGATAGTATCGGGGGAGTCTTGTTTGAAGATGTTTGGACAATGTTTAAGACTCAAAAACAAACACATAGCTATCCCTACCAAAGAAAATGGCGAGAAGTCAAAACCTTTGCCCCATTGCTTATGCGCATACGTGCACCTCACACAGCCGTGTCACCCCCTAGAGGGCGCCCGTGTTTTTGGTGTTTCCAAGGACTCAACAGTGTACGTTCAAAGGTTACCCTTGTAGTAGGGGCCAGTGTCGCAACCGCCTCCAAACGTCCAGGTGTATGCCTATGATGGGAATCTGTGTATGATCAACATACGGCGAGATTCTTCCCCCTCCTTGCGCAAAGATTATGACTCCTTTCGGAGGTGAACCGGGTAGGCAACTAACTAAGAGGTTTTTACTTGGCTTCCGTTCACAATAACCTTCGGTGCCTCTGATACAGAGCTTGGGCCTCGCAGCCACACCAACACCTGAAAATCACACACCCCCGCAAGCAGGGCTCGGAGCGGCGCCGCTCAGTGCAATAAATAGAGCTTTTCCATGATGATCGTCCAAGTCATGGAAAAGAAGTTACTATGGTCTTGGAGTCTTTAGACTCAACAAGACATTCTTTATTATAGTGAGGTGGAATCACCGGCGATAGGTGTGTACTCACTTGGGTCGTTCCCGGAGGTTCAACTTCCGGCAGGCCCTCTAAAGGTGACACTGGACATGGCTCAGATTCGGGTTTCTGATTTTCTGATTCTCCCAAAAGGAGAAGATCATACTTCTCTAGCCCGTCTCTTTACCCAAACACACTAAACAACCTTAATCACCGAGCTAGTTTCACTTCACCAAATCCACACGCTTTTGGGTTTCTGATTCTCTTAATGAGAGAAGAGCATAATCCCCTGACGAGTGAAAGTGCTAAAGATTCACTACCTTGCTCCGCTCCCTAAGAGTTCATCATATGAGTAAGATCATTAGGAGCCTGGATTTGTCCATGGTCATCACCCCCATCTAACAAAGAGCCAAATTCCCTACTCACTATCGAAACTCCTAAGAATTTTAACGAAGCCCTAATTAGACTATGTGAATTGAAAAGTAGGAAAACAAACACAATATTTTTTTTAAATAGGATCTTTGACAAGCGTAAGTGTTTGTTTTCAAGTCTTTGTCACGCATCCTGCAATCAAACCGTTAGTGTGTTTCAAGTTCTCTGACTGGCGTCCTGCAGAAACTGTTATGCTCTGGAAAAATAAAATTAAAAGAACTAGAATTAAAAAAATCTAATTTAATCTAGTCAAAATTTAATCTAAAAGGAATTAGTTAACAAAACTAAAATTAAACTAAATTAATCTAATACTAAACTAAAAATTTAAAACAAAACTAATCTAAATTAAAAAAATTAAAAAAATCTAATCTAAATTAAAAAAAATTCTAATCTAAATTAATAATTCTAATTTAAATTAATAAAGTTAAAAAATCTAAAGTAAAAAAATCTAATTTAAATTAACAAAGTTAAAGAATCTACTTTAAATTAAAAAAATCTAATTTGAATTTTAGAAACTAAAAAAGTATCTAATTTAAAAATCTAAATTAAAGTCTAAACCAAACTAACTAAAAATTAAACTAAATTAAGATTAAAAACTAAATTAAAATTAAAACTAAACTAAATTAAAAACTAAAAATTAAAAACTAAATTAAAACATGCATAAAAATCTTCAAATTTTATTTCTGAAAAATCTGTTTATAATGAGTAGATAAAAACAAAAACCCAGAAATTTTTTGAAGCAAAAAATAAAACCCAGAAATCGTTTTTGATCCAGCAAGCAGAAGATGAATTTTTTTTTTTAAACATTTAGCCAGGTGAAAAATGACGCGTGACGGTTTTTGTGCGGCTATTTTGTTCAGATCTGTGAAAGAAATCAAAAAACTGAAAGATACCCAGATTGGATTTTGATCCTGGCTACAAAACCCAGAAATCGTTTTTCCTGCAACTGAGTGGAAGCTGGATTAATGAATCAAAACTAAAAACGAAATTAAAAACTACACTAAAAAACTAAAAATTAAAAACTAAATTAAAAACTAAAAACTAAATTAAAAACTGAATTAAAAACTAAATTAAAAACTAAACTAAATTAAAAACGAAATTTAAAAACTAAATTAAAAACTAAATTAAATTAAAAACTAAAAATTAAAAACGGTGGGCGCCAAAATGTATAACTGAAAATATGTTATACTTCTGTGAATCCTTACATGCAAAGATACTCAATAATGAGTCCTTGCAAATCGATTCACATCTCTATATCCAAGAAGAGTAGGGATTGATATTGTGGCCCTCAGATTAACCCTGTTACCCCTGCAAATACAATCTCAGAACGAGAGATTCAAAGAGGAGAAGCAAGAATGCCAATCTCCATGAATCCTGTTCTTGCAATGCAACAATGAAAACTAATCTAAATGGCTGTAAAATGTAATAAACCAAACTAATTTATTGAAATGAAAAATTAATCTACATGCAATGCCATAAATAAATTATTTTGCAAATTAATCTATTATGAAGATTAAGCTAAAATATAATACTAAACTATATGCTCTAAAACTAAGATGCTTATATAATCAAACTAATGTAATCTCAAATGATAAAATTCAAATTTGTAGCATAAGTCTGATGTAAAAATTCGTGATTCTCTCTTTTGAGAATGAGAGGGCTCATTTTATAGGCAAAAGTAGAATTGAAGACAAATTCAGAAGCAATGTGGGATAAATAGAAAAATAGAAACAAATCTTGATTGAAATTTTTTTTTTTTAGTTTATTTCCCTTTTAACTGATTTGTTTCCCTTTTTTTCATCACATGATATTCTTGAGAGGATATTTCATTTATTTAATTTAATTTAAGATGATAATATCTCTTTTAATAAAATAAAATAAGATTATGTAATTTAGAAATGAATATTAATAAAATAAAATAAAATTATTTAATTAAAAATAGATTTAATTAAATAGCATCATTTTATTTAAGTAATATTAACTTCAATTAAATAACATTATTTTATTTATTAAAAGGGATTTATTTCTTTTGATTAAATAAAATTAATGAAGCATTCAAACCTTAGGGAAAATTGAAACATTTGAAATAGCTATGAATTGACTAAGAAATTTGATTTGAAAATGCGACAATCATTGATTCAGAAAGTTGATGTTGACAAATTAAATAAATGGGGCCCAAAGTCTAGGTGACCATTTTAGGTTGCATACAGATATTTGTGGTGTAGGAAAATTCGTAACTTTGCATTTTCACAATTTTTTGGGCCCACTTTGCTTTGTTTATCCCTATTTATGTCTTAATTGGTCCTATTTTGTATCCACAAGCTCAATGAATTGTATCTTTTTATGGTTAATCCTGACAAACATCAATGGGTAAATGATAATTTAATGATTTTGGTTGTGTGTCCCTAATTTTTGGGTCAAGACTAAGACACTAACTAGGGTGTCTTTGTCCCCCAAAGGTCTTGGGACCCTAATTTCAAATGTGCCTTAAAGTGGCCCATTTTTGGAGTCTGTGCCTCAAGTTTCATGCCTTGGGACTAAGACACCACCTAGGGAGTCTTAGTCCCCCTTAAGGTATTTTTGGGATTTAATTTCAAATTATGGCGGGATTTAGCCTCCTTTAATTAATGAATTCATATGTTGGCTTGTTGTGGTGTAATTTCAGGATATTAAGCATAGATAAGTATAAATACAAGGTTCCTTCTCTCATTTTCTCATAACAATATATCCAAGCAATATAAGCATTCAAGCATTCAAGTATTTGAGAACTCAAGATAAATTCATCAAGCATTTGGAGCCATCATCAAGATTCAAGCATCATATCAAATATATTCTTGCATCATGTGTGTTTTTTTGCTAACATTTGTGATGTATGGTTTTGATTCAAGCAAGCATTTCAAGTCAACATCTATCAAGCATCCAAGCATTTCAAGATCTACATTCAAGCTAGCCATCTCACACAAGTTTGTAGAATTCACAACAAGGGTTTGGTGAGTTGTAACATTGCATGTTGTTCAATCATCATTTCCTTTCATTACTCTATTTCATTTCAGTGTTTTATTACCAAAAAGGGGTTTGATCAAGGAAAACCCCCATTCACTAGCAATCAACAAGTTTTTTCCCTCTTGCTTGTTTGTAATTGTAGATTTAGGTTGAAGACTTGAAGATGATTTGAATTGCAAAGTTGCAAAATTACAAAGTTGCATTGTAAAGTTGTCATCTTCACGAAAAATCATCTACAGGCCAAATCCATAAGTTTTAGGACCTAAGATCTGAGAAGAAGGAAGTGCAAAGCTAGAGCCTTGGGACTACATTCAGTGATTCTAGAATTTCAAGATGGGACTAAGTTACCACCTAGGGCATCTTAGTCCTCTCGAAGGTATTTTTTAGAGATTCTTTTAGATCCGATTCCAACATATGAAGATTCTACATTTTCCTCAAAAAATAGCAGCGGGACTAAGACAACAGTAAGGGCGTCTTAGTCCTCCATAACACATTTTGATAACTTTTTGCTTTTCTAGAATTATTTTCACATTTCCAGACTTCCTAGGTACACACATCCTAATTTCCTATTGCATAATTTAATTATTTGCATTCATCATTTATTTTGCATCATTAGGTTTTGTGAGTTGAATGTTAAAGTGTATTTTCCAAGCTTTTTCTTGGTGGTGAACCACTTCAAGTTGGAAGAATCCCCTTGTAATGCCCCATTGTGCAACAACTAAAAATGCAACAATTTTTTTTTTTTAAATAAGGTATGCACTTTATGTATTTCAACATAAATAATGTTTCAAGTTGCACAACAAGTCCCTTGGGGTACACGAGGTGACATTACAAAACTAACCCATAACAAAGTTAACAAACGAAACTTTAAATTATCAATTATGTATCCATTCATTCACATATCATCATTTAAAACATTCATTAACGATAACCAAAATGATAAGAATAATCCATATAAAACCATACATGCAAATAAAATAAATTAATCATGAAGATATTAATTACATATTTCCATAGATACAACATAATATCAATAGTATTTACAAATGGTAGTTCTAGAATGATTTACATAGTACAATAATACATTACATCAATTTGACAGTACATATCAATGAACACATATACAAAATTACATCACAAGTCTTCCCAATGCACGTGGGAGTGATACATCAATACATAAAATACATCTGGTAACATATGAATCCTGGATCAAACTGCATCAGCAAAACTTTGCACTGAATGGTACAACTGCATCATAAGAGGACCCAATGGGGTGCATAGCACGTTCCAACCGACCACCCCCATGCTAAGAGTAAACAAGGAAGGATCCCCAACCAAGCACATCCAAATAGTAACACAAGACTAAACTCCAGACACAAAAAGCAAAAGAACACAAAGAAATATCTCATAGCAACAATAAATCTCCAAAACATAACAATAGACCACTTCTAGTGGATTTCAATAAAACAAATCAAAGGGAATGCTAGAGGAGAGTGTCATCGCATGGCCTTACATGGATTATCTAGACAACCTATCACAAGATTCCACCTCCATCTATGGTTATCATGATTGCCTATCTCAAGGCGCCGCTCCATAGGGTAACTCATGCAGAATTGTTAACCTCTCGTGATGACGAGGCAACGACCTTGCCAACCATGGCCTTCTCAGACCACCTTTAGTCTACGAAAGCCCTAATAGAAAGATGAGACATCCATAATTAACTTATTAATGTTTTACTACCCACCCCTTAATTAATTAATTAGGTTATCACTTATTACTCTAACTCTAACATGGGTTATTCTGACAACCCCTTTGTGCGTTGGTGCCCACGTAGAGCCACTCTCCCTAGAACCAAAAACATAAAATCCAATACCAAGGGATTGTACCAACAAGAACACTAAACCACAAATGGAACATTTGTGAGGAAAAACCATCTCGCCAAAATCATATAAATTGACACCCATAAAAATGGTACAACCCATGTGTAAAATCAAGTCACAACTATAGCCAAGAATAGGGACAAATATCAAAATTAAAAGATCAAATATAAAACATCAATTTCCCCACCTCTAGAAGTCCCTAACAAGCAACTTAAGCTCCTACAAAAGGATAAACTAATTCAAGGGTTTTTTCCACAATACAAAATCCCAATTAAGTGAAAACCACAATTGATTCAACGAATAATCTCGAGAGTACACAATATGTAAAACAATGCCATATAACACATTTCAATACACAATAATTTAACCAAGAGATAAATAAATTAATTTACTTGAGAATATTCAACTTAATTTAAATCATGTGGTTTATTTCTAATTTACTCGATTAAACTATAACATTACAAATTTATTTAATTATTCCATAATCTCAGCATAATTAACCATCTTTATTTATATATATATATATACATATAAAATATAACATAAAAATCAAATTTAAAAGAAATTGAATTTTAAAAGAAATAAAACCATTGACAAATACCCACCTACAGCTTGTGGTACGCAGTACCATAGTGTGGGAGGGTCACAGCCCCCACACGACTATGTCTAGTAGCCTCAACTGTTGTGCGCAGCCTGTGGTGGCTACGTACTACCACCATGGGGGTCACGGGTGGTACAGTGGCCACCAACCACCCCTCCCCCCCCAATAAATAAATTTGATTTGATTTTAATTTTTTTTTTAAATATAGAATCTCTTTCATAAATATATTTTAAAAACAGACGACCCAGAACTATTGAATCATCTTTTTTTTTACAGAAATTATTTCTTCAACAAGACAGAACAATAAATTATTTTAAGGTACAATCATATATAAATAAATAAATATATATATATATATATATATATATATATATATATATATATATATATATATATATATATATATATATATATATATATATATATATTTACATAAGTATATTAAAAAACAAAATAAATCAACATTATGATTTTTTTAAACACAATTTGGGCATACAAGATTTAACCCACACACACACACATATATACATATTTTTGGAACACTATAAATAAATATATATTAAAAGAAATTACAATAAATATCAATTTGATTTCTTTTCAAACAAATTGTAAATCTGGTATGCATAATTTAACCCCAAAATAATTTTGTTTTCTTTTCCAATCAAAATTTCACAACTAGTTTTGTTGAAGAAAGATCAGAAGATTTCTCAATCATTTTCCACATAAGATTTAAAAGTTGACACAAACAAATTTCAACAACAAAATCTTCTTTTAAACATAACTATCAATTTCAAACATGGCAGACATGATTTTCATTTCCCTTACAGAACAAATGAATTAATAAACCAAAACAATAAATATATATCAAAAGAACCTGGAGTCCTTCGTTTGATGTCGAATCCACCAGCATGGTAGCCCTTCCTCCTCTTTTGAAAATAGATTTCCTCCACCATTTCTTCTCCAATTTCTTCTTTCAGCTAACTTCTAGATCAATAATCTATTTCTTCCAAGAACAATTTTTACAGAGAAGCACAAAAACCTATCTTTTTCTTTTCCAGACACAACCAAAAACCATTCTTGTGTGTGTGTAGAAACTTCCCTTTTCTCACAATAAAATAAGGAAAAATAAATAAAGATCTTTTTTTTTTCAAAAATCCAACCCATCCATTGGTTCTTTTTATTGCTTTAAAAGCTCACACTTATCTCACAAATTTTAATTAAAAATTCATTAATTTCACATTTATCCTCACATGATATTATCCTTAGATTTTATAATATTAATATTTTGAAAAAGACAATTACAATTATCACAAACATTATTTATTTAAATTAATTACTCTATCCTTTTTTAATTAATTAAATATCTTTTAATTTACAATATTTTAAATCCAACATTTAACTAAATTACAATTACATACAATTAATCATATCAACAAAATAACATTAATTAATCTCATATAAAATAACGATAAATTAAATAACAACTAACCACAAATAAAATAAATAATTCAACCACCAAACAATACAAAGACAAGGACAAGGTCAAGACCACGACACCGAAAGACTCACAATGAGGTGATGGACTTGGGACGGGGACACTTCCTTATCAACTCCCTTTTTCAACATCATACCCATTGGGTTTATGGGACATTCAGACCTGCCTAGCGGTGGAGTTAGTGTCCTGTACACATCCTACATATAAACAAACGTCAAGTAGCATGTAAATCTCCATTGCAGACACACCGTGAAAGGTAATTGCGAGGTAGTAGGGCACTCGCAAGCAAGTGATGCTACTCCATCCTTTCACCAAGACTCACTAGCAAATACATCAGAAACCATAGCAACATAGAATCACAACATCACCACATATAATATTAAAGAAAACCATAACATAACCAAATAATATAACCACCACATAATGTATCATCAAACATCATAAGTAATGTCAAGTGTAGCAAACCAACCAAACTATGAATCCACACACAACCAAGTCGGTGAACTAATCACCATCACAAACCAAGTACCAAACCAACACATAAGAATATCAAAGAGTATCAACAACATGAGGGTTATTACACCCTCCTAGGTCTTTATTGTTGAGAATTGAATCACCTTTAAGGTTGATAGTCAATCCAATTAGGATTCCTAGGACATTATTGAGTGACCAAGAGAGAACAGGAGTGGGAATTTTCCATCCCATATTCCCTATTTTCTTTTTGGTTTATTTTGGTGAACCTGACATTGTAGAGCATTCATTTTCTAATTTGGAGTTCATTAAAGTCCTAGATCTAGGTGGCATTCATTCTTGCATTGCATCTTGCATTAGTGAAAGTGCATCTAGGGTTTCTCATATTTGCATTAGTGAAAGTGCATATAGTTGCATTTTTGCTTTCTTACATCATCTTATCTCAATTAAAAATTGAAAAGTGCATTGTTCATCATCCTAATTTCATTTAGAAACATTGTTATTGCATTCAAAATTGAAAAAAAATTGCATTCAATTACTTGTCACTAGTTACTTTTTCTTGCACTCATTTGCATATTTTTCTATTTCTAAACATTAGCACCCTGAATAGGCAACCTATGAGCATTGTAAAAATTCTAGTTTCTATTGTTTTATGAGAAAAGCCTCTGCTAGGACTAAAATTCCCTTCCTGATGTCTTAGTCCCCCTTAGGGTTTGTGGATTAGAATCTTGTCTCTATTATGTACTTTTTGTTTCACTTCCTGGAACCTCAAAATCTCACCAGTAGGATTAAAACAACCTTACTAGCGTCTTAGTCCCTATTTACTTTGAATTTCCAATTTTTAGGGTTTGAAATTTCTCTTTTGTGCTTCTGTTTGCTACTTTTAGTTTTCTATTATAGTTTACAAAATTGTTGTTATTCCAATTTATTTCATCTTAAGTGTAATTGTAAGCATAGGATATTGTGTTCATTTCCCTTTCTTTGGTTTATCCCTTGCATGAGTTGTACTACTTGGTTTCCTACTACTAATACTGTGGTGAGATGAAGTGCGAGACTCATGAAATCCTATGATAAAACACTTGTTGTGGATCTTGTGTTATCTAGCTCTCTTAATCCTATTGTTGGTATTAGTTCACTAAGTATTGACCATACCTTTGATACCTCTTTTTCTATGCCTACCTTACCTACAAGTGCTATGCCAAGTGTTCAACCATGGTTGATCATATCCCTCAAGAAAAAATAATGAAAATGCATGAAGACCTAGCTCATTTACAAGATATTGTGAGTACTGAAAACATTTCAAACATCATTATACCTTCCATAGATAGTCTTCACCACATGATGGAAAGTGATGAAGGACTGGAAGTTGTGAGTAACATAGCTCACATCTTTGGAAAATGCCTTCCACCACTAATGGTGCTCAAGCTTCAAAAAATGTGCAAAGACAAGGAGGAAATAAAACTCCCCCCCCCCCTTCAACCATAACCTCCATTCCCACCTATATACCAATCCTCAAGTGACCGTAATAATGTAACCAACTAGCAATATCTTTCCCACCTCAAACATTTCCACTAGTTTTCCTCATAGCTATTTGGCATCTAAACTTATATCTCCTCCCATAAGCAATCCATTTATTGGTCCTTCCAACACATACACACCACCACCATATTCACCTCCATCTCATACCATAAGAAATGAACCTATCATTAACCACCTTTTACAAGGCCTTTCATCCATTCAACGTCAAGTTTCCACCATCAATCAAAATAAAAATGGTCCACCTTCATACTATGTCAAAAGTAATCCACTATCTTTGGAGATATTAAGAATGTCAGTGCCATAAGGTATAAAGATCCCTAGATTTGAGAAATGTGGAGGAAAGGGAGATCCTGCAAATCATGTTAATGCCTTTATTGCTTTCTGTATTGACTTTATCTTTGAGGAAAAACTTTTGGCTAATCTTTTTCCCCAATCCTTGAAAGACATTTCCTTGGACTGGTTTTCTACATTACCAAATAACTCAATTTGTTCATTTATTGAACTTGCTGAAGCCTTTATTAACCATTTCCAAGTGCATATGGTTCTTGAGATGACATTAGCTGATTTCATGAGATGTAAGAAAAATGAGGGTGAAAAAGTCACTGATTTTATTTCACATTACAAATTGCTTTATTCCCAAATCAGTGTGAAGATTCTTGATTCTCACCTTCAAAATATGTTCATAGAAAATTTACAAAGTAAGATTAGTGATAGGATCATAATGATGAAATTGCCTTCCTTCATGACCTTGTGCACTACCCTTCACAATGGGCTCGATCACACTCCCTTTACAAGTAGGACTAAAGAAATTAAATGTATCATTCTCTATTATCTCTAATTTAGACTAATTTTGTGTGAATTTAGGATACAAATGGCTTGGCTTTGTGAATTTGGTCCCATCCATTGTCCATAAGTGCTTAAAGTTTCTATTCAGCAATGGAATATTTACCGTGAACCATAATGGCTTTAGATCTCTGTCTTCCTATGAAATTTTTTCCTTAGATTATTTTTGGCCTGAACCCATGGAGCCTATAAGACCCCGTGAAGACTTCCTTTTCCTATCCTACCAAAAGTTCAAAGTAAAATGGATAGCCAAGTTATCCCTTGATATTTTTCCTCCACCCATGATCGAACCTATGCCACTTGAAGAAAACAATGTTGAACCTAAAGCCCTTCCAACAAACCAAGACCTATCCATCAAAAATACCTTGCCTATTTCCTACAAAATGACAAGAGAGAACCAAATAGGTCCTAATATGCCTCCTAAGAAAATTTATAAAGCCAAAGAGAAAGTGGTTGAACAACCTTCCATGGTTTCTTTTGTTCTTCCTTCATAAGAAGAAAAGGAACCTATGGTTGACAAACCCACTCCTACACAAATTCAACTTGAAAACTATAATAAAAGAAATAGAAATGCTAGACAGCATAGGCATAGATGTCGTGCTATTGCTTGAAAAATGAATGAAGAGAACAATATTGAAAATCAAAATCCAAACTTAACAGAAACAATACATGATGAGCCTCCTCCCTTACCAGAACAAACAAATCCTACATCTCCAACACAACAAGGATTGACACCTTCCATGGATATTATCATTCGTCCTTCTATTGTGGTTAACTTGGATGACGATGAAGAAACAACTAAAATTGATTAACAAGTTTTTATTTTCATCATCCATGAGCTTAAACAATAACAACCATGATGATCCTTCTAAACCAAGTGATTCACCACGTGTTGAACCTGGTGATTCCCCTAGTTTAGTGTTTGATGTTGTCCCTCTCGTTAGTGATTTGTGTTCGGCCTATACTAAACAAGACTAGGATGTGGATGACTTTTTGGATGGTTTATTCGCATGTGTTTTAATAGTACTTTATCTTTCCTTTTTGCTTGTTTTTGGTTGATTGCATGTGCGTATTGTGATCCCCTTTGATGTTCTATTTGATGTTTCCCTCTCTATGTGCATTCCTCTATTTGTACCTTAATTCTTCTATATATTGTAAGATTTTATCTTTTCCTTTCATTTTTGTCTTATGTTTTCCTTCTAGGGATGATTCAAGATGTTGAGACACCCTATGTCTCTTCCATGTTGACCCAAAATATTTTTCATTATCTTTTCTTTTCCTTTCATTTTTTTCTTGTGTTTTCCTTTTGGGGATGATGCAAGGAATTGAGACACCCCATGTCTCTTCGATGTTGACCCAAAATATTTTTCATTATCTTTTCTTTTCCTTTCATTTTTGTCTTGTGTTTTCCTTTTGGGACAAGACAAGGCATTGAGACACCCTATGTCTCTTCCATGTTGACCCAAAATATTTTTCATTATCTTTTCTTTTCCTTTCATTTTTGTCTTGTGTTTTCCTTTTGTGGATGACGCAAGTCGTCAAGACACCTTATGTCTCTTCCATGTTGACCCAAAATATTTTTTATTATATTTTATTTTCCTTTCATTTTTCTCTTTTGTTTTCCTTTTGGGGATGACGCAAGGCGTCGAGACACCCTATGTCTCTTCCATGTTGACCCAAAAGGTTTTTCATTCTCTTTGTGTCATTCTTCTAGTTCTATGTGAATTTGGGGAATAATGATAGTTCCGAACTCTCTAATATCATTGCAGCAAAGATAGATACTGACCTCGAATCCATAGATCCCTTATGTGTTTTTAAGGGGCCAACCCTTTTTCTTTTTCTTTTTCATATTTTGGCTACTTTAAAGTAATTGCTCATAGCATGGTGTTAGTAATTTATTTAAAGTGTGGGCATACATTGGCATTATTTTTGCATGATTTTATGTTCCTTGATGTGATTTTCTTACTTAATGCAATGTGTTTTTCTCTTTGTGGTGACATTGGGAGTAATGTCCTTCAAAAATCTGATCTATCTTAGCATATTACATTCCTCTTAGTGGTGATGCAACACACTATATTCCCTAAGTTGTGAATATTTTATCCTTTGATGGGTCCTTTCTTGAAGACATTAGGAACGATGTCCCCTAAGATTTAGACCTTGCATGAACTAAGCAAAATCCCTTTGAACACTCTTCTTTCCTATTTCATTTTTATTTTTTTACCTTATAAAAGTCATGGAGGTATGTATCCGATATACTCAAAGGCAAATTTTTTCATCATAAGACATTTATCCGATATACTCACCATATAAAAAAAATACTAGTAGTCATCCATGTAATTAACATGCTTGATAAAAAAAAAAAACACCAACATATATCCAAACAAATTATCATCCTTGGATACCCTTCAAGGTTCCCTTTTACATTATAAACATCACTCATGATGTTAGAAACTATTTTTGTTCCAATATTAATTCATGTCTCAAGGAATATTAACTTGCATCATTTGTTGCTATCTTTCTCACATAGTTCACAGGTACAACACATCACATTTACTTGAAATTTTCACATGTACACATAGTAATAGCAAGGATGCTCTTCCCAATCAGGTGAGCCTATCCTCATGCAAAGGACGCTCTTCCCAAATTGGGTGTTCCTATCCTCATACAACCACACAATTTACAACACAAGGCTCACACAATGGGGTTTATGAGGATGTAGATTCTCAGATACCATAGCTGCTAGGAAATATGGTCTTGAGGCCCTTCTCTAAGGACCCCTCCATACATTTCCTAATACCTTCCCTTTGTTTGTTTAAGGGTGTTAACCTCCAAAAGGAAGGTACAACAAGAACAATCATAGAACTAAGGGAAGGATGGATTTATGACCGTCCCATTTCGGCCCCATTGCAACCCTTTTTTACAATAATTCCCCAGTGCATTTACTCCCCTATACATCCTACCAGGGAACCCCACGGGATATGGCAGTTTTACATGTGTCACATTACACCACATTTGTCAGCAATTCTGATGAGGGCCCAACCCGAGACTTAGAAAATAACCCACAAACAAGAGAATAATTTTATTATTCAAAAAATGGGGCTTCTTACATGCAGAGAATCTCAATCTCCAAGTTCTACAACACATGCAAGTTATAGAAAGCTACAGAATAACCCTTTCGCAATATGCGAGCTTGTCCCCAAAAAGCTACCCAAAAATTAGAAACCCGCCCTTAAATAGAGCTCCCCTTTAGTTTGGAGCCAAAACAACATTCAAATTTGAGTTTAGGCAGTTTGGCGCCGAAAAATTACAACTTGAAGTTCAAATTTCAAAAGAACATTTGCAATTGTATCTTCTAGAAAGTGCGCCAACTTCTCGAGGCCATAACTTTTGATCCGGGACTCTGATTCATGAACCGTTTGAACCGTTGGAAAGATCACGAAGTCAATAATGCACTCAAAATCTGTCATGCCAATTTTGGCAAGTTTTAGGGCCGATCCAGGAACTCTAAGTGCCTCAAATCTAACTCAAAATATTTTCAGGTGCAAATCTGGGAAACTAAAACTGCAATATCTTTCCACCCAGAAACAGAAAATAAAAACCATAAATTGATAAGTTCATTATGACGAAAAGGGTATCCAAAAATGTAAAAAAATCTAAAAACTGAGAAACTTGAAATTTAACTATTTTTGGGTGATGCAAGATTGCTCTTACACCACTGGATGCTCCTGCATCAAATTCACAATCAACAAGAAATCCTCAAACCAAGAAATATAGGATCATAAACCAAAGTTGTAATAAAATTTCCATAAAAAGGGAAAAATTATAAATTCACAAGAAAAATTAAAATAAAGATCAAGCATAGCTACATTGCAACATTTCAAGTCTTAATTAAAAAAAATTGAAATTAAACAAGTCCTTGAGGAAATTGGACTATGAAAATTTTCAAATGGCTAAGTAGTTTTAAGAAAGTAAATATAAAATTTCATACTACTGACATGTAATAAAATAAAATATTAATAAGAAATTACCAATAATTCAATATTTCAACAATAAAATTTACACATTACAAGTACTGCGTGACTTTGATAAAGTCACCTAAGGGGAGGAGGGGAATGGTGGTTCTCTAACCACAAATATATAATATCATGCAATAAAATGGTGGTCCTTGACCACATAAATATGAGTGCGCAATATCCTAGTGGACTCTTCCACATAGTATCAATGTTTTGTATTACTGAAGTACCCGAAGTCTATAATCATAAGTGGGATCATAATCCCCATCAATATAGTCTGCATATTTCCATCCTTTACCCATGGGTTGAAAACATCAAGGAAGAGGATAGCACTATGAACCAACAAGCATGGCTCTCATATGTGGGGGAGTAGGCCACAGTCAATGTCCATGGGAGGATTACAATGTCTCATCATAGATCCTTTATCAGGATTAGGGATAACACCCTGAGCTTGTAATTTCCTGATGGGTGAACATGTGCCTCTCAACCCCTATTTACACTAGTTGGCATCTCACTCCCATAAGGGGGGAACCATACACTAGGGGTACACATTTAACATATTTAAGACTAACACAAAGGAATACATCACATTTCATTTAATAGAAACACTTACAAACTTAACACGTTTACATAATCTCACAACTAGCAAGCTTACATAAAGACCATCACAAAGGGTACACATATGGGATTGTACTAGATGTCAACCACCCTTATCCCAAGTTGGATACCTTGCATCTCATACTTGGGGCACAACACATTTACTGGTTTCACATCACATTAAATAACACAATACACTATGAAATTTTCCATATTACATAACAAAATCAATGTACTTAAATACACTCTATTTTCTTTAGGTGAAATTCAATTTTCTTCTCAATTTTGTAAATCTCTACTCACTTTGCATATGTAAAAAAAATCACTAGTCAATGCACAACTGTAGCCTAGGTGGTACTCTATTTTCTTAGGTTTAACAATACTTGGTATATCATACTTTTATCTTACTAATTCATTATCGAACATCACATATAGGATCAAGATTGGTTTCCTATATTCATCCATATTGTTCTTCCTCTTTCATTCAACTATGTTTGTTATGTTCACTAACATAAAGAAATTTTTCTACTCAATAATGAAGATAATCAACCATTTTCTTTTGAAACATTGTAATACGAGAAAAGAAGGCACACTCAATTCATAAAACACACGATAAGTCATGGAATAGTAATTTTCACAACTCATTAATCTATATATATTTTTTAAAAAAAATCTTGCATTTCACTACCTAAGGTTGACTCATTTACTCACATGTTATAATAATCATTTTTATAACCACAATTATTTCTAACTTTATAAGGTTCAAGGACATGCGATAAGTAACAATTCCTACATTTAAGTTTTCTCCATTGTATTTCACACACACACACACACATTTTCCTCTAGAGTACTAGTCATTGGTATAGAAGTGCACAACATTAGTTGGTAGTATTTCATGACAATTTTTATGTCCTTGATGATACCATTTAGTTTTTTTTTTTTTTCAATCACTCAATTCACTAATTTTTTTTTACATAATTCCTCACTTGATTTATAAATTTAAATAATTGATTCTTCAATTCTTGTGACATATACGCAACCTTAAAGGTCACACCTAATTGAATATGTTATTACTTCCTATTATACATGTATCCTTTCTTATTTTGGCATCAATTCTTTAGTTATTAGCCCATTTATAAGGACAATAGTAATGGCATGTGTTCTAGATAAAGTTTTAATATCAAGTTCACATTTTGATATGGCCTCATCACAACTTAGGTTTTATGTTTAATTTCCAAAAGTAAGTTATTTATATAATATCTAATTCAATTTTCACTAATCTTAACTTAGTTGCAACTTTCCACACATTCTTTCCTATGACTTTAATCATGTTCTATCATTTCCTACTTTAGTCTATTGGTAAAACAACTCCAAGATTTATTAGTTGTATTTCTATTAAATTCACTAGGTCTTTGTTTACTTGCAAAAGTGTTAGGAAAACTTAAAGTTTAACCATTTAATTTAGGCTAAAATATGATTTTGACCACTTTTAAAAATTGGATTTACTATGCATTGCAAGAATTTTATCCTTAGTTGATGCCATCATACATGAAATTTTTATTACCAACCGTAAAGTGAATTGTTTGTTTCTTCACGAGATTAACCCTTATACACTTATATGTAAATCAAGATCTTTGGTTAATAGAATAGGGCCTAGAAATTCCATGGTCAAGGTGTAAAAGATCCTTAGTTCATGTGTATAAATACCAATTTGTAAACAAGTCCTTAATTTTTTTTTTTCAAACAACCTACACCCTAAAGGTTTAGTTTTAACCTTTGTTAAGAGTTTTAAATCTAACTATATGATTTCTCAAATTCCTCGTAATACATAGTTCAAGGGTTTTCTATTATTCTATTCTTGTTGTCAATTTGATTTAATTAATTAAAGGGTTTAGAGATCTAATCTTATTCGACCACAACCTTTAACACATTAATCCCCTTTAGAGGTTCATATAGTTCCTTCCTTTATCTAGTGATAAATCTTCAAAAATATAACTTCCATTCTTTATTTGTACTAAGGTTCTTGTAAGAAAATATGTTGCTCCCACAACAACCATAACTTCAAGAAGTAGCATTACTATTGTATTTTATAATTATTGACTAAGGAAGCCAACAAAATAATGTTTCACATTATGATGCCTTATAACACTATTTTTACACTTTATAAAAAAGACTATGTTTTAGAACTCAATTATACCTTTTTAAGGTTTAATAGGTTTAATGCCAAAAGACTAGATTAACATCTTAACCCTTGTTAGGTAGACTAAGTTCTCCACCTTCTTTACTTAAATCAAGAGAACCTATTTTGTTTGATTAATTCTTAAAGATCAAATGCTTTCAATTAAACATTTATTTGAACCATGGATTTTGTTCAATCTTTTACCATAGGGTACATCACAACTCTAACTAGGTTGGATATTAACTTTTATATTCTCTTTTTCTATACAAGGTAAGTTATCTAGGATTTTCATTACAACATTTTATTCTAGCTAACACAAGGGGGTTTGCACATTTATCCACACAGACACAACTCTTAATGCCCAAATTGTTCCCAGAGTTCCCTAGAGTTGCAACCTAGGGCTCTGATACCAAATTGTAATGCCCAAAATTTTCACTAGAAAACCTAACTATTTTTTTTTTACATGTAATTACGCTAAATAACCACTCTATGTACTAGAGGTGAAACGCCACTAGATGCGAGCAGGCATCCTTGAAAAGTCACTTCATAATTTAGGTGCAAAAGTTATCTATTTGTAAGTTGTATACTAGGACCACTATTAGAGATTCACCAACCATACGCTCCCAAATACTCTCCTTGGGTTGCCTAGGTTCTACCTAGAAGGAGAAAGTCTATGACCAAGGATTAACCTATTACTAAATTAAAATTGCTTAGGTTCATTCATGCCCTATAAAGGCTAAATCTAGATATTACCCATTAGAATATTATCCATACGATTGAGCTTCCTTAAACTTTCTATTTAACTAGCATCACCATTATTATCTTTATTTAATCACACACATTTGTGTTACCATAACACCCAACCCCACATTCCTAGGTGTTAAACGTAACATTATTCACCCAACACAACCATTGCCACTTATCACTAGTATATATATGTTTCCTAAAATATTAATATATATATTGATTTACTCAAGCATACTACTCTATAAGATTAAATATTTTTTGATTGACGATCAAGTTTCTATTCACATTGAACTTAATACCATCATTATATATGGATTCTAGCATTTACCCGCACAATTAATAATTATAACACCATCTAATATTGGCTCTTATTATCAACATTAACATTTCTTGACAATATTAGTATTACTATTAATGTTCATATATTTGACCATTAATATTGATTATAAGTTAATATTAAATCAGTCGACACTTACAACTAATATTAATATTATAAGCTAATACTGATAATTAAATTTATTTATGATATTAGGTAAAATATAAAGTATCGAGTCTTTAGATAATAGCATTAAGTCCATACATATTATGGTTAATATTAAACCTATCGACATTATCTTGAATATTAATATTATCAAGGTTGATTTTCCTCCCTATTAATATCAATCTTTATAGATTTAATATTTTTCCAGTTTGGCTAAGAATCATTTTAATTATAAAGCTTATAACATCACTGTTAATAATAACAATATGAAGATTATGAGATAAATGCACCTTTGTTTAATGATTTTGTGGGCCCTCATCAATTATTATGTTTTAATGTATTAATACTAATATTACTCATTTACGATGTGTCACACCCCACGATATAAACAGATTTATAATTATTTTCATGTCCATTTTGAATATTGAGTGTGCATTAATATCTTCCTACTCGTTGTTGTCGTCTTATGTTAGAACAAAAAGAATGTGCCCTAACTCTTGAAAGAATTTATAAATGGTGTAATTGAAAGAATTTATAAATGGTGTAACCTTATTTTATTCTGTGCAACAAAGAGGGAGGAAGTAGGAACATAGCGTAGAACAAATACTCCTCAGGTAAATGTGTAAGATCCCTATCTTAAATGCATTGTTTCTTTTGTTCCAGATTAAAAATGTATATCTAGATTTTAGTATTTATTATTAAGAGTATTCTTTTTATGCATAGATCTGGAATAGCCAAAATAATGGGGCTATATACCAAGTAATGTAGATTGGTATAAGAAGAGAAGATTGAATCGTAGGTTGAACTTGTACCCAGAATGAATTTATTTCCTCTTACATTGATCTTGCTCAGACTTTGGGCGACAACTAGCAGGAGAGAGGGAGAGAACATTGTTTTCCTTGCTTTACTTTTTATCTTTTATTAGATACTACAGAATACTCATGTTAGTTTGTATCAAGAATGTATTAGATACTATAGAATACTCATGTTAGTCTGTATCAAGAATGTTGATGAGTAGTTATATTTGCATTCTTATTCACCTCTGTTTCAACACGGTTCTCAGATCATGTTATTATTATTTTTGTTTCTTTATTTATTGTTTGCTCTGTATACACAATATGTATATAGAAAAATAAATCTATTTCCAACTATATTGGATGTTGAAGGAATAGGGGTTTTACAGATAAGTATGTAAATTTGTGAATATAAATGCATTTATTTATCTAATTTATTTACCCCCTGTTGATGCTCTTTTGTTTTTTTTTTGGTGCCTTTCTTTTTCTATCTCTTTTTTTAATTAAATTCTTTTGTTTGAATATATACATAATTATTATTATTATTATTATTCTATCTTCTTTTTGTTTTTTTTTAATAATCAGAATATCAGATTCATACTTTTGATGAATATAATTTTTTATTTATTTTTATATTTATATAAAGGAATTATTTGTGAAACATATTATATTATATAATATTTATTTATTTTCATCCAAAATGATTTATCCAATAAGATCTTTTTTTTTTTTTAACTCTAATTATTAGATTTTAGGAATAATTTTTTTTAGAATGCTTTTTATGTAATATGAGTTGTCTTTTTATTTTTTTCTTTATCAAGATTATTAGTTGGTTAATATATATTTAGAAATTTATATTATTTTTCCCAAATATATAGAGTTGTTTGAAATTTGGAAAGTAATATTCTACAACTTTAGAAAGTGAATCTTTTTACAATCTCAACAATTGATTTTTCCATTTATCCAAAATAAACATATTATACCAATATATTAGTTTTCTTTAAAGAAAGAATTTAAAAATAGTTCTATTTTAAAACACGATTTTATTCATCAACTAAAATGTCATATTTCTTACTCTTAAAAATAAATTTAATTATATATGTACTAAACTTGCTTCAAATATGTTTTACTATAACTCTCAAATATTTGCAGTTTTAAAAAAAACTATTGAAAAAGTTACAAATATTATTATCTCTATTCATATTCAATGACTTACACAATTAAATGGTTCCTAATAATTTAGAAATTTATAGAGAAGACTAAATCTCACATGAAAACTTGTATTGTTAATAATAGTTGAAGGAAATCATTAACTATATTCAACATATACATTAACTTCACAATAATACACTTTTTTTTGTAAGGTTAAATAAAAATTGTTCCTTCATTAAATACAAAAGGAGACACAATATTAACTTAAATCTAATTGCCTTAGCAACAGTAATATCATTGTCTAATTATTGCCACAACCTTAAGATATTTTTACTACAAGTATAATCATGATGGGTACAAGGATAGGGTTTCAACACCCTTTTCACAATCTATGCCATATAATATGACCTTTAAAAAAAGTCTTTGGCTCCATTATCCCTTGCATTTACAAAAAAATAGTTGAAAATATATAACATCATTGAATAACAAATTGTTTCATTCCATTTTTGAGAATATAACATGAGAATTTAAAGAGGTATACCAATGGACACAACTTGCTTTATCTCTTCTTTCATTTTACAACATAATACTAGCTATTTCATATTCTAACCAACATTTGTAAAAACGAGAATGACACAAATAATTTGGGCTTGCTCTCCACCCTACCATAATGGAATCATGAAGCCTCTTGGGCTCTAGCCATACCCCCGAGCAAAAATTAAATTGCTACCAATGATCTTGGTAAGAAGACTAACGAGAATAGTTTATTTATGTTTTTTTTTTACTATCCATCCACCAAACATACTCTAAATTTTCATACATAAAGATTTGGTATCTTCCTTAACTTGTTTTTGAAAACTTTAACCAAAATAACACAACAACAATTTTCCTAGTTAAACAAATTTGATAACAATGAGAAGGATAACTTATCTCCACAAAATTTGTTCCTTGATCATCTCCTTTGCATGTGAGAGCTCCTTGCTTTCCTTCCCATCTCCCTTCCTTTCCTTTCCCAACTTTAAATTTTCAAAACAAAGTTCTCCAAGGGGAGAAGTGGGTAACATCCATTTCCTCTTTTCTATCCAAGTATATAGGAATTCAACTTTAATTCACTTGAATTAGAGAGAGACACTTGTCACTCTCTCATTTGATCTTTCAACACACATCCCCACAAGTTCTCATATATGTGTGAGACTTTTGGGGAGATGGGGAATATTCTATGACACTCTACCCAACATCTCTTACAAGGTGGCTTCACACATGTGAAAGCCTTAATGCTCTTCCCAAGTTCATTAATGAACTTTGGGGAGTGGTGGGAGAGTGACAAGTCACTTATCCCTTCTCCCAAGGACTCAAATTCGTCACACTTTTTCAAGTGGACTTTTGAAGGGTCATATCATGCCCTAAGGACAAATTCACATGTCCACAAGATCCCCCTTCCATAGGTATAGGTCCTATGGGTCAATTTTTGCACTAATATCAATAAAATTGACCAAACAACACCCTAAAATGACCACTTTAAAGGCTAATTCGAAATTCAAGACTTGACTAAGGATTTCAAAATCCTAATTATACTTGTACCCCTAATCACTTGGTTTAATTCAATAAAGCTGCACAAAACATGTTTATACTAATCTACAATCATTAAAATCCTAAACACAATTAAAACTTACACAAAACCTTAACTACCTCATAGATCATAGGGTTGAGATTTACAACTTCAAAAGATAAATAATTAAGTTGGGTCTAGATGGTTCTCCCTTTTCACCTTTGACATTACTCTCACATGTATTTTTCCAAATACATGTTAGATAGAAATATAATAAATACCTGTTCAAAATATCAATAATATCAAATTCAATAGTTAGTAAATCATAATACACATATATTCATTTCCTTTCCCTATGAAAGATGAAACTTTGAGCATGTATGAAATAATAATGAAAACCTAACCTTAGCTAAATAATTTATTTACATTACTAAATTTACTCTTAGACACTCCTTCCTCTAATAAAATTCATCATGCAACTTGATATATAATTTTTCTTCAAATTATCTTACCTCAAGTATACCCCTCATTTATTAGAGTCTTCATTTAAATTTATCTCGATGGTGCTTGGCTAGTGATCCTTCTGGAACTTCTTCCTGATCTTCCCAAAGTCCCGCTTTGTTCCTGACTATTATTATTTTCCAAGTAGCATGAAATTTATTAGCAAGATTCAAACCAATGTTAGGTACAAAAAATTCCTTAATTCATACCGATCTAAGTGTATTCTTCATATGATACTTGTTCAAGAATCTAAATATTATCTTCTCACATTCATTCTTAATAGTTTTCCCATTTTCATTTGCTAAAGACAATTTATCACAATAATCATTTAAACTAGTTCATAAGAAAATTAAAATATTAAACATGGAATCAGGTTAAATCATCAATTTATTCACCAAACAAAAATAATTGAACTTATCAAGGTGTTACACAATTTATAAATGAGGTTGGGCCTTACAATTTCATTTCAAGGTTTAATTACCAATAAGGGGTTTGACCAAGGAAAACCCCCATTCACTAACAATCAACAGGTTTTTCCCCTCTTGCTTGTTTGTGATTGCAAATTTAGGTTGAAGAATTGAAGATCATTTGAAGTGAAAAGTTGCAAAATTAAAAAGTTGCATTGTATATTTGCCATCTTCATGAAAACTTAGCTACAGGTCAAATCTGAAAGTTTCAAGACTTGAGATCTGAGAAGAAGGAAGTACAAACCCTGAGCCTCGAGACTACATTAAGAGATTCTAGAAATTCAAGATGGGACTAAGTTACCACCTAGGGTGTCTTAGTCCTCTCAAATGTATTTTTTAGAGATTCTTTCAGATCCAATTTTGACATTTGAAGATTTTGTATCTGCCCCAAAAAACAACAGTAGGACTAAGACAACAGTAAGGACATCTTAGTCCTCCATAGCACATTGTGACAACATTTTTTCATTTCCAAAATCCTTGTCAAATTTCCAAACTTCCCAAGTACACATATCCTAATTTCTTTTTGCATAATTTCATTATTTGTATTCATCATTTAGCTTGCATCATTAGGTTTTGTGATTTGAATGTTAAAGTATCTTTTCCAAGATTTTTCTTGGTGGTGAATGCTTAAAGCTGGAAGAACCCTCTCCTAGGTATTCCTTGTTGAGAATTTATGACTCACCTTTAAGGTTGATATTCAATCCAATTAGGATTCCTAGGAAATTATTGAGTGACCAAGAGAGAATAGGAGTGGGAATTTTCCATCCCATATTCCCTATTTTCTTTTCAGTTCAATTTAAAAACTGGCAAAAAAAAAGAAGCATGATAATCTATTGCTCACATTAATCAACAACAATGCAAAACATGTCATTATATAACACAATTGGAAATCTTATGTTTTGAAAACCCTACAAAAAGAGAAAGAAAATAATTTGAGCAATAGCCAATGAATTGAGGTGTAGCAAATAAACTGAGCAAAAGAAAATAAATTGATCAATTTTTCTAGCAATCTTGTTATATTCTTGAAGTCCATGTATGCTTTGAGCCTAGGCACATATATGTGTACACACAGAGATATGCATATATATATATAGACACACACACACACACACACACATATATATATATAGACACATACATACATATGTATATACATACATATATGTTTTAATGCAATAGCAACCTTAGAATCTCCAAGCATATTTTAGTTTATCAATCCACAAATAGCAATTTTCTATTTATTAAAATGGTATTATGCTTTATCCATTTGGTGCAAGAAACCAAAGGACAATGTGCAACATCAGACAACAAAAGGATATTATGCTATATCTGTGTACTATGGAAAGTGAAACCATAAAGTGTAATATGCATGATTTTTTTTTTCTCAATTCCTAAGGGGAGGGAGTTTTGCAATGTCCAAGGCATTTTCACTGTCTCAACATGTAACTAGCAACAATGTTCCAAGGTTCATGAAGACTATGCTTTACCAAATTCTTGCAACAATACTGTATTTGCAAAATTAAAGTTTTCATTGTTATGATTGAAAACATAAGCAAAGATTTCAAACATGGAATTTGTTGATTGATTAGTAGTAACTAGAACATAGTAGTTGTGACCAACATTGATGCCTAGATAATCATAGATGTTTCCACGTTTGTGAGGCTAGCCAATTTCTATAGGCTGGACATTTTGCGACTGCGAATACCATACTATCAAATATTTTTTCTCTATCACACTTGATTCTTGTAGCAAAACAACATCCATTACAAGTAATTCAATGCAAATGATCAAGTTCTTTTATGTATAACCATAAACATAAGTGAAATACTGATTGAAATATGCAATTACCAATTGCACAAGATATCTTTGATGAATGACAGTGTAATAATATACAAAGAGAAGATAAAAATAATGGATAAAGCGCAAAGCAATACACTAGTTATGATTCTACAACTCCAATGCTTATAATTGTAATATAGTAGGTTTTTTATTTTTAGCCAAAATAATTTTCTTGCACAAAAAATAGGTTGTGATTGTATAAAATTCAAATAAAAAATACAGTCAACCTGTAAATTTAGAAAACAACTAAACTTCATCTCCTATGTATTCATGTATGCAACAGATGATCCTAGTAAGAACCGCTACTTGAGAACAACAAAGCACCTATCAATCTTAATAATAAATATAAAATCTGTACAAAAATGCATTCTAATTTCCAACACTCAACATTAGCATGAGTTTTAGACAAGGGGTATGAAATACTATGGAAAACACCACCTATCCACACAAAAATTTGTAGTGAAGGCACATGTATAGCAACAAAACATTAGCAATAAATAAGCCTATCACAATTTTCTATAAAGCAATGAGACACTCATGCATTTGTTCAGAGTCGTGGTGGAAAAGTTTTTCTTCGCAATGCTAATGTTTATGATGTTTTCATCGCACTCATGCCTATTAGTTGCTTTCTCGAGAGTCATGCTGATAATGTTAAACTTTGGGCCTACTAATGTTTCCAAGATTATATTATTAAAAGGAAAATTTGGGCTTTTCTTTGCAATTTTGTCATTGGCTTTCACAATTTTCCTAGGTTTTTTGTGTTTTTTTGATCAATTTAATTACTCTAATTAATTTAATGAATTCCTAATTTTTTGTTGCTATTGGAAATATTTCATGATTTTATAATTTTCTTTGATATAGTCATGTCTTCACCCCCACTATTTCTCTTGACACGTGGCCTTCTAATGAGGACATTGGGCATTTACTATTTGCACATTTTTATTTATTATGAATAGATTAAAGTGCACGTGTCATTAATGGATTATGGTTTGAATTTTTAAGTCTGTTGAGCAAAGTATTATTTACATTGTTTATTCATTTGCTCTAAATACATGCAAGATGTACATGCATGAAAACATCCATGACACATCAAACATATCTTGAATAGATAGACATCTTTCAATGCTATCACTATTTCATCAACACACAATTTATTTGGATTGAAGAAATACAAAACCCTGACCGAAATATCAAAAGACAATGAGGAAATTGCGTAAACAAAGATTAACCCATAAAAACACTCATCAATAAGGAACAACAAAAGCTAAACCATAGAAGAAATGTAAACAAATGATTGAGAAGCTGAAATCTATGTCTATTGAGAGAGTTTATGTCTATCGTATTGGAAGAAAAAAATGAGGCTTTTGTAAGTTCCTATATCTTTTATAGTGTTGTTTTATAGTTTTTTACATCTCTGAATTTTATGGGTTAATGTCTACTCTTCCCTATCTTTGAGTTTTTTTATAGGTTAGGCTCTGCTATTGAGTTAAAGACCTAACACCATAATTCATTAATGTTCACTTCTTTGGTTGCCATGATTAAAAATAGAACTAATATTTTCTCTGCAAGATGTCTCTGCATAAAATCATTTCATCAATTCGTAATGTCTTCATAACACTTCTACTGAAAATGTCTATTTTCATTGTTAAAATGGAATCTTAGTTTTTTTTTGTTTGTAATTTTCTCATTTGTGTCAAATATTTTTGCCATTTTTTTCTATTTTCCAAATTAAAAATTATTGTCGGGACGAAGAAACGAGAAAATTCCATCCATTTCTAATTTCTTGTTGCTTTAGACATATTTTCATTGTGAACATTTGTGGTGGGTAGGTTGCATTGTTGATACTAGTTAGCATGTTTGATTGGAAATTGGGATGCATCTTTACATAGATTTTATTTAGTATTAATATTGATAGGTGAATTCATAATAGAAGCACTAGCTTACTACTACAAGACAATCAAAAGATGTAGCTGGTAAACTCAAAAAAAACTTTAACGAAATAGGATTTTGGTGCATGTGATTTTAGGTACCTTTTTGATATGTAGTTTTCTTATGCTTGAGGAAGCAACAACAATGACTAGATTCATGTAAGTAGGAGAAATATTTCCCATAATATATAACCTTTTCATGACCATGAGTCCAAAAGTGGCAACAATTGCCAAATGAGGTAACACATTGTCTCTTGCATCCATCGTTATTTGTCAACACCCACGCAACATTAAAATAAAATTTGAAGGAATGTCTACTACATTGCACATTGATTGCATCAACTTCATTAGATAACATCCAAGAAGCATATGCCCATAACACATAGTAAGTATGAATTGTATTATAATCACAAAATATGATCCCAAATAAATATGAATTATAATCTAATACTGAATTCATGCATTGGGAAAACCTAGAAATCTTCATTAGATAAATTATAGGTTTGTAATACTACATTCATAATCTTGTAAGAAGCATAAGAAGAGTGAATGAGCAAAAATGGGAAAAATATACTGCATTGTCCATATTAACTTTAATCTTAATCTTCATACTTCATTCAATTCTAGGAACATTTGAAAATTAATATATAACACGAAACAATAAAAATGTCACTCAAATATTAGTTGAACTTTACAATGCTTACCTCTACTTCCCCACTAGTGGACACTATGATAGATGCAAATGCTTGTGCAATTCCAGTTCCTTTATTTGTGATCGACTACAAAACTGGTTCAAGGATAAGCTTACAAACATATGCTATAATGCATTGACTAGAAGTGTTAAGGCTTAAAGGAAATGACATTGTAATTTTCTTGGAGGATAATTTATCAAGATAGTCAACCACACAAAGGAAATAATAGTTAGGTTTTTTATCAATATATTTAACTATTAATACTTATTTTTTGTCCTAAAATTAAGAAATTCTAAAGTCATATAAAGTTATAATGAAATGAACATTCCAGAACAAATGCATATAAAAGGAATGGCGGTGAGCGGGATATGGGAGAATTTAGAGAATTGAATGAGCTCTGATCTCCAAATTAGGTGTTTGTCAATTGGAGTAAATGCAAAGGGTTGTGTAAGGCAAGTTGCTCGATAGAGGTAACAAAGGAGGCAATGAGAAATTGCTGCTCTAAAGTGGTCGTTTAGGGTGGGGAAAGAATGTAATTATATACATCTATTGCTTACTCAACAACACATTCCCTCTTTTGCAATACACTAGATTGAATGAGTAGAACCAAAACAAAAAGCATCAATACAATCAAGGGTTCTACCTTGAACATAAATCCAGATTTGAATTTTTGATTTTTGTTTGGTTTAGCTTATTAAAAAATAGTGCGTTATTTTATTGCAACAACATTCTCTTCACTTTTCCACACTAGGCCTCTCCTCCACACTTCTCTCCAATATTTATAGGCAACACTTCCTTGAAAAAATAACTTTATTATATATAATTACATGTATATATATATATACATACACAATTACATATGTATATATATATACATATACAATAACATATATATATATACATATACAATTACATATGCATATATATGTGTATATATATATACATATACAATGAAAATAATCCTTTACTTGAATGACTTAAAACTTCACACTATAAGCCATTAATGATGGTTGCACTTTAGTCTATTCACAATAAATGAAAAAAATGCACAATGTCCTCGTTAAAATACCATGTGTCGACAAAAACACTAGGCGTGAAGAAATGACTATATCAAAGAGCATTACAAAGTCATGAGATATTTATGATAGCAACAAAACATTAGGAATTTGTTAAAATAATTAGAAAAATTAAATTGATCAAAAAAACACAAAACCACGAGGAAAATGACAACAAATGGAAAAATTGCAAAGAAAATGCCAAAATTGCCTTTTAATAAAATAATCCTAGAAAAAACATATATATACATATAAAATTACATATATACATATACATATACAATTACATATATACACATATACATATACATATAGAATTACATAGATATACATATACATACACAATTACATATGTATATATATATGTAGTGTAGAAAAATGTGTACCTTGCTCGATATGGGAATAATTAATGATAAATTGGACTTAATGTCACCTTGGTCTAGTGTTGTGAGGTGTTTTCACATCCACATTAGGTCTTGGGCCCGTTTTAAGCTAAATTAACCTAACTTTGTCTTAATTTAATGTTGTAAAATGTATTTATTTATGTCTTCACATTAAATTTGAGAGGCTTGTAAATCAAGTGGACCTAATCTAGTGTTGTAATGTGTTTTACACATTCACGTGGGATTTAGGGCCCTTCTAAGCTAAATGGGCTCAATTTTTCCTTAATAGTGTTGTAAAGTGCATTTATTTACACTTTCACATTGGATTTTGGGCTCTATTACATTTATAACCTTTATATCATCATTAATAGGCCCCTATGACCCCATATTATGCATCCCAAGGCGTATTTTGATCAAAGACCTAACAAAATCAACATATAAACCTAATTTCTTCACTCCTCGACATCCTAGTTGGCAAAATAGCCCATGTGGGACCCATTCACCACCTTGGGAAAATGAGTCCCATCCAAGTGAGACTCATTCATCTAGGATGGAAAATGAGTCCCATTTGAGCTATTTTTGAGGTTTGAACAGGAAAAATTGGGTTTTTAAGTTTGAATTTCTTTAATGTCAGCCTTGGGGATCAAATTAATGGTCATTTGAGTGGCTTTCCTATATAAGAGATCTTTCAAATCCTCATTTCATCTAATCATCATACATTCATGCCATCAAGTCAAGCAAGCAAGAGTTAAGCACTTCAAGTCTTCACAAGGTCATCAGGATAGCTTTCAAGATAAATTCTAAGGCATTCAAGGGAATATTCTTCATCAATTGTTGTAGCAATTCAAGATCCATCATCATGAAAAGGTTCTAATTGCATTATCTCACGTTCATGCTTCATTATCTTATTTCATCTTACCTAAATGGGGTTCGACCAAGGAAAACCCACATTCCCTAACTATAGACACTGACAAATGTCCCAAGTCTATGAGTGCCATTTTTCTTGGTCGTCGTCCTTTGATAATTGAATAATTTTAATTATTCAATTATGTTTGATCATATTCTTCTATTAATTAAATAATCTTAATTATTGAAAGGAAATAGAAAAGAGCAATTGTTTGAAGGAAAGAGATTACCAAATAAATTGAAGTAGCCAAACCAAGCACCACCAAAGCAAGAGAGACACAAGAATTTGTTAAGGGGAAAAAACAAGAAAAAACCCCAATATTATGAATGGAGGAAAAATGCCTAAATAATAATACAAAGAGAGAGAGCTTCAGCCTTAGCTTGCTTGCATGAGTCTTGAAGAATGAGAGGAGAGGCACCTCAATAAATAGAGGTGAGAAGGAGTTAGAATGTAACTCCCAACTCAATGAATGCCACCATTCATCTATGTGTGTGCAAAGTGTCACCTCTTAAGGAGGTGGTTAAAAATATTCCTTAGTAAAGGAATTAAAAATAAGCCATCCTCACACATGTGTAAGATGACAAAAAAGACAAAAGACTTGTAGGGATTCCTTTGGAATATTCCTACAAGTTAATAGATAATTACAATTAAAGAATAACCTTTACCAAGTAAAGATTAATCTTCTAACATCCCCCCTTAAGCTTTACTTAGGGAGGTTACATCAAACCATTCAATGGGTTGTAATCCAAGATTTTTACAATGGAAGAGAAATTTATCTTTACAAAGAGCTTTGGTGAGAATATCTGCAACTTGATCTTCACCTTTACAATACAAAAGAGAAATTTGCTTGTCTTCAATTTGCTCTCTAATGAAATGATGTTGAAGAGCAATGTGCTTGGTCCTTGCATGAAAAATTGGATTCTTTGCCAAAGCAATAGCACTTTGATTATCACAATATAAAGGATTAGGATCCTTTGGAGGTAGACCCAAGTCTTCAAGTAATCTTCTTAACCATAATGCTTCTTTAGATGCATTTGTACAACCTTTATATTCAGCTTCTATAGAACAAAGAGAAGTAGATTGTTGTTTCTTACTATTCCATGAGATTGCACCTGATCCAACAAAGAAACAATAACCACAAGTGGATCTCCCATCATTGGGATCACCTCCTAAATCTGAATCAGTATAACCCTTTAAAGAAAAATCACAATTTGCATCATAAAAAAGACCAAGATTAAGAGTACCTTTAACATATCTTAAAATTATTTTTGCAACTTTAAAATGAGTTTTTGTGGTTTAGACATAAATCTAGAAACCAATCCAACACTATAAGAAATATCAGGTCTAGTAAGAGTTAGATAATTTAAACTTCCTACTACTTGCCTATATAAAGTAGGATCAACAAAAGGAGTTTCCATATCAACCATTAATTTAGTTCCTAATTCACAAGGAGTAGAAACACACTTTGCATCATTCATTTTAAATCTATCTAAGAGATCTTGAGCATATTTATGTTAGAAAAGAAAAAATACCTTTAGGTGTTTTCCAATTTGCATAAATAGCGATTGAGTTGAGACCATCACTAATCAAATTGTTATAGAAGTGATAATTAAATCATCAACATATAAAATAATAAGCACAATATGTAATACATACTAGACTTATTAGTTGCTTTAACTTGATACGTTGATTCTATGATGATACTATTATTGTTTGATTTGGTTGGTTTGAAGTTTGATGATGTTGTTATTCCTTTATGGGTATGATCATTTGTTGACATTATTTGTATGACTTATGATACATTGGATTATTGTTTATTCGAATAGTTGTTCGTTAATGTTTTATATGTCGTGATGATTCTATGGTGATCATGTTATTTGAATTTAGTATTATTTTATAATGCAATTGTTTAATAATTAGTCATGATGTAGTAGTTAAGTATCATGTTGTCTTATGATCAATTTGGTTAGTAATGTTAGTTCGTCATGGATATTGTAATTGTTAAAATAGATTAGGTGAGAGGATAGTGTAGCATCACTCGTTCACGAGTGCCCTGCTACACTGCAATTCCTTCTCATGATAGGATTTTTGATTATATATATATATACATGTGCTACTTGACGTTTATTTGGATGCAGGATTGCAGGAATAAGTCTCGATTCCACCTGCTTCAGTAGGAAAGGGCGAGCAATAAATTAACCCAATGGGTAAAAATGTTGAAAAAGGGAGTAGGTTTGGAAGTGTCCCCGTCCCAAGTCCATCGTCCTGTTGTAAGTTGTTGTGTCATGACTGAAGTTTTGTCTTTGTCTTTATGTAGTTTGACTATTGAGTATTTATTTAATTCTTGGTTAGTGTTTAATTAATTAATCATATTTCATAAAATAATTAATTAATGTTGCATTGTTATTTGATTTAATTGAGAGTTAGAAAAATGTTAAATTGAGATTGTAAATTAAAAGTGATTTAATTAATTAAAAGTGCAAATAATTATAATTAAATTAATATTGTTGAGAATAATTAGATATTATCTTTTTATTAATATTAAATTAGAAAATCATGTGAAGATAATATCTGAATTAAATAAATTATTTTTAATTAAAATTGTAGATAAGTTATGCTTTTAAAAGCTGGGAAAATGACCAATAAGAAAAGAGGCTTTTTGAGAAAAGAAAGCGGAAGAGCTTTATTGAATATTTATTTTGATTTATTATTTTTATGAAGAGATTATTCTCACACAAGAGTTTTTTTTTGGCTCTCTTGTTTTGGATCTAGAAAAAGAAAGATAGTTTTGGGTTTTGGTGTTTTCGGGTAAAAAAATTATTGAGTTTGAAAAGAAAAGATTGTTCAGAAGAACGTGGAAGGCAGAAGATCGAGAAAAGAGAGCGGCAGGAGGAGATCGAGAGGAGGCTACAGACGGGATTCTCCTTCAGACAAAGGACTCCAGGTTTTCTCCTTTTAAGTTATTAATATTTTATTGATTTGTAAATGAATCTAGTTGCTAGGTTTTCCAAAAAAAATTTGTCAGAATGAAGTCTTGTGATTTGAAAATAAACTTCGTTACTTTTGAAAAGAGGATCTACGATTGGAAACTTTTATTTATAAAAAAAATAATTAAATAAATAAATAAATCAAATCATCTGTAGAAAACTGTAGTAAAACCCTTCGATATTTATTCAATAAAATTTGTTTCTAAAAATTACTGATTGGAAAGAAAAATCAATCTTCTTTTATGAGTTAAAATTTTATACCAGAATTTTATACAGAGATTGATAGAAAATAAATTTATTTATATTATTTGATTTGTATATATATCTTTGTTCTTTTAGAATAAAAATAATTTAAATAATTTAAATAAAAAAAATAATACATATTCATTAATCTTCATCTTCTGGTTATAATATATTATTTTCTTGAATTAATTTAATGCATATGATTTAAAATTCAAAAAATCCTAAAATAAAATTATTGCTTTGAATTTCATAGTTATTGAAAAACAAAATTGAAAAAAGAAAATAAAATTTAAATTAAACTAAATGAAATAATAAATATTAATTTTAAATCATATAAAATAATAATAATAAAAAAAAATTAAATAAATTTTTAATAGGGGGTGGGAGGTCGGCCGAAGCCGTACCCCCACGGCCCTGTGGTTGGTTGTACGCAGCCACCCGTGCTGACACGGCAGCAAGGTCACAGCGCACGGTAGAGTTGGTTAAGGCTGTTGGTCGCAGCCTTGGGGGGCTGACCCCCAAAGAAGGTACTGTGGCTAGGGGCTGCGGCCTTTAATTTGTTTTGTTTTACTTTTATTTTATATTAATGTATATAGTAATAGATATATATTATATATTATTTAATATATATATATTTATTGAAGTTTTAAATTATTATTTTTATATGTTATTTGAATGTGATTTAGTTTAAATTTGTTTTTAAAAAAATAGTTTTATAACTAAATTTTTTATTTAATTCGAATGTGATTGATAATATAATTTTATATAATTAATTAATATATTTAATAATTTTATAAATGATGTTTAATGAATTTGTAATATATTTTTGGAAAAATAATTTTTATAAGAATGTTTTATTTTTAATATATTTTTAATAATTTAAAATATATGCCTGTGTGTGTGGAATTAAGATTATTTTCATAATGGATTTTATAAGTATAAATTTTTATATTTGATTTTAATTGGTTAATTATTCTATGATTGAAATATGGGTTAAGTAATTTAATTTAAATGTTTAATTATTAAAACATTATGATTTTGAATATAATTGTGAAACATAGAGATAACGAATGATTTATTCCAATTAGCTGACTTTATTTATTGGAATGCTTTGGTTAGGGAAGTTAATTGTAAAATTTAGAGTAGATGTTTGGGTTGTAAATACTTCAATGTTAGGAAGTGAATTTGATGTAATTGATTGGGTAAATGCAAGATTGAAAACTGTGTTTGACTGGGTTTAGGAAACCCTAACATTAGATTTTGTGTTGCCTGGAATGCTTTTCTATCATGTTTCTTTTATTCTCCATGTCGGGCAAATGAGGTTAGGGGTCTATGTAAGTCTTCCAGAGAAGTTTCCTAGAGTGGGATGTTTTGTGTAGAGGTTCAATGTGTGAATTGCTTGGGAATGGTGTAGAGTGTACTATGATGTTGTACCCGGTTTCCATGAATGGGGATTTTGTGCCTCCTGGAAAATAGGAGAGGGTAATGAGATTTGTACCTCCTTTGGAAGGAGTGTGTTTGCGTATTTGGTTTCCTCCAGTGTTCGGAATGAATTTCCTTGTTTTGTTTCCTTCTTGGATTGGAGAGGTTATGTTGTCTAGTTACTTATTGTGGTATGGTACCTTGTGTGTTGTCGATAGGAGAGTGGCTCTTTGTGGGGGTCCGGCACACAAAGGGGCGCCAGGGTAACTCACCTAGAGTTTAACTAAGTGATAATCTAAAAGAATTAATAGGGATCTTTCACACTAATAAAGATAAAGAATACCTCTCTCGTGAAGCAAGTGAATGATAAGGCTCGAGATGAGATGGGATGCATAGTTTTGCGTGAGGGTCCGGCGGCCAGTAGAGGCAAGCCAGGGTAACCCAGGATGGGGGTCCGGTAGCCTAGGAAGGTTGAGCTAGGGTAACTCATGGCAATTTATGCATGACACTCTTCCTATGTCGATAGTTAATCAGTTATTGTGCGATGTTCATGATCTTTGTTCTCTGGAAGCATTGTAACCTCGTGTTAAGTGATATTATGTTTGTAGTTGTTAAGTGACTTTGTGATTGTAGATGTTAAGTGATATTATGTCTGTTGTGATTAAGTGATTTATTGATTTGTCTTTGGTTATTGTTGGAAGTAGTCTTTGATATTATGTCTTGAGTTTCATTGATGTTGTGATTATGACTTGTTGTTATGTTCTAAAGTAGTGTTGTTGTGCCTTTGGATTTGTCGTTGTTGAGTTTCTAAGTGGTCTTTGATGTTAAGTTGTCTATTTGGAGTCAGTCTTTGTTATTGTTAGGCGTGCTTGGTTGGGGACCCTTCCTTGTCTACTCTCAGCATGGGGGTGGTTGGGTGGAACGTGCTTCGCACCCCATTGGGTTCCCTTTTTGTTGCAAATATATCTTTTATTGCAGGGTTTTGGAGGATGTTGATGATCTAGTAATTCTTTGTACCAGATGTATGTTATACTCCTGATGTAATATATTCATTGATGTATTGTCTCCCACGTGTGTTGGGATGACCTTGTTGTAAATTATAGATGTGGTTATTGAGTTGTATTTTTAGTCAATTGTATTCTACTATCATTTGGATGTAATGTATATTCAGGCCATGTATTTATTCAAGAACTGTCACTTGTAATAGTTGGTTATGTTAAGTTGTATCTATCGAAATATGTAACACTTTATATCTGTATAATTACATGTTTTGTCATATGTGCATATGGTATTAATATGGTTATTGTATAATAGATATTTTAAATGATGAAATTGGAAGGAATAGATTTATATAATTGTTTAACTATTGTTTAATCTATTGTCTTGGTTATGTGTTAGATTAGTAATGTCACTTCGTGTACCCCATTGGAACTAGTTGTGCCACATAATACATTGTTATGTTATAATACTTAGGTATGTTTATTGTATTCTTTTAAATTTTTTTTTTCCGTTGTTATTAGTTCCTTTGGGGTTCGCACGGCGGGGCGTTACACAATATCATCTTCACTATGATTAATATATAAATTTGGATCATTTTTACTTCTAATGAAACCTTGAGATAAAAAAAAGCATAGCCCAAATTATAAAATGTCAATATATCTAGACATAGCAATAATAGTTCTAGGTTTCCTCTCACTACATCATTTGTTGTAATGTAAAGGAAAATTGTGTCAAGATTAATAATAAAGGACTTTGAAAATTAGTCCTAAAGATGGTTTTAAAAAAAAATCATATTGCCTTCAATAAAATAATGAAACATAAAGGTTTCAAGAACTTGATCCCCATCAATAGATCTAAATTCATAAAAAAATAAGTAAGTGCATACCATCAAAGTGGATGGAAATATTTTCCATGGGTCCCAAAAAAAAACTCCAATGAGACTTGATAAAATATATGATTCATTATAGATAGGGCTCCCTATGCAACATTACTGCAAATGTGACTAGCACAAAAAATATATGTAAAGGCTCCATTGAGACTTGATAAAGTGATTAACTTGCAAAACATATATAGATGGATTAAATCCATCAAGAAGGCAAATACTCCAATGAGCTTTTAATTTTCAAAAAATATATAGATGAAATAATCCATCAAAAAGACAAATTGACCAATAATGCACAATATCAGATTAATGAGACACAATAAAATATCAAATTCCCTTTGTCAAAACAACATAATTGTAGTTGAGAAGGAAACACTAGATTTGTTTTAAATATTGTAATAGATGAAAAGCCACAAATCAAGCCACCTTAAGTTATGAAAATTAATATTAAGAATAAATAAAAATTATGATGGAATAATGGGAATTGCATATCATGAAGTGAAGTATTATTAAGTATAAATAAGTCATTTAAGACGATATTCATGCATTCATGACTACATGAATATCCCCTTTTCATATTCCAAATATAATTGAGTAAAACAAGTACACTATTATTGGGTTGATCAAGTCCAATAATAAAGTACTTGTGAAGTTATTTAAAAAAAATTTATGCGAAGCAACATGATGAGATGCACCTAAACAATAACCCATTCAAAAAGGTTTAGAAACATTCAAACTACATGTAAAAGCACGTCTAGATTGATCACCATTGTTATGAAATTGTTGATTATTTTGATTCATAGGCGTTTTCTCAATTTTCTTTTTAAAACAAGTATTTTTCCAATGACCATCCTTATTACAATAAGTGCAATGTGGTCTCTTAGAAGAGTTAAACTCTCTAGGATCATTGTCATTATTATAATGAGGTTTGGAATTATAATGTTGTTGTTTAGAATGAGGTTTAAAATTTTTCTTATGCTTAGACAAGAAAGCATGTTCATTAGACTTAAGAGTAACAAACTGAATTAACTTAGCCTCTTCTTGTCTTAATAAATCATGAAAAATATCATAAATTAATTGAGTAGCTAAAGAAGGAATAGCTAATTGAGCATGAATATTAGTAATGAATTGTTGAAATTGTCTAGGAAGACACTTTTTAAGAATAAGATGAATTAATCTAAGATTACCTAATTTAACTCCTAAACCATCCAATTGACTATTCAAAGCATCAAATTTTAATAAAAAAATCATCCATAGATTTAAAATCAGAATACCTTAAATTTCAAGTTGATCTTGAATTTGAATTTTTCTTAATTCATTTGTACTATCATAAATTGTTTTGAGTTTGTCTCATGCTTCATAGGCAGTTGTACATGTCCCAATGTGAACATAAAGTTTGGGTGACATAGTGATACCTATGAGGCCAAGGGCTTCTTCATTTTTGAGATTCCATTTTTCAATTTCATCTTTGGATGTAGATGAACCTGGTTTAGATTTAGGATTTGTAGCTACATCTAAAAGATGTTTAAACCAAAAAATAAAGCATATATGAGTTTTCCAAGAATGATAGTTAGAAGAATTCAACTTAATTTCAGGAATTAAAGTAGACATGATTGTAATAAAAAAGAACACAAATTTATGATAAAAATAATAATTATTGTAAATATTTGCTTAAAAAAAAAAAAAACCCCTTTGATTAAAAACAATCTCCTTTTACTTAGAGAAAAAATAAATACCTTATATTCAATCTAAAAAAATATAATTAAATAATATCAATATAAATTGGATTTTAAAAAAAAATTAATTGATTTAAATATAAAATTAAATTAAGAATATGAATTATGAAAAATTACTAAAGTTATATAATATTAATTTAAAACTAATAAATAAAACTACATTAAAGTTTTAAATTTATAAACTAATAAATATGAAATGAAAGATTTAAAAGATTCAACTTTTTTTAAAAACCTTAAAAGTAGGTGTAGACATCTAAATTTGGACACTTAATTTATCCAAATTCATCCCCTTTTGTCTTAGTTTCGTTAATTAAGTAATACTGCTATTATTTAATTAATATCTTTAATTCTGCCAAATCCCTAAGGTATTTAATCAATAATACCTTATCTCTTTAATCCTCGTTCCATCAATTAAATTAAATAAATATTCTATTTATTTAATTCCCTTTATGTCACATCCTCCATCATCTTTGTCTAATCCTAATCCATATTCTAATCTCATCATTAAGGTGTGCACATGCCTAATCCTTGATTAGGATGTGTCACATCCTCCAACTTTTGCAAGTTGGCCTCTAATCTCTCTTAGCCACCTAACCTTCCTCTAACCCCTCATGAACTTGTCTAATCACCCCCTTTAGTCAACTCTTCCCATCCCCCAAGGAATTTTTAATTCCTTTTGTCTTTCCAAAGTCTTTTAAGGAATTTTTAATTCCACTCTCATCTTTCAAAGAGTATTAAATTCATTTTCTCTTCCCCATGTCCTTTATGACATGTGTCCTTGGTCAACCTTATTAAAGGCCTTCCTCTTTTAGACAAGGCACTCCACTTCCCCATGTGAATTTTTAATTCACTTTTAATCCCCCAATGCACTCAAAAAGAATTTTGAATTCCTTCACTTCTTCCCACATGTCCTTCACTTATTCTTTATTCTTTCCCATCTCCCCATGGGAATATTTGAGGAATTTTTAATTTCTCACATGTCCTCTCACCCACATGGGGACAAAGACCTCCTTTATGAGGAGATCTTGTCCAATCCCAAGGTACTTTATACCCCTTCCATGTCATGTACTTCTCTTACACCTCATGTCCACCTCATCTTTCTTAAGCCTCACCCCATGCCACATGTCAAGATGTGAGGGCTTGTGAGTTCTCAACTCACCTTAGCCCTACATCTTGATCATTGGTGGCTCAATCTTGGCCATCCATCTCTTCTAGGAATTCTCAAAATTCTTATAAATACCCTCTCTTTTCTCTCATTTGGGAGGAGATCATTTTGCTAGCCAAACTCTTGCAATTTTATTTTTCAATCTACACTTAGCCATTTTCATCCATTTTTGTTCAAGCATCATTTGCATCTCACATCTCACATATTTTCCATCAAGGAGCATACACATCCAAGATCGAAGGGCCAACCAAAGGATCGATTCGAGATGAGGTATAAAGTTCCATTTGTTGCTTTTATCTTGTGTTGTTTCCAACTTAGGCTAATCTTGAGGTGTAGGTTGTTTTGGTGTTTATTTGCACTCTTTAGTTTGCTACTCATTTTCTAACGCTTACATTCAACCTATCATAGTAGGAAGATTCTTAAAAAAGAGTAAAAACTTAAAACTTTTAGCTTTATAAGATTTTGAATACTAAACTAATTAAAAAATGAAACCCTTACCTTTAAAAAAAAATTGCTACCTACATAAGATTCCTTCTTTAAACCTTAAGATATAATTTTTTTTTTAAAAAAAAGTAAGGACTTCTTTTTAAGGGAATGAGCGGGCTTTAAAGAGATTTTAAAAAGGCTTTCGAGGAGGCCATGGGCGGGAATAGGTTTTCAAATTAGATTTAAAAAATTTAAGGAGGAGCTTAATAGGAGCGGAGGTGACAACAAAGAGGGTCTGCGGGGGAGGATGAGGGCTTGACATAAGCGGTGAAGGATGCAACAGAGCCAGCAGGGGTCCGTGATTTAGACTAAGGCGGTGAGCGGCACAAGGAGAGCTTGCGAGGGAGGGTGCTGAAGAACAACGGGGGTTTTGAAAGCTCAAAACAAAAAATAAAATGAAATAAAATTAGAATTTTTATTTATTATATTTTGATATTTGTTATTTATTTAAAGAAACTTTAGGGTTTAAAAGTTTTTTTTGAAATTTTGAAATGAATTTTTTTTAATGCTTGTAGGTAGCATAAAAATGAGCCCTAAAAAAGATATTTTATTTATTTGTTAAAAAACAAACAAAAAAATATTTATCTGTAAAGATTAAAAAATTTAGATTAATTTTTTTTGAAAGATTGCAGATATGATATATTTTTTTAAACAAAGATTGATATTTTTATATAAGATAGGGGAATAAAAATATTGGTATTAAAAAAACAGGGTTAGAACTAAAAAAAAATTGATTTTTTTTACAAAATGTAAAATATAGTATTTTTTTTATAGATTTGTACAATATTATTGATTTAAAAAAAAAAATAAATATGCATGCAAAAATAATGGATTTTTTAAAGATTTAAACTGATAGAAAAAGCTAAAAAAAAAAATTAGATAAAATATAATCTGCACAAAGGGTTAAAACTTATGAATTTAAATTTGGAAAATAAGATAAATTCTTATTGGGTTTTCTAAAAAATTACACTAAATGCATGTAGATTTAAAACAAATTATTTGAAATCTTAAATAAATAAAACTAAAATTCCTACACAATGGTTAGAAAATAAAAAACAACCAAGATTAGACACTTTGCTCTTCTTCTTCTCTTTGAGAGTGTCTCCAATGGTGTGCTAAAAAATCTGGTAAACCTTCAACAATGTAGCTCAGAAAATATTAGTAATACTAAGCTCTGGTACCATGAAAGGAAATAGAAAAGAGTAATGGAAAGTACTAATAAAGAGCAATTGTTTGAAGGAAAGAGATTACCAAATAAATTGAAGTAGCCAAATCAAGCACCACCAAAGCAAGAGAGACAAAAATTTGTTAAGGGGGAAAAACAAGAAAAAACCCCAATATTATGAATGGAGGCAAAATGCCTAAATAATAATACAAAGAGAGAGAGCTTCAGCCTTAGCTTGCTTGCATGAGTCTTGAAGAATGAGAGGAGAGGCACCTCCATAAATAAAGTTGAGAAGGAGTTAGAATGTAACTCCCAACTCAATGAATGCCACCATTCATCTATGTGTGTGCAAAGTGTCACCTCTTAAGGAGGTGGTTACAAATATTCCTTAATAAATGAATTAAAAATAAGCCATCCTCACACATGTGTGAGATGACAAACAAGACAAAAGAGTTGTAGGGATTCCTTTGGAATATTCCTACAAGTTAATAAATAATTACAATTAAAGAATAACCTTTACCAAGTAAAGATTAATCTTCTAACATTATTTAATTAATTCACCTTCTCATTTCTATTATGATCAATTAAATAAATCAAATGTGTCACTAATCCCCCCTCTTCTTAAATAGTTAAATAAATTATATTATTTATTTAATTATTCATGTATCACCTTTTCATCTATAGTTAAATAATTATCAAAATTATTTAACTATCCCTTATCATTTTCCCCTATTAATTAATTAATTTAAATTAATTATTTAATGTCTAATTTTTTTCTCCCCATTCAATTAAATTAATGAATTTAATTAAATGCTTCTTTTTCATTTTCTCCAAATAAATAATTAAAATTAATTATTTATTTTCCACTTGTCCTATTCCTCAATTTTCCTCAATTTTTAAATAAATTATTTATGCACCACTTGGTCAAAGATGCCCTATTATTAACCCCTGTCATAGCCTTCATTGTTGTTATAGCCATCAAGCATAATAGTTGTCAAGTGTTATACCTATCATGATTCCTCCAAGAATAACATATTCTTGGTGCATGAATTCTAGACCATTGATCTTGGCATCTTTTTGAGACTCAATCCCAATCGTCCATTTTGTAACCTCCCTCTCATGCATCCTCCACCATTGATCTTGGAATCCTTCTAGAGGACTAATCTCAACCATACATTTGAAAGGTTATCTATAAAAGCAACCCTCCTCCTTCATTTTCACCTTAATAGCTAATCTTCTCCAACTTTTTTGCTTACTATTTGCAGGTTTTGCACAAGTATTCCAACAAATCTGAGGGTAAAGTTGCATAAGAAGGAGAGAAAGAGAAGTGAATCAACCATAATGGGGAGTAGTTTATTTCATTCTTTTCATTTCTAGTTCTCCCTATTATTTTGTATTCTCTTATATATGATGTCTTATTAGTCTAGAGGTGTTAGTTGTCACTATTCTAGGCTAGAAATTAGGAAACCCCATCTCACATTGGTGAACCCAACGTGAACATACTTTTTTGCAAATTTTTCATGTGGATTTAACTTGTTTTTTATAGATCTTGAGTACGGAATGACACAACTGTCAAGTGCAGCAATGCATTTGCTGAGAAGTGATACATCTATCAAACGCAGTGACATACTTGTCCTAGAATGATGCATTTGCAGGAGGTACTCATGGGTGAGAGAATTTAAATTTGAAAATGCAACGCATCTGCCATCGTGTGATGCAACACAATGATGCAACTATTGAAGGGAGTGATGCAATTTTCTGCTAGGTTAAAAGTTTTAGTTTCAATATCTTTTTTTGCTTTCTTTTGATTTCTGTGAGTAGAATAGGGTTTTTTTTGTTCTAATATTCTATTTGCAACATGTGGCCTTAGGTGGGGACTCCCAAAAAAATTTCCTTATGGAGAAAAAAAAATTGAGTTCTCAAGTTTTTAGTTTATTTGGGTTTTAGTCTAGTTAAAATATTTCCTTTCATCTTGGTTTAGTTGGTAGATTCTAGTTTTGGTTTGGTGCTAACCCCTTTTGGTATTTACTTGGAGTTTGTGTAGCTTTTTCGTTGGCCCAAGACCTTTCTTGAGACTAATAACAAGTAGTTTTGTAGGTTCGAATGTCCAAGAAGTACATTTTGAAACCACTTTGCTTGTTTTAGATTAGAAAACATTTTGTTTTAATGCTTAGAATTAATGATTGTCTTTCTCACATAGATTTAATTAGAGGGTAAAGAACACCATGTCTTAGTGTTTGAGGGTGGTAGGTATTATTCTCTCTTTTGCAAACTTGGTGATTAGAAAGCCAGACCCATCTGATTTTGTGTTTACCCATTAGAGGGCATGCCTTAGTGGGAAAAAGTACTCACCCTAAGGGAATGACCCAAGTGGTAATAGGATAAAGCCAAGTCCTTCTAAACCATTATATAAATTTGTGGCTATGAAGAAAGTTCATAGTCAATAGGATGGTATGTGATAGTTCTCCTCCAGTATCTTTATGATACAAGAAGCCCTTGCTCTAAGGGATGTGAGACCTCTTGAGGGAGTTTATCATCGTATCTCCTGAACTGAATGCCCTTACTAGACACCTTTATTTGTAGTGGCCAAAATCCCTCTATTTTTTGGTGCAGGAGGTTAGACCTTTGAAGCCATCCCACATTCTCACAGTTCTCTATAGAGATAGAAAACTCTCGGAGGTCATGAATTGGAAGTTTGGAACTTGGTATGCCTGTAGAAATAAGTGTTGTGGAGGGGAGCCAGTGCTACCAAGTTCCTAGGCTATCCGCTTTGAAGAAGAGTTGCTGGAGAAATCCAAGTGGGAATTCAACAAATATTGTCCTTGTCAACCTTAGGATTATGCTTGTTTTCTTTAAAAATCAAATATTTTCACATCAAACTAGTCCTAAACAAATTTCTTGATACTTTCTATTGTGTTTTCTAGTCATATCTCATTAGAAACAGTAAAAAATTCAAATCAAAACCACTAAAAACCCTTAAAACTATCAAAAGCACCATTCTAGAATTGCAACTATCAAACACAAACCCAAAATTGTCACTATGAACTGTAACTATCAACTAAAAGACCACAATTATCATTCTAAAACACATTTGTCAGAAATAGAGCAACATCTGTCAACTTGAGTTGCAACTGTGAAACACAATTGATAAAAATTAAGCCACACTTGACTACTAAATAAAATTTCCTAAAATTTGTTTCCAGAACTTGATCAAAACTAGTTTACAGTGACCTCTGTTTGATAAACTAGAGACCTACAAGTCTTCCCAACTCATTTTAGCATACCCATTAGGAAAAAATCACATTATAAAAATTAAACCTTGAGTTTTAGGTTGCATCTAAACCTTCAAATTTTGAACATAGGGAGACCTTTGAGCTTTTGAAAATTCTTGGTTACTTGTTCTACTTGTCATTTACCATTGTCCTTATCATTTGTCTTGTCATTGTCACTTTGTCAAGTTGAGTCTTGGTCTTGTCTCTTGGTCTTGGTTGTCCTCTTCTGGTAAGTGAGATTTGGAATTTTTTGCCTTGGATTCACATTAGCTTGAGTGCCACCTTTTTTTTAAATTTTAGGGTTCCTTTGCATTAGATCACCCTCATTTAGACTCACTTTCCTTAGATTGCACTTTGTATCCTTATTCTAAAAATACCAAAAACAAAAAAAATAGCCCACTTTACCTTAGTATCATATCAATCCCTCATTATCCTTGCATTTTCATGCGCCAAAATACAAAAAATACAAAAACATAGATCAATCTCATTTAACCTTAGTTACATTATCATCTTAATCTTGCATTAGCATCATTTAGTCACCTTATCACTCACTTTAGTGATCAATCAATCTTTTAGTGTCCTTTGGAATCCATTATCCCCCATCTTTTAGGCATTACCATCTTTGCATTATCATCCTTGCATCAGAACCCTTGCATTTTCATATCCTAAAATCCAAAAAAAAAAAATGAAAAACATAGCATAGTCTCATTGCCATTTTGTGTTATCCCCAACTTGCAAAAGTCTCACATGGTTGCAACAAGGTAGCAAGCCAAAAAAATGGACATGGATTTCCTAAGCGACCCCTTTCTTGACAATATCACAGATTCAAATCAATCCACACCCTGCAACAACATATCACAAAGAGAACAAAGTGACACTTGGGAAGACCTAAACTTTGAAGTAGTCAACAAACAATTGACCCATCAAGAGATTGAAAGGGATTATTAAGATCCAAGACATTTAAACATAGTTGACCAACTTGTTAGTGCCAACCCATACAAATTTTTCTATGTATTAGCCAAAAAGGATGCCAAGTTACCTCAAGGTTACGACGTATCAACCATCATAGAGAAAGAAACTAAAAATCCTTTTGGCATGCCTTCATCACAAAAAATGGTAAATATACCCCTTGGGACAACTACACACATCCCAACTCATGCAACTATACAAGGTCAAATTTCACATTTGGAAGTTCCTCAAACACCATGGGTAAAACTTTCATGAATCCTCTCTTTAAAAACACAAATCAAGGGTTTGTGTCACAAGGTCCTACACCTTTGATTCAAATTGTAAACCAAGGTCACACACCCTTGAACCAAAATGCAAACCAAAGTTCCATACCCACATCCCAAAACACAAACCAAAGGCCATCATTCCAATTCCAAAGTGCACCTTCATTAAATCAACCTCCACCAAATAACCCTAGGAAAATCTGCATTATCTCATGAAAGGTCCCAAATCAATACCACAACCAAAGTTCTATTCAATCATTTCAAAATACAATTCAAGGGTCCCTTCAATCATTCTAAAACCTTATTCAAGGACCCCTCCCATCATTCCAAAACTCCACTCAAGGACCTACACCTTCACTTCAAAATTTCAACCAAGGAAACATCCCTTCACATCAAGGGTCTATACCTTCATGTCAAAACATCAATCAAGGTCCCACACCTCTATTTGTAAACCAAGGATTCAATTTTAAAAATCAAAATGTGAATCAAGGATCCATACCTCAACTGAAAAATGCCATACCAAATACGAACATGACCTTTGTAAGTAACCTAAACACCAATCTCATTCCAAATCAAAGCAACCCACACCCATATGGCAATCAAGGTCTCATATAACAAAACATCAATAAAAATCCAAGCCCAACACATGACCTCAATGCAAACATTATTTTATCACATCAAAACAATGTGACATCGTCCCTTGCAAACTATTTGATCCAACACATGCAAACCCTTGAACAATGAATGACCGACATGCAATTGGGAACCAACAAGAAGACATATTCTATGGAGTTTTTCCCTTTTCCATTCAATTGAAACTTATACATGTCACCCTTTCCCCCGCACTTCACAATACCATCATTTACTAAATATAAGGGGATAGGGTATTTGGTAGAACACATCCATGAATTCAACACAACATGTATGGAAGTTACATATGACCCCACCTACTTGATGAGGTTATTCTTGTGAAGTCTCACAAAGCAACCTTAGATTGGTTCTCACATCTTCCACAAGGAATCAAAACATAGGGTGAACTAGCCAACAAATTCATCAATCATTTTTACTTTAACATTAAAAATGATATCACCCTTGCAACATTTAGCACAACCAAACAAGAAGGGGAATCATTTACCTCATTCTACCAAATATGGTGAGGCTTGGTTAACAAATTCCCTTGTCACCATGTTTTTAGAAAACCTTAACAGAGAATTGATGAGTCAAATTCAAATCCAATGTTGCACAACCTTTGAAGAGATTCTTGAGAAGGGTGTCCTTATTGAGAAAGGCCTTATAACTAGAGGATTGGTAAAGATAAACAAAGACAATCAGAAACCAAATAATGAAAAAGGTAAATATTGGTTTTGAAACAAAAATGTCACAAATGATGGAGTTGTTGATGCCAAATTGATAACCAAAGGACCAATCATTCAACTTAAAGGCCTTCTTCATCAAACACATCCAATAAACCAAGTACCCAAGCACAAAGTCACAATCAAACACTGAATGATATCTAAAGCAACTAGCAAAGAAGAGGTCCTCCTCGTACCAAGAGAACATACACCCCCTTGGGTGAACTTATCGAATCAGTCCTCAAACGAATTTTACAATACAATGTCATTACACTGCTAGAAACCAAGAATTATGAACCTTCCTTGATCAAACCTGATTGATGGAAAGATGAAGAATACTATGAATACCATCACATAGGACACAAAACATCTAGATGTTGGACACTCAAGAACATCATTCAAGACCTTATTGAGGACCAAACCATTTCAATTGATAATTCACAAGGAAAAACCAATGTTGATCATACAATATTCAAGACGCCTTTGCAAGATCATGATAAAGGAAAAGCCTCCAGTTCGGGGAATAATAACAACAATTACAACTATGCATCCCTCAAACATAATTACAACACCATCATCCTTAATGTGAAACCCTTTTATGATTGCATTACCACTATCACCATAAACAAGCCAAATTTAGATTGCGTTGTTGTGACCCGAATAACCAAGATAACTATTCTAGGTTCATCCACAAGTCCTCAACCAAAGGGTCAATATAACCTCCTAGACTAGCTAGGGAAAAATCCAACATAAATTTCGATCTTGGAACTCCTTCGCATTTCACCACAACACAAAGTGATCCTTGAAAAAGCCCTACAAGAAGCCTTCATTCCCACAAACCTAGATGTCAATGAATTTTAGGCCATGGTTGGATACCTCACTATACCACACCACGCCACCTTCTCTGAACATGACTTTTCAGCACCAAAATATGACCATATAAGTCCTCTACATCTAGAAGCATGCATTGACACACATAATATTAGATGAGTCCTAGTAGATGGTGGAGCAGGCCTGAATAGTTTCTCACTAAAATTAGTGAAGGAATTGGGATACTCTGAGAATTGCATTGACCACACCAAGAAAATCGTAATCAAATCTTATGATGATTCTGAACTATCGTTTGAAGGCATAATCTCACTCCCGTTGAGGGTTGGATCAACCATACAAGACATAGTATTTCACGTCTTGGATATGGATTTACATTACAATCTCCTTCTTGGCTGCCCATGGATTCACACCATGAGGGTTGTTCCATCCACCTACCATCAATGCCTGAAGTTCCCACATAAAAACACTAAAATCACCATTCCAAGTGACCTTGATCCTTTCCAATATTGTTCCAAACTCAAAGGAACTACTGAATGTCAAGTTCCCATCAATTGAGAGTCCTTATCTTCCACTTCATCCACCACTCCATCCCACTACATTGATCTATCCACCCTTGTCAAATCATCCAACTCATTCATCACACCTTCCACGCCTAAAATCCAGGTCCCAGACAAGGGCTGCAGAGAGTATGATATGAAGAGTCTCTTTTTCATTGGCAAGCTACCTAAGTCACCAAAGTCATATGGAAAACCACATCCTATACAGTCCAAAGTTGTTATCCACAATCTTCCTACCACTTTCACTAAATGGGGGGAACTTTCTAAAGAATCTCTAGATGAACACATTCTAACATGGTTGGACAAAGAAGAGGAGGATATTGAAACTAAGAAATTTCCAATTGAATAGTATCCAAAAGGGTTCCAAATAATGAAACGACATGGATATGATGGACATAGTGGCCCTTGTCCAAACAAAAAGGGAATGTTGGAACCTCTACAACCTCCTAAGCTAATAAGTCATCAAGTACTAAGGTTTTTTCCAGTAGAAGTGATTAGCTAAGGTATCGGGTCACCCTTGAGTGAGGTTGCTAGTGCTTTAGATGAGAGCGAGACACATGAAGACCCTATGGATTATGATGTCTATTTCAATGAATATGAATGGGATTCCCTATCCTCCACCACTTTCATGGACCTTGATATAATTTTTGGGGAATTTGACCAAATGCTTATCCTTGATTCTTCACAAAATCCATCAAATACCTGTTTGAGAATGTCTTTGACTAAAGAAGACTCGATCCAACACTACTTTTGGAAACCCATTGATCTAGCCTATTGGAAGCTTGATGAATCTAGTTCCATCTTTACCCTGTCTACTTACACCATGACCCTTGACAATACCAATGATGGCTTACCTCTTTTCTACCCTTAACTTATAGATTGGGACACACAAGAACCACCAATTTTAGAAATTTTTTAGAATGATGAAGCAATCGTTGAGTTCATGGGACTTCATGATGGAATACCAAAAGGAGATCATAAATTTGGATTCACCATAGAACTCAATTATGTTTCATACTTTGGCGAGGTCGTCTTGTCCTCTAGTCACAAAAGGGAAAATGAAAAATGTAAAAATAAAAATAATAGGTCTTCAGGTGAAAACCAAAAGGTTCCTGTTGACCATGAAAAAGTAAAAATAAAGGACATATCCAAAGGTGAAAACCTCTTAGAGACACCCAAGGATGGAGGACATGACTTTCTCCTAATAGACCAAGAGAGATCGTCATTTCTTATAGAAGAAACTTAGGAAGCCAATATTGGAACAATATATAACTCCAAAATAATATAGTTAGCAGCATCCATGACCATTAAGGAAAAGCCTAAGTTCATAGCATTCTTCTTAGAAGGACAAGTCAACTTCGTATGGTCATATGCTGATATTCCTAGACTGGATCTCGAATTGGTTCTACATCATTTACCATTGCTACCAAATTCAAAACCATTCAACAAAAGTTAAGAAAAATGCACCCCCAAATCACACTCCTTGTTAAAGTAGAACTTAAGAAGCTCTTGGATGTTAGATTCATTCACCTAATTGATTATGCAGAATGGATATCAAATCTAGTTCTTGTCACAAAAATGAATGGTCAAATCAAAGTTTGCATGGATTTTTGAGATCTCAATAAAGCTTGTCCCAAAGATGACTTTCCTCAGCAAAACATTGACATCATAGTGGATTTAAATGTTGGACATGAAATGCTATCACTAATGGATGGATTCTCAGGATACAACTAGATCAGAATTTACATTGAAGATCAACCAAAAAAAGATTTCACATGTGCTTGGGGAGATTTTTGTTGCAATGTCATGCCATTTGGACAAAAAAACATCAGATCCACCTATCAGAGAGCCATGACTACAATTTTTCATGACTTTATGCATGTCCCTATGGAATATTATGTTCATGACCTTCTCTCCAAGTCTTTAGAACGAGGTGGACACTTAGCAATCTTTTTAAAAGATTTTCACCAGAGTTGAAAAATATCAACTCTGGCTAAATCGAAAGAAATATGTTTTTGGGGTCTAATTAGGAAAACTTCTAGGATATATAATCTCTCATAGAAGAATAGAAGTCAATCCTGCCAAAGTAAAAGCAATCTTAGACATGCCACCACCAACTAATATCAATCAACTAAGGACATTACAAGGAATATTACAATCAATTTGCAGATTCATTGCTTAGCTAGCAAATAGGACTCACCCATTCCAACATTTGTTAAGGAAAGGAACTCCTTTCAATTTGACTAGCAAGTGTCAAGAATTATTTGACCAAATCAAGATGTATCTATTAACTGCACTAGTCCTTATGCCACCAATTGATGGAATACATCTAATACTATATGTGATAGCTACTACATCAACATTGGGGGCACTTTTAGCACAAAATGATAATGATGGAAAGGATAGGGAAATATACTATATAAGTCACACTTTATTCAGGTATGATATAAACTATAGTCCTATTGAGAGAGCATGTCTAGAAGTAGTATTCATAGCATAGAAATTGAGACATTATATGCTAAATCACAAAACCAAGTTGATTGCCAAAATTGATCCTTTGAAATATCTTCTCAACAAAGCAGCATTGATAGGTAGGTTAGCTAAATGGTTTATTATCTTGAGTGAATATGAAATTGAGTATGTTGTTCACAAAGAATAAAGGGACAAGTAATAGCTAACCAACTCGCAGATGCACCATTAAAATCATACCATCTTTCAGTATCTGAGTTCCCAGATGAATCAATTCTTGTCATAGACACACCAACAACATGGAAGCTATACTTTAATGGATCTTATACAAGTCATGGATCAGGAACCGGTAATTTTTTTTTATCACACCTCAAGGAGACTCCATTCCTAAGTCATTTTAGATAGCATTTTTGTCCACAAACAACATGGCTGAATATCAAGCATTATTGATATGACTTCGAATAGCAATAAATTAGAAAATCAAGGATCTTCAAGTCTATGGTGACTCCTAATTAGTGATTAAACAGGTTAATGATGACTATGATACAAAAGATGAAAAATTGATGCCCTATAAGCGCATGGTAGATAGCTTCATACTATACTTTGACAATATTTCCTTTCAAAAAGTACCGAGAATCTAGAATAAAGTAGTTGATGCAATGGCTGCCATTGGATCCCTCTTGGACATTCCCAACAATGCCTCATAGTATAAGTTTTTGGTGGAACAATTGTTGATCCCCGCATTCGATGTCCCCGAAACCAAACTTGTGTGTGAACTTGTTGGTCTTGAATCTCCTTAGTACAAAGACATCTATGCCTATTTGCATGACCAAATTATCTCTCTAGAAATGTCCCTTAACCAACACAAGACCTTTATCTGAAAAGTGTCCATATATGCCCTCATTAGAGATACCCTTTATCGTTGTAGCCTAGATAGTACCCCCCTTCAGTGTCTCAACTCAAATGAGGCACAAACAACCTTACAAGAGGTACACCAAGGAATATGTGGAGCTCACTCTATTGGTCCAACCTTAGCGAAAAAGCTCATGAGAATAGGATATTATTGGCCTTCAATGGAACATGATTCTTATCACTTTGTGAAGAAATGACACCAGTGTCAAATTCTTGGAGATCGTATACATGCACCAGCTCAGGAACTTCAACCACTTAATTTTCCCTTGCCATTTTCTCAGTGGGGACTCAACCTCATAGGAAGGATCCATCCCACCTCTTCTAATGGAAATAAGTTCATCCTTGTCACTACTAAGTATTTCACAAAATGGATTGAAGTCATCCCATTGACTTACATCATTAGAAAGCAGATAGCCAAGTTCATCTTGAAATTATATTATTTTTCGCTATGGTATTCCATAGTCCATCATCACTGATAATGGTCACCCTTTCAAAAACCAAGATTTCTGTGAGCTTTGTGACAAATTCCATATCCAAAATCATTTTTCCACTCCATATTACCTCCAAGGTAATGGCCAAGCTAAGGCATCTAATAAAACCATCCTAAAAATCCTAAAGAAGGTTGTCAATGATGTTGGCCGTGACTAGCACTTACAACTCAATCTGGCTTTATGGGCCTACTGTACTAGTGTCCACACTCCAACTAGAGCCACTCCATATTCCCTTGTCTATGGATCTAAAGCCATACTTCCTATAGAGGTCAAGTTACCCTCTTTGCGAGTCTCTATGTAGGGATTGATTGATCAAGAAGAATATTGTGTAGATCCCATTGACATGAGCTAGAGTTACTAGATGAAAAGAGACAAATTGCTTTGACACATCTACAAGCATACCAAAATCACCTTCACAACAACTATAATAAAAAGGTTCGACCCAGAAGCTTTGACATTGGTAACTTAGTCCTGAAAGAAAATCTAAAAAATTAGGTAGAACAAGAAGAACCTAGAAAGTTTGAACCAAATTGGTTGGGCCCTTATATAATTATAGCATCATATGGATTGATTGCTTATCATCTTTCTACTCCTAAAGGAGATTCAGTTTATGAACCTATCAACAACATGCACCTCCGGAAGTATTACACTTGATTCTCATAATATCCCCTTAAAAAGTAAAAAATACAAAAAAAAATGGTCACCCTAATGAAAACCTGGCAAACAGTTGTCTTGGTGACAACAAAAAAATCAATAAAAAGAATATATATATATATAGTAAAGAGAAATAATTCATCAAAAAGTGAAAACCACTTTGATGGCACTTTAGATAAGTACCATGGTGAAAACCTAGCAAACAGGTGTCATGTGTAGTTAGTCCCTGCTCCTTCATTTATTGTCACTCCATCTAGCCTTTCCCCCTTTCCACTCATCCATTTGCACATATCGTTCACCCATAATAAACTTTGTCATCCTCCCATGGCCTAGAAACCACCAACATTTGGGTATCCCGATCATCCTTTTCATTCATTGCTATCCCTTTGTGCATAATAAGTTGGTCTTGCACCTAATTGGGGGAAATTCGTTGACCTACGCCTTTATTAGAAATAATATCACCATCATAAAACATCAAAATCCAAAAAAATCAGAAAACATCAAAATCCAAAAAAACCAGAAAACGTCAAAATCCAAAAAAAATCAGAAAACATCAAAATCAAAAAAATCAAAAACATTAAAAATCCCAAAAAAAGAGTTTGAGTCTAAGTCTAAGTCAATTTGTGTTAGAGTGGTTAAACTACATTGCCTATGTGTGTTTGCTACATAGGAAAGGCTCATCTTAAATGAGCCCCCGAGGCATTAGGTCAATCCCTTTATGTTGACCAAATAAAATCATGACTCAATCCTTTGTTGAATAAGACAAAGTCAAGTTGTGTCAAACTACGAGGTCTTTGTGCATTTCCACATAGGAAAGGCCATCTATCAATCAGCCCTAGAGTCCCCCTAGGTCAAGTCCCTTAGGGTTGTTTGAATTTTGTCATGTCCTTGGTCCAAAAATAATCATCATTCAAACCAAATCACGAATCAACAAACCAATGGAATCACCAAAATCTTTCATCATTTGATCATCTTATCATTAATCAATCAATCTAGTCATTCAATCAAAATGGGGCATCATGTCATTTGTCCCATTCAATATTATCTCTTGTCTTTTCTCAAGATGTGTCCTTCCTAAGATTAGCCTTTGTCAATTTGGTCATTCACCTTAAGCAGGATATGTCTTTCTTGCAGTTAGGTGTCTTGTCAACACTTATCATTTGGTCAACTCTATTAGATGTGTCCTTCCTATAGCTAGGTATTGTCACATCACTTGGTCATATTCATCAATCTTTTTCAAACAAATGATCAATCTTTGTCACAATCAATATTTTCAACATGGTCAATCAATCTTGCCTCAATCGGGATCTGTCCTTATTAAAACTAGGTACAATCAATCAAATGAATTGGTCAACTTTTGTCAACTTGTCAATCAATCTTTGTCAACTTATCAATCAAATCGATTTGCCATCTTTATTAATCAACTTTTTCAAATCAATTAATCTTATTAGCTTGGTCAACCAGTCTTTCCTTCATCAGGATGTGTCCTTCCTGAGGCTAGGTGTGATCAATCAAATCACTTTATTAATCTTTGTCAATCAACTCAGTCATCATGGTCAACTTAATCAATCAATCAAACAATCTCATCATTATCATTGGTAAACACTTGGCAAACACTTTATTGGTCTAGAATTGTCTTATCTTTTCAATTGGTTTTGGGTCATGTTACTAGTCTCCTTGAGGATGTCCTATCAATGAAATTAGAGGGACGATGATGGATCAAGGCCTTTTTCTTTGTTTCTTGTTTGTGGTTTGTCTTGGAAAAAAGACTAGGACAATTGGGTCCTTAACATGAGCTGCGGAATTCCTTTTATTTTTTACTACTTGTCTCTCCCAAATGGTCACCTTGCACACCTTGGTCTATGTTATACCATGGTGTTTGTGGATCATTTGTGACATTTTGACACCCAATGATGATAAAAATAAGAATGTAAGTATGAAAGTTGATTTCCTAGCCATTCTTGATCTAACCTTCCATCTCCATCTCCTTTGTCTTCGCCACACTAACATTCATCTCCTCCACCTTCTCCACACTAAAATTTATTTCATCTACATCTTGACAAGGTCCTGTGATAGAAAAAATAAACATCTTGCATCCATAATCATGTTAGATTGCATCGTAGAAAAAATCATCACCATAAAAATCACTTTCATATTAGGACATGTATATCTGCATAAGAAAATACAAAAACACAAACTACATCCATATAACATTCATATCTTATCATCATGATAGTACCATTTGCATCATACATTTCATTATAGCATTGTATCTCATATCACATAGTACTACATTCCATAACATGTTACATTACAACTCATCTGCATTGCATTTCATATAACATCGCATTTCACATATCACATATTGCATCATATCATTGCATTACATATCATATACACCATATCCTATCATCATAAATCACATTAAGCATCACATTTTTCATTCAAATTACATATTTTCCATCAAACATGTTTGCATTATCATATAAAACTTACATTACATTAGTGCATTCTATCTTAAATTTCATTAAGACATTTCCATTCACCATTCACACATAACATAATCAAAACACCCATAACCATAAATGCATTATGTCATTATATTTCACTATACTCATAGAATAATCATATAGATAATAGCATAATCATATAGATCATCATCATATTGAATAAACATTAGGCCATCCATATTACATATCATAAAAGCATAAACATTTATAACATAGTCATAGGTACACAATCATAAACCATATCAGAACCATCAAATCATCATATAGAATGCATCAACAAATATCATAATCATACGTGCATAATCATCCATCATATCAAAAATTAGTACATGAACATGGATAAACAACCACACAAGCATCAATCATATACTATGTCATCATGAATGCATAAATACATCATAATGCATATCATCATCTGACACCAAAATCATATCATATATTGCTCAAAATCATGTGTCATAGGTACAATGTCATGATGCGTTAAATGGAGCTTGTAGGCTCAATAGTCAAGTGTATCAGTGTCTATATAATAACATGAAAGATGTGAAAGACAATCTATCTAGAACTGCCTTCATCTTCAGCCCCTGGAGTTCGGTGCTTTGTGGTGGGAGGTCTATCGTATAGGGTGGCCTACCTAGCATCTGATGTCTCACCCTCTGACCTATTGTGTGACCAATGACTGCATGCTCTACCCTACGATCTATTGGTCTCCACCTATGAAAAGCTAGGATCCCTCCTCTCTGATGGCACAACCCTCTCATATAAGCCTCTATAATACCGAGTGGCCACACCCTACCTTGCTAGCTCCTGTGCAATATCAACCACTAATCCACTGCAAGTGGCTATAAAATTAATGATCAGCTACTCTGCTCGTTGCTGCCCAATCACTGCTAGGTCCCTCTCTACCTAAAAGGCATCTCTCTCGACCTTAAGGTCATCCCTCTCAGTAGTCACTATCCTCAACTGTGCCTCTAGGGTCTGCACCCGAACCTATAGAGTGGCTATCCTCTACTTCGTTGACCCCTCTCCATCTTCGGTCCTCACCTCATGTGGCATCTCCTCCTCTCCCATGATGATCCTCTCATAGAGAATCCACTTTTCCTCATCCGTATCTACCTCCTCTCCTCCTACCTGTCATCCATCCGCACCTCCCTCGACCTACATAGCCTTCGGTCGTGCAACCTCCACTTTAGGTGCCTCTACATGTTCCTTCCTGTCCTGTACTAATATCTTTGTTGCGGCCCTGACCTTTGGATGATTCTCCTCAATCTTTGCCTCCTCTTGGATGGGTGGCAACTACCTACCCTCATGTCATCCTTTGTCACCTCCATCATCTCCTCATCCTCCTTCATCTCCTTGTCCTCTGTCTCCTCTTCCCCTCTGATCTCTACCTCCCCATCGACCTCTCACACCCCTGACTCGACGCTCTACTAGTGCTGGTTGTTGTGGATCTATTAGTGGAATAGGCCTATGAATATGCCACTATTCATCATACTCTAGTGTGGTGCCTGCATCTGCACCTCCTCCTTACCACTCCCAATCTAGTTCCTACAAGGCATCTATCTCCTACTCAACAGTGGTGACTACAATTTGTGGACCCCAAGGATGCACCTCACAAGATGACCGCCCATACTCTGCTTGGCCCACTGGAACTCCTTGCCTCTTCTCAAACTGTTGGTGGACCCTCTCTGGTAGATACATCTCAATGATATGTTGTCTCTACACTTCTCATCTGATTAGATATCGAGGCTTCCTACACCAAGGTATGTGGTCATCCTCATCTACCCACAATAGGCATGTCTTATATGGTTTCTAGATGAAATTTGCCAGTGTGTCAATTCCATGCCTCCAGTAGCCCACATTCCTGACATGTGTCTAAGTCAAGGAACCCTGATATAGATAAGAGTACGGTGTTGTGCCCACCACCTACCAAACCACTAGTGGTTAGAACACCACTATGTGCTCCCATGCCCAAACCGTAAGCAAGCTCACACCACAGCTTAGGCTCTGCCCCTCCCTATAAACAATATCATGTAGCTAGACATATAAGATTACCAAAAGACATAGCCCCCATGCATACACTATCTTGTGTCAAATCATCAACCCTAACATCTCTCCCTGATTGTCTGGGAAGCCATAACCCCTGCTATCAATGCACAAAGAACATAGTCAAACCCATCATATGTCTCTACCAAGATCTCCCACTAGATCTCATATCCCTCAATCCCAAGCTCAACATATTCCTTAATCTTGTAATACTCATACAATAACTAAAGTCCTCGAGATGGGTCATACGACACACACTCACCACAAATGGGTAATCCCAGGATCCTGTACACATCCTCTAGGGTAACTGTCACCTCCCCTATAAGTAAATGGAAACTGCTCATCTCTGAGTGCCATCGCTCCAGTAGCATCATCAACATCCCTCTATTTTCCCTAATCACAGGCATATATGTGACATAAAATAACCCAAGCTCCAGTAGTACACCCCTCTCATCATCGCCCAACTGGTCCCGCAATTGGAACACATTTGGCCTCGACTCTCATGTATAAATGGGTAGGAGATTCACCTGAAAACATCAAGCAACCAATAACATCAATCCAAAACTATCATTTGACTTATCAAACCTAAATTGACCTAGTCAACCTTTCCTAGTCTAAGGAAAATCCTTAATTAGGCAATTGCGTCGCACCATCTATCCAATGCATCACATAAAATATAACTAGCTCACAACTACACATGTGTCACATGCCCAACACATGCATCACTTGGACCCTGTATGTGTCACACTTAGTCATTTGTGTCATTCCTAATCACATATGTGACTTGAAAATTCACTTGCGTCACACAATTTCATGTGTCACACCGCAAACATTTCTTGCCCTATTGCCAAGAATTTGCATCACATCGAGACAATTACAACAAACCACTTATCAAATGCATCGAATGCATTATTAGATGTGTCACACATTGTGTGACACATTCATCTACTAAATTATTTCCTAGCCTAAATGCACACAAAATGAAAAAAATAAAGCATAGGTTTGTAGTACATACAATGGTAGGTGCTCCCTCAGGTCGGTAGAAAGTACATATCCTGTATGTGTGGTGGGAAGCCTCTAGAACTGGGGACATCTTTGTTGCCTAGTCACTCTAAGCTCTCAAGATTTCTAAATATGGAATGTGAAAATGACCCTTTTTCAAATTCCAATTGCCATTTATAGGTCCAATATTAGGGTTTTTGACTTGCCCTACCTTTTGGATGCACCCTTTGACACCCTGGACCTCAAATTTGAACCTATCTTTGACCTCAATCATCAATTTCATCTTCACCATTGTAATCCTAGCCATCCTTTTCTCTTATCGGGACAATTTTCCAAAATTTTGAAATCTTTTGAAAATTTGTCAAATTTTCCTAAGGGACATACTTGTACCTTGTTGTCACTGGGGCATCTTAGAGCATCTCTTGACTAAATTTCTTTGACACAATGTGATGAACTGCATTATGTCAAAGATGGGAAAAATGTAGACACTAAAAAGTGTCCCAAGTCTACGAGCGCCATTTTTCTTGAATCGTCCTTTGATAATTAAATAATTTTGATTATTCAATTATGTTTGATCATATTCTTCTATTAATTAAATAATCTTAATTTTTTAATTAATTCACCTTCTCATTTCTATCTTGATCAATTAAATAAATCAATCATGTCACTAATTCCCCCTCTTCTTAAATAGTTAAATAAATTATATTATTTATTTAATTATTCCTATATCACCTTTTCATCTATAGTTAAATAATTATCATTAATTATTTATCTATTCATGGTCTTTTAATTCTTCTATAGTTAAATAATTATCAAAATTATTTAACTATCCCTTATCATCTTCCCTTATTAAATAATTAATTTAAATTAATTATTTATTTTCCACTTGTCCCCATCCTCCATTTTCCTCCATTTTCAAATAAATAATTTAAAATAAATTATTTATGCACCACCTAGTCAAAGATTCCCTATCATTAACCCCTGTCATATTCTTCATTGTTGTCATAGCCATTAGGTGTCATAGCTATCAGGCATCATACCTATCATGATTCCTCCAAGAATAGCATATTCTTGGTGCGTCAATTATGGACCATTAATCTTGGCATTATTTTGAGACTCAATCTCAACCATCCATTTTGTAACCTCCCTCTCATGCATCCTCCACCATTTATCTTGGAATCCTTCTAGAGGATTAATCTTAATCATCCATTCAAAAGGTTGTCTATAAAAGCAACCCTCCTCCATTTTCACCCTAACAACTAATCTTCTCCAACTTTCTTGCTTACTATTTAAAGGTTTTGGACAAGTATTCCAACAAATCTAAGGGAAAAGTTGCATAAGGAGAGCAAGAGAAGTGAATCAACCACAATGGGGAGTAGTTTATTTCATGCTTTTCATTTCTAGTTTTCCCTATTATTTTGTATTCTCTTGTTGATGAGGTCTTATTAATCTAGAGGTGTTAGTTGTCACTATTCTAGGCTAGAAATTAAGAAACCCCATCTCATACCCTAACAATCAACAATTTTTCTCTCTTTCTTTGTGTGATTGCAAATTTAGGTGCTTTGAAGAGTTGAAGATTATTGAAGATTAGGTTTCAAGCTTGTATTTCCATTTGCAAGGTAATAATCTTCATAAAATAGTCATTTATAGCCCTGAAATCAGGGTTTCAGAACTAAGAACCTGGAGGAATAGATTAAGCAGACTGAGAAGAGCAGATCCAAACTTTGAATTTTTAGAAAATCCAAGCTGGACTCATTCACCAAGAGTGGTAAATGAGTCCTCTTGGAAACCTAAAAATCTCATATTTGTACTAGCCTTCACTCACCTATCTCCCATGTACCCCAGAAATTTTCTACACCTTAATTTGATAAACAATAAAAAATGTTGAAATTTGTGTGAAAAGATCCATTTCACAATCCATGTTCACCAATGATCCCATCAACTTGGCCTTTGACACATAAGCATTCCTCTGGTCATCACTGAGCAAGAGCTTTAAAACAACTGGTCCATATCGGCAAGAACATGTTAAAGTCTTTCTAATCAATAGGTCATAGCCTTTCAATTTGAACATTTTATGCATATCGAAAAAAAGTGAACCAAGTCATTGTGATCAAAGACCCTGAAGCTTGCATAATTAGGAAAACAATGCTTGTCATTTCACCGATGAAGGCTTATCGGCAAGAACAAAGTAATTAGAGTGAAGTTTTCAAATCATGCCAAGCTCTTGACTCACACTGATGGAAACCTCATCAGTGAGAAACATATTTTATTTCACTAATGAATAAGGAGAACAACTATCAGAGAGACTTGTACAATCAGAATGAGTCACTCAGATCTCATTGACCCTATGGGTTACACCGATGAAGGAAGTTCAGGGAAAGTCTTAATGACTCATCCAAATGAATGAAACGATGGAAGAAACATATCAGGGAGACTAAAGACATTAGAATAACATTTTATTCTCCCAGCGATGGTTCTTTTCAGGCCAATGGTAATAAAAAAGGATCACTATTCATTAGAGTGACATTGGGCGATGATAGAGAAGACTTCTAATGGTCTAGACTACTTTGACATCAGGAAAGCTTCACAATTTTCTCCCTGAAGTATTATGAGTTGAAAAGCAAGAGAAAGGCTAGTTATATAGTATCAGAAGGAGAATATTTTAGTCTTCCTGACCAAGAATGATAAATCAAATGGACACTCCACATCAAGAAGACATTCAACTATGTCTTGGTGATCAATTGTGAATGTATAAAACAAAGGTGGTGCCAAGTTAGATACATAGATCAGCCTAAGACAAGAAAGGTTTCACCAATGAAGTCTTTCATGTCATTTTGGCATTGTGAATTTCAAAAAACTTGTTGCATTCATTCTCATAGATGGACATTAATGACTACACGAATGGACATTGTGTAAATATTCTCTAATTGAAAGGAGAATAAACCAAAAGAATTTGTAGAAGTTGTAGTGGAAAGGATGAGAGATCGAATTGGACTCAACAAATTCAGTGCTACCAAAGATTCACAAGTAAGCTTACAAACTTATGTATAATTGATAAATTATAATTCAATTCTATCACCTTGGAGGATTAAAAATGGAGGGTTTCAATTCCATGAAAAAAGAGAGTAGGAAGCAATAGGGTGAAGGTAGTCAACCCAAAAGTAAAAAATAGAAAATTGAAATAGGGGAGGAATCCAAAACAAAAGAAAGAAAATTGAACCAAGACCTTATCGATCAATTACCTGGTTTAGGGCCAAAAGCCAAAAGGTCTGCACAACTAAGGGGAATTGTAGAAAAAATTGAAGAAAAATGTAGACATATAGGAGATGGATAGACCTCTATTAGAGGATACGAGTTATTCATGTTCCACTATTATCGAAGAAATAGGTTTGAACCAGTGTACAATCCCTAGAGTTTCAATTTGGGAAAACTAGTTGTTCCAAATGTATTCGTGAATGGAGAACTCATGAAAATTCTGGCTAAGCATTACAACCCAAACTTGAAAGCTATCTACAACTTGCAAGGTGAACCCTTCATACATGTGTCCAAGACTGCACTTTGTGAATTTTTTAACCTAAGTGACACATGTGATGAGCCGATTGTACACAAGGATTTGGAAAGGGAGTATTGGAGAATGTATACAACTTATAAAGGATGGAGATTTCCATTACAGAAACCTAGGAAGGATGGAGACCTTGTTCCACTTGAAGACAATGATGGGCCTCCTTTTCATCTGGATATGTTCAAACCTACCTAAAACACACATATTTCTTAGTATGTCAAGTATTGGGGACTAAAGCCTCTAAAATCATGTCAATAGGGCCAATGGTGATTGCAACTGATATTTAGTGCCACAATGCAAGGCCATTTGATTATGCCTCACATTTTCAAAGGGATTGAATTAGGGTTAATGGAAATAAAAAATGGATCTCCCACACTGCAATTCAAACATTACTCCATTCTCATGCATATGATATTGTACTATGGAAAGGAGATAGGGATTTGGCTAGAAGAGTTGAAAATTACACAATCTGATAAGGAAGATCAGCCACTACCAGTGTAGTTGTGGACTGCTATTTGGGATAGCAAATTTGTTAACTCTAGTTATGTTTATTTTGAAGAATATTTTGTCAAGATATTGTATAGGTTTTTTAATCACCCCTATGATTATTCTTTGACTGATGAGATTAAAATATTTCTAAGGACCAAAGATTTCAATGGACCTACAACTGTTGGTCATAATTGGGGTGATTGGTATTGTTATGTTGATGCCACCATGATTAGGGTATATGGTTTTGAGGATACACCTTTTCTTCTACAAAAAATAGTGCCAAATAGGATTTCATATTTGGAGATTGAAAGACAAATGGATTATTCAAGTGTTATGAATCTGAGTGCCTATGAGAAATGATCATTCATTCCAAGTACATTATGCTTTGGAGACTTTACTGTGTTGTCAAAGGGTGTGATCTAATTTTAAATAATTCATCACATTTCACTATGAAGAAGGCTCCACCAAGAAATGGATTTGATCCTGAGGGCTATATTGATTTTTCCATAAAGAAAGTAAACTTGGGTGGATATGTTCATATACCCTATCTGCATGATGATATAATCAGGAACATGGAAGAGAGGGAAGTTGAATTGGCCATTGATGAGTATAAAAAAAAGATGGAGCAGAGAATAAAGGAAATAGAAGAGGCAAAAATGTTGTCTTCTAGAAGTGAATAATCTTCTAGTGAAAAGGAACACTAGGGTCAAATTGACAAAATTTATAAACTGAGAATGGAGGAGTATCAATCTCCCAATAGAGAACAAGAAGTTGAAGAAACATCTGATGCAGTTACTAGGAAGTTAGCCTATAAATATTTTATTTCTAATGATGAATTTATAAAATCTCCTAAATTTAGTTAATCCTTATACAAGCAAAAAGGGAAAGCAATAAGGGAATTTGTCATAGATATCACACCTATCAATGAATCCCAATTGCTAAATACTTTGAAATTAGATGTGGAGAATGAGATGAAGGATATGACTCCAAAAAGGGGCAAGAAATTTTTGGAGTCTGGTGTAATGATTTTCCCTAGTCTAGATTTGAACATAACTCTTATTTTTAATAGTTTTTTGCATGATAATGGTGCTACACATAAGCTTAGTCCAGAAGGAGTTACAAAAGTATACACAGGATCAAAATATAATCTTGATGAGAACTCTCTCATGATTTGGGCCATGTATCCCCCACACAAGAAATAATCTATGATCATTGACATTGAGAGTAGAAGAAATTGAACATGTGGCCACAACTAATATTGGAATTAATGTAGCCAAACTAAACAAAGCACAAATTCAGATGTTGATCAAGGAACGAGACATGTACAAAATGAACAATGAGAATATGCTCAAAGAAAATGATTTCTTGAAGGAAATGGTCAAAGGTACACTCAAGGGATCTACTAGATTACTAACTCAAGGAGAAGGTTCCCAATCAAAGGATAAGAGTGAAGAATTAAAAGTACATGCTCAAGTGAGTAAATCCATATTTGATGCACTCTCTACAATATTCTAGAAAAGGAACACCAACTTGATGGTTTGGATGAACAAGTTTTGGGTGACCCATTCAAAGAGTTATACTACAATTCAGAAACATAAAAGGATAAATGACCAAATTTAGGAGAAAATCCAAGAAATACAAAAGAGAAGTACTTTTGACAGTGGGGCCATGATAGTTGTTGAAGATATTATAAGGAAACACAAGGATTACTATAAGGAGCTTCAAGCAGATGCAAAGGAGTTCATTGATGTTGCAAAGGAAGGGGTGCCTACACTATTCAAAGATGATAGAGAGTCGAAAGACCAGAACAAATGGATGAAAGAATGTAGGTTGATATTGCATAGAGCCTTGGAAGTAGCCAAGAACAAGGAACCAACACTAGATGAGGCATGTGAGAATTTGGAGAAAATGGCAATCATGGAGATAGCTGCAAGGAATGCTTCAAAAGACACTAAGACACATTTGGGTCAATATTATTTCTAAGATCACATGACATGAGTTCATTTATGGCTCACTAGAGCTTAATTATTTTTGTTAAATTCTTGTTAATTCCAAAAGACATTTATGAAGGGGTGTGTCCTCTTCAAAATATTGATATCTAAGTTGGACATATAATGATAGGATAGTAAGAGTGAATAGGGAGAGACTAGGAGATATATAAGAAATACTTTTCAGAATGTTTATCATATAAACTACACTGTTTGGACCATGATGCATGCATAATTTTTGGTTGAAATCAATGGAAGATCTTTAAATTCTATGTGGCTCAATATTGTTGTCTATTGTTTGTTGATTTAAAGCAATTATCTTGTTGTCTCCACATTACTATTCTTCTGTTATTTGAAGTTGTGTTTCCAAGTTGGTACTTCAATTTCATCAAGACATATTTGTTGTTATTGTGTAGTCAAGTTAATTGGTTTCTATAAAATTAAAATCCTTTTAATTGATTACAATAACTTGGGAGTAACATTTGGATAAGTAAGAAGATTTAGGTAATTGATAATATTGTCATACTGTCTCCACATTTGTGTTATCTTGTTATTCAAATCAAGGATATACTTATTTGTCAATACGCATTTTCTGCTATTGTGTGATTCTATCAATTGGTTCCTTCAAGGAAGGATTAAAATACTTTTAATAAATCATAGTAACCTAATAGGATTGGTTGGATCAATAAGAATAATTTTTTAATCACATTCTTGCACTTTTATAAAAGGTATAAACAAAACTAAGTGTCAAGCAATCAAAATTATAACCAACTCTAGCCACTTGTTATAGAGCTTCATTGACTCTGCTTACCCAACAGAGCACTGGTCCACCTCATTCAAATATTACATATCCACTTTCATATTATAAATTCTCAATTATCACATTAGAAGTAGAGTAGTTATCAAGCCTCCATCTATTTCACACTTTATGCCAACGTGGATAGATTCATAAATTCAATTAAGTCATACAACTTTAAGTTTGCTTTAGCTATCAAGGTCTACTCGCCTAGGTTTAGCAGATCCTTAAGTGTAGGGAGTCATCAACCATATAGGTTAACTCCATTCATTGGTTCAAAAACATTACAAGTCTAATCATAGAGCCTGACATCCTCTTAGGATTTGTAACCTGCATTTTTGAGATTTACATTTCTAGGTCATTTTGCATATCACACTATGTTTTGCAATTCATTGGCTTTTCCACATTTACACTTGTTGATGAATTCCTCATTATACATCATTCAATCCCTAGAATAGTCCCTTTGCAAGATTTCAATTTCCTTTGCATTGAAATCTCAAGGGTTTGTTCTTGAGTGAAAGGTTGGAAATGGTCTCTCCCCTTTTAGGTCCAAAACCCTAGAAGTGAAAGAGAGTACACTATTTTTATCATTTCAATAAATATACATACACAATTACATATGTATACATATACATATAAAATTACATATATATGCAAATACATATTGATCATGGATAATGGTGAGATAAAAAATGGAATAGGTAAGTAAAACATGTTTTCATAATAACTTCATGTTGTTGTAGCACTTAGTATTATGCATGATAATGTAAGAGACCATGATGACTATGAGTCATGTGAACATGGACTCATGGAAAACATATGAATTATGATAGCAACTGGGGCAGTGTGATTGGTGCAACACCAATACTAGAAGAAAAATAAAACATAAACCAAAGATAAAATAAATTAGAATATGTAAAGATCATGCATCATATATTGGAAAAATTAATGTGCAGTACAATTCCAAAAACAAGCACATATAATTGATTTGAGAGTTTTGAAATGAAATATCCTACATACATAGTGTGCATGTAATTGTTAAAGCTATTAGAACAATCATTGTGCATAAAATATTATGTTCTCTTCTTTTCATAGTTGATGTCATAAAATCTGAAAATGCATAAACTGGTTAAAAATATGCCTTTATACATTGTTATAGCATTAGATCCTTGTCTTCAACAAAGGAAATATGCCAAACAATAAACATCTAGCATAGACCCCTGCAAAATCAAAGACTGTTGCAACATACACTGTGCCATGCTTCTAACTAAATGGGGCCTAAACACCACACATGTATCTGACATGTGGTTATAAACAATATACATTGTCTAGCAATTTTATCTAACTTATGAAACCACCTTCTATATAGTTTGTTTGTTTCAGAGGCTAATATTGTTCAATATTTTCTTCACATAGGTATGCATAAATAGTAGGTATATGCCTTTGCTCATATATGTACATATATATACATACATATATATCTATACATACAAATATATCTACAAACACATACACACATATATATACATATTGTAGACATGCAAATAATCCTAACTAACATAGTGCATCTAATGTCAATCAATTATGACCAAATTCTTCTATTAATCAAATAAAGTGATTTATTAGATTAATTCACTAATGTCCATCATGTTTAATTAAATAAATCAATTTGTTTAATTAAATCCCACAAAGTCCTCTTATTTGATTAAATAAATCAAATGATTTAAAAATATCATAAATTCACTAAACCACTCAAAGTTAATTAAATTATGAATTAATTAACTTTAATCACCTTCTAATCATCATTAATAAATTCTCTAGCTTTTAACTCCCCAAGAATTAAATCAACCCTTTTATTAACTAACCCACTTGCACATGAAAATAATTTCTTTTAATTAACTAATTACCTCATTTATCCTCTCGAAAGCATATTCTAGGGAATATTCCTTCATTGACTCCCTTTATTTGACTTTCTTACCCAAAAAATTTCCCTCCAAAACATCTTAACCACATGCAAAATGTGCTCTATCCTCACCTATTAGCATTGAGACAAGTATCCCAATCTCATTAGCTCTCTTTTAGTCCCACATTCCTCCCATCTCTTCATTCTTCAATCCTTCAACCTATAAATAAAAGCCACTTATACTTGAAATACATCTACAATCTTATGCATTTTCACTATAGGAACTTGCATCTTAATCACATCTAAAGCTTATCAAGGAGGTGGGAAAGGGTATCCTTTCCACATCAAAGGAGCTCCACTCCCACTATGGGATAGAGATTGATCTTGCTTTCTTATGCTTTCACTTAGTTTCTTTGATTTCTTATTTCCTTGTTTGCATATGTAGCATGATCAAGTATCTCATAAGAATGCTTGTTTTGGTTTGCTTAAGTTTACTAACAATGCTAATGGTTGTTTAATTTTTAGCAAGTATAGAAAAAACATCCACATTTTGGCACCTATTAAATAATTTATATGAGTAAATGAGACATTTAACCTGATTTACAAGCACAATTTTTATCATTGTCAGAACTAAGGATGTATTTCTTTCTTAATAAGTTATATGTCAATAAGATTATGGTCTTGTAAATATGCCTATTAAATAAAATTTGACGTATTTTTGTTTTAAGGTTCTAAGCGATTCCTGAGATCCTTGCTAATCACATATAGCATGATCAGAATTGTCATGTGTCCTTCCAACGAGTGTTTTGGCCACATGGAGCCACACCTCCATGATTTGGTGTGTAGTGGACAGTGTGTTTTCTTCAACGTTGGCTTGTACTTGTCCACTATTTTGAAGGGTGTAGACGTGGCTCAACTGACAAAGCCTATCGTCTCAACTACCATCTGACAAGCAGTGCACATTGCATCATTCAAACCAGAAGATGCCTATGTTTCATGAGCTTCTTTGTCTAGTACACTAGCTATACCCATGCTAACATCCCTTTGGCCATCATAAGAAGAGCTAGTGACTTCTTCATCTCCCTTTAGTAGTAGGGATTTCTTAGTGACTATGTTGCCATCTTCAAAGCCCACGATCTTGAGTGGTGGCTTCTTTATTCCAACTTCTGCAGCTTGCAAAGCTAAAAATTCCACATTGTAGTGGCTCCTCTTAACCTGGTGGTCGCTTCCTCTTTCAATTTTTCTATCTTCAATCATTGGCTTCTTTATACATTGCCTCCCAAATTTTCCTCCAAATGCGATCTACCCTTAGGCAGATTTTTTTTTTTACTATGGTCTCTTCCTTATTGGTGGCTACTGGAAACTATTTGATCTCAAAAACTACAATCCCTTAACTTTCTTTGACTTGTGCACCATCACTTAGCCTCAAAGTTGCGCCCTTAATCTTTTTGTTTAACCCTCATCTTACATTGAACATTTGCATTGCTTAAGAGGGGTGTTATTCAATCAACAAGGCATCTGAGTATTCAACAATTTTTTTTCCCTTTCTTGAAAATATATTTTTTAATACAGTCATTGATAGATAAAATAAGGATTGGAAATTTTGGATTGATCTATACAAATCTACTTGGTCTCTTGAATTAACGTGCCTTGTTTATGCTTCTGTACTTTGAATGCATTAAGGCATCCTATCAGATAGATAATGTATCTTTTCTATTATTGGGTTTTTGTTAGATAATGTGCCTTGTCTATGATCAATCTCTTTTGGCTAATTAATTCTTTTGACTTTCTTTGGTAGCAAACTTATGTTGATCTATTTCACAATGAACTTTTCTTTGGCAACGAACTTTGTTGATCTCTTTGGAAACCAACTAGTGTTGTCCGTACCTATCTCTGACATCAGTTTTAATGATTCATTGAAAATATATGTTGCAATAATTCCTATTTTGGTCTGCCAGCCGAATTCCTCATTTCCCCACGTAGTCATTAATATCATTTAAAGTTCCATTTCAAATTGTATTTATCATTGATCAATCTTTAGACAATTATAATGCCCAAGCTATGCACACATAATGATGTAGATCTTCTCAAATGCAATGAAAAATACACTGTTAAAAACCAAGATCTAAAATGCAAACCAGAAAATCCTTCCACAGAAGAGAAAATTAGAAAAAACAAGAGCTTTGCAAGAAGATATGCAAAATAATATTATTCAGGAATTCTTAATTACAAGATATGATTTTCTTTATAAAAGCAAAGATGCATATCCCTAATCTTATCTTGAGCAACAAGATAGCTCAACAAGATAAGGATGAAAATAATAAACCTAAGAATTAAATATTACCTAAGTAAAGTTATGCAAGTGTAATTAAATATTAATTACACTAACACCCCCCATAAGTGCAACTTAGGGAGACTAAAAAAGCATGCACCTAAAAATAAGATGAATGCAAGAAAGCATGAATGGGTCCCAAAAACAAGGTCTGATTAGGTACCCATGTACAAATGCAATAATGAGGTAGAGAAGGAAAACCCAGTGGAACAAAACCCCCCTACAATGAGATGACTGCTGCAAAGAAGCACTGGAAGAACACTATGGAGTAACACTGGAACCACAAACTGACAAGCAAGGAAAGATACTTCTATCTACAAGAAACCAAAAATAGAATCATAATAATGTTATAGCAGACCTGATGCCACAGAACACTGGAAAACTCACAAACTGGAACAACCCTATAATCTGTGAAGTAATAGTAGATGAAATGATGACAAAATCTGGAAACTGTGCATCTCGATGTCGATGCCAAACTAAGACTAAAAATATTCCATAGGAACAAGTACCATGAAGATTCTGGAACATTAACCATAAAAACATGACCCTCAAATTGAGAAGGATCTAAACCAATGTGGATCAAGAAACATAAACTCTCAATCTAAAGTGTTAATTGATGTGAATCTGATATGTGTCAAGCAAGAGAAAAAAGGTGGCCAAAAGAAACTAGGAAACCAGATAAACCATGCGAGTTGCCATCAAAACAAGGTGGAGATGGAGATCAAAGTGCATGCATACTCTAATTAGATTATTATGCAAGAAACCCCCTAGATGGAACTTTATCTTAGTTCATTTATTACAATAACCTAATGATTGTAAAAGGAGAGAATGAAAACATGCATAAAAAGAAAATAAAAATAGACCTCAGATCTGTGTAGAGGACTGAATCAACTTTCCAATGCCACAAGAATGACGAAAAAAGGATCACCGAGTCAAAATATATGCCCTCCGGAGTGAAAACAACAACATCTGAGTTCAAGGACCTATAAATAAATATGGAGAAAAATAAGAAGAAGAAATCTTCACCACTGGATTGGCATTAGAATAAGATTTCCAATGGTATCTCATTTGTGAAAAAAAGACACTGTATGCAAACGTTACGCCCGATTTTGTAAAAGTACTCCAAAAAGGCCAATTTGGCCTATAGGCTGCCCTGGGGGCTAAAAAAAATCAGCCCCTAGTCCTATGCACGACCAGGGGCTAGAGGGTAGGTGCTGGGGGTGGAGCCCCTAGTCCTCCATGGGACCATGCAGAGTGCAAAAGGGTCAGCCCCATATGACCTTGGCTTGTGCGTAGGTGGCCCGCGAGGGTTGAGCGGAGGATGGGCAGTGGACTGGGGGTGCTGCCCGGTGGCCACCGGGTGGCATGGCAATGCCCGCCTCTCTTCTATGTGGGGAGCACATAAATTCTTTAAAAAAATTCAAATTTTTTAATTTTTTAATTTTTTTTTGAAAATCATGCCTCGGGATGCGTGTTGGGGAGGTCGTACGACCCCTAGGAAAAATTTGTTTTCCTTTTGGACCAACTGCACATAAATTGATGAAATGAAGGGAAATATTAGGGTTTTTGGCCGCTGTGAACATGATGGTGACCTCTGTTTGTGCCCAAACTACTCTGAAAAATCGGCTACCTCCAGAGCTTGCAAAAAATCTCCCAGCTTAAAACCCTCATGGATCTGGCAAACGATGGCCAAAATCTGCAAAATAAAAGCCAATCCTGACTTTTTCCAGCGCTCTGAATCCAATGGTGAAGCTCGATCTAATCCAAAATGCCTCATAAATGAACTCAAGGCATGATACCCTCGAGGAATCTCGAACGAACTCTACAATGATTTTCTCAAAAATCTGAGAAGGGGTTCCAAATCAAGGCTCTGATACCATGTTAGAAACCAAGATCTGAAATGCATACCAAAAAAGCCTTCCACAAAAGAGAAAAATAGAAAAAGAAAAGCTTTGCAAAAGATGTGCAAAATATTATTATTCAGGAATTCTTAATTACAAGATATAATTTTCTTTATAAAAACAAAGATGCATAACCCTAATCTTATCTTGAGCAACAAGATAGCTCAACAAGAAAAGGATGAGAATAATAAACCTAGGAATTAAATATCACCTAAGTAAATTTATGCAAGTGTAATTAAATATTAATTACACTAACATACACCATTACTTTGTTCTTTATTTGTGATAGATTTTGCTTTGTTCACACTAGTAAGATGCTTACCAATACACCATTGTAGTTTTCTCCATAGCAAGCTTACCTTAACATCTTTTTTCTTTTTTGGGGGGGTAGAGCTATATGGACACATTTTGATAAATCATTGATTTACATTCCATTTTGTTTTAAATATCAATAAAAAATTATCACATTGCTCTAGGTTTAAAATCACAGTCAACACCAAGCTCAAATTTAAAATGATTATATGAGAATGACTACCACTTTTCCAAATCAATAAAATATTTCTAAAAGTGCACTTTCTTTCATATATACCTACTAGGTTGGATTTTTTATTTGAGGTGATAGCATTTGTAGTAGTTTGCTATTTAAAATTCTTTAATATTCTGACATTATCTTTCCTAGATTTGTTTGAATAAATAAATATCCAATTTCTAACTATTGGGTGAATTTGAACAACTTTCATTTACTATTGGAGACCTTTCTATAATGCTACGATAATGGGATATACATAACTTGATTTGGTGGAATAAGTGTTGTCAGACTATGATTTGGTGGAGTGGCCTTTAAAGCTTTTTCCACATAGCCAATTATTTGGTTTGCCAACTTGGGGTTGCATAGAATCTGATTTTTTAGCATTATAACCATTATTCTTTTACAAAAACTTTGCATGGTAGGTTTGCATCACAAAACAATGGTCTCCTCTCTCACATGAGAATCAAGTAACAAGCAGATTTTAGTTGAAGAAAGTGGACATTGAACTTGAAAAATCATTTTTAAATACTTATTGTAATAACTTCTAGAATATTCACTTGCTACTTTTATTTTTTGTTTTAGACCAACTAGATCAATTTGAGTTTAAAATTAATCATCGTTTTAATCTTTTCAAGTTGGTTAAAATTGAACAAGCAACTTCACACTTGGTTTGTGGTGCTTAAAACGAACTCATCATTTCTTTGGGGTTTAAAAAGAACTTGTGCCTTCATTGTTTTGTGATTTTTTTTGCAATTTATGTCATTTGAATGCGTATGCACTTCTCACATGCATGGGGATCTTGATAATCAAAATCATTCCATTGACATTGGTTGTCTAAAATCACCCACACATTTCAATTTGGAGCTAAAATTGAACAATCATGATAGTGTGAAGGAAAGGCATTGTGTGTGTTCCCTCCTAACACTTTACACAATCTAGGTAGTTGAACTACAAATGTACTTCTTCACTATTGTTTATCTTTAGAGGGCCTGCCTTGGTGAGAAAGAGTACTCACCCCAAGGGAATGACCCAAGCAATAATGAGCTAATGCCAAGCTCTTTTGAACTACTATATAAATTTGTGATTGCAAAGAAAGTTTGCAATCGACGAGAAGCAGTAAATGATAGCTCTTCCCCAGTATCTTTATGATGTGTAAATCCCTTGTTCTAAGGGTTGAGATAGCTCTTGATAGAGTTTATCATTGTATCCCATGATTCGGATGTCCTTACTACAACCCTTTGCTTAAAGGCCAAAATCCTTAATACTTGTTCGTGCAAGAATGGTCGTTTCTAAGTCACCTCACATTTGTACTATTCAAAGTAGAAACAAAATAAATCCTTAAGGTCTCTAGATCTTTAGTATTTTTAGATTTGGTGGTCCTAAGAAGTGTGTGTGATGGAGGGGATCTGGTGTCACCAAATCTCTAACTATTTGCTTTTTCTCAGTGTTTGGAGAAATATGAGTGGGGAATCAACAAAGTATATCCATTTATATCCTAGGATTTTACAATTTGTGAGTTAGTCAAATGCATTGCTTGGATCTCAAAATTTGAAACAAACATTCAACAAGTCATCAAAATTTCAAACCCTTTGAAAGAAAAAATATCCTTGAAGAGTCCAAATTTTTCTGCTTTTCTGTAGGGATTTTATCCTTAGAGGCTTCTAAATATTTTGGCCCATATCTCAATTTTTTCTCTCCAAAGTCAACCTAGGAAAACTATGCCTTTGATTCTTTGATTTTCACATAATGGACCTTTTGGAATGAAAAGGAGTTGAGACATAGACATTCAGTTTGAAAGTTAAGAAAGAGGTGTTGATGTGGTAAAAAGAATCCATTTAATCAAGATAAGAGACAAGTGAACCCCACACATGTGCTTGTTTATCTTTTGTCTTGTGGTCTTTCGAGCAAACATTGATCTTTTTGGTTTGAGCTACTCATAGGGTAAAGAAAGTTCTTCACTATCTTGGTCTCATAAAAAAATTCCCTCTTAGGTTCATTTAGGATCAAATAAAACACTTCATCCATCCCAAAAATTTATCATCTCCATCCCACAAACAAATTTTAGAGCTTTGGAAAAAATTAAAATTCTAGACTTGGGTTAATCCTTAAAACACATCAAAAATCACCTTGTTTAGTTAGGAGTGTGAGAATGCATCCTTTCTCATACCTCTAGTTAAATTAGAACCTCTTTAAACAGGTTTATCCTAAAGATCACATGTCCATCTTGGAATCTACAAGTTCATTATCCAAATCAAAACAATCAAAATCAAAACCTAAGTCTAGTATTGACCAAAGTTCTTAAAAGTTCAAAAACCCATATCACTCAACATTTCATCTTTTATCTCATCATTGGTCCTAAATCCCTTGGAGGTAAACAAGGTCAAAACAAAAGAATAACATGGAATATAAACTTGATTCATACATCATGAGTAATATAAATTAACCAAACTATCAAATCCTTACATTGCCAATTGATTATCAAAAATCACATTTATACAATCCATACATGGGATCATTATCTCCTACAAACCTCAATGGTACAACAAATGTGAGTATGTCCAATCTAGATTTAAATCAAAGTCAAAACTTACAAATCTATCAACCAAATGATCAATACATGAGTCTTCAACAAAACAACATTATCCCACCCAATTCATACATGCCAAATGTGAATATACCAATGAAAACTTATCAAACATAAACATATAAAATCCACAATTGGTGAACTTTGGGATAGATATGTTTGTGAATCATACCAATTTCATTCAAATTCCAAACAATATGTTAACAACTCCGTGTATTGATCCAAGTCAAGGTAACACCATGCAAAATCAAGGTTGCCTAGATCAAGCAATGTGATTCCCAACCACAATGTTCCATGTCAACCTATAATGCAAAATATAAACATCATCCCAAATCAAAACATTATCCAAAGTCAATGTGTGCATGATACCATACAAATACCACAAGTGTATAGTCCAAATATGCTTGACCAACAACCAAATCACTATTTCAAGGGTTTTAAGATCAAAATCAAGAAATTTTTTTGTGAAATAAAATTGCTAGACTTAGAAAATTTGTTGATTCATATCACCAAGAGACATCTCCACCCAAAAATATACACACTCCCTCTTGGGTTAAACCATGTCATCAAAAAATTGAGTTGTCTACACAACCTCATCAAGAAGAATATCCTCAATGTCAAGAGGATGGATATCAAGATCAACAACATCAACAACAAGCCTAATCACCACATCTCCAAAATCAATCACCACAAGGTCAATCTCAACAAGTAAAAATCTCACAAGATCTTAAAATTGAAAACACTCCTTTGGGAGAGCCAATTGAATCTGCATTACACAAGCTAGTTAATGCAAAACTCATCACTCTTCCAAAAGTAAGTGTTTTCAACTCTGTCATAAACTTCCCTTGGAATAAGGGTAGATCTTATTGTCAGTATCATAGAGAAAATATTCATAAAACATCAAATTGCATTCAATGCAAAAAAATCATCCAAGACCTTATTGATCAATGAAGAATAACTATTGAGGACAATGATCAAGATCTATCCATCAATTAGCACCTTGAAGACGTTTCTACCCCATCCAATGATCAAATCTACATGCATCAAGAGTCACTTTTCAATCATGATCAAAATTCACCAATAATATGCAATAACAATCTAATTCAAGGAGTGTTAGAATTATTTGATCCTATTGACATAATCCAAGATCCATCCACCAATGATCATGTTGACAATGTATCTACATCATCCAATGAGCTAGAGGACATATCTCAAGAATTTATTCCAAAGCATGATCATCATCTTTCACCAAAGTATAGCAATGGACCTTTCCAAGACATATTGACATCCTTTGACCTCATGGTTGCAGATATTGAAGGAATCCTCAACTCAACACTTGATCCAAATCCACTCAAAGATCAAGAGGATATTGAGACACTTCCCATGTCTAATGAAGATATCCAAGAATCCTTTGTAAACAATCCATCCTTTGAAAATGACCCATGTCAAGAACTTGATCCAAAGCATGTCAGAAGCAATTCCAAAATTAATCAAGATCAAGAATCCATATCTCCAAGATGATACAATGATCTAATGGACAATCTTTAATCTATACAAGATGTTGCAAATGATGATCATATCCATATAGCACATACTCCTCCATCTACCCATGAGATGATTTCTTTGGATGGACACATAGATTATCTTCATTCAGAACAAGATTCATTTACTCTTGACATTATTACACAAAAAGAGTAGTTTATTGATTCTTATAGTCAGGCTGAAATGTCAACATCAGGATCAGATATATCCCAAATTCAAATTGAGGACATCATGTATGAAGATATACAACATTATCCACTCAAGGAAACATGTCAGACTAAACAATATTTTTCTGAGTCAACAGAGAAGCAAATTCAAATAACATCATCTACAGTGGTCATTTATCAAAGGATGCTTGCTCAACAAGACATTTGGAAAAAAGTAGAACCAAAGAACAAAGGTGCTACTACCAACATATTGGGGGAAACTATGTCTCAAGGAAACGTCAACATAGGGAGCATGAAGAATCCTTATGATGAAACCAATGCAAATACTACAACCATCCATTCCATGAATCTTCATCCACCCATCACCCCATCCACAAATTGGGACCAGCATCAAAATAAAGATTTGAATCAAAGCACGAAGAATGTTATCAAAGAAAAATAAGTTGTAAAGCATGAAGGAAAAATAAAATACAAGTGGATACCAAAAAATACAAAGATAGATCATCCTTATCAAACTCCATCAGTCAAAGAAACTATGGAGAAAAATAAAAAAGGGAAATGTATCCATCAAAGAAGTCCACAAAGGCAATAGCAGGCTTCTCAAGCAACGTACAAAGTATATCAAGCAGTTGGTCCTAATTCCAAGAACACTTTCATATCCACCCATCATTGCTCATCTTCCCAAGTCTGAAGAGTTAAAGATTCCAAACTACCAACCAATCCATCTTCTATTCCTAAACACACTCCACCATCCACGTCTCCATGCATGATATCCAATTCTCACATTGACCATGTATTAGCAACCACCCTTCATCATAAGGATTCAAAAGGCATTCTGTTGTGATGTGCACACAAAGAAAAAGTTAACTCCGGTATAAATAAGGTAGATCAGGAATCTCAAAAGTTGTATTCAAGTGCATGTATCTTGGAAAAGTAGCTTCTTCAAGTAGGATATCGATGGAATATTATGACAGAAGCATATACATTGACACCACCAAGTGGTTCAACATGAGCTTAAAATCTCTTAGAAAAACTAAAAATAAAAATAAAAATCATGAAAGTAGTAAAGATAAAAATCATCCTCCAGTGAAAACCACTATGGTGGCACTTTAGATAGGTACCATGATGAAAACCTAGAAAATAGGCATCATGCATAGAATCGAGCATCTATTTCCACTAGTTCAAGTGAAAGCATCTTATCTCATCCATAATAAATCCAACATTCCATCCATCTTCCAAATTTTTTTATCTTGACAAAAGTTTGGTACACTTTACACTTGCTTATGGTAAACATCTTGACATGAGTCATTTTCATTGATCCTATCCTACCCAACATTTTCTAAGCCATGAAGCACTATCCAAATGAGCATCCTCTATTCGAAAACCTTATCTTCTCACAAGATAATCCATATCCATCCATACATACACCTAAGGAATTCCATACATTGCTAGACACTAGGGGAAGATATTTACATCTTGCTTCAAGAATAAATCTTGATCTATATATTCCAACTTATGTGGTGATCCGAACATTGGAAAACATGAAATCAAATTGGTCAAAACACTTGTGAGAAAAAAGAAAATCCAAATCACTATCCCATGGCACATTTTGACGAGATGATGTTCCTTATCAAGCATTATCATTCATCGAACATCGATCCAAACAATCAATATCAGTTGCATCTAATGTGTGCTTCAACATTACATCAAATGGTTCAAACCAATTTTGTCCAAACTGAGCTTCAAAATCTTGATCAATCAAATCTAATCAATTTGATGAGGGCCACACCACCCAAAACCCACATAAATCACAACAATAGATACCAACACAAAAGATGCGAGACATAAAAATGACTCACTTTCAATTATTTTTAAAAAATGAAATTATAGATTCAAAGCTTACATGCTACAACCTCATGGGCTTGATTCATTACAACAAAATCAACTTAGAAAATAAAATCTATTATTTGGAGCCATAATCTACACTATTAGGGCCACCTTCAATAACCCCCACTTAACCCTTTTTATTTTACCCAATAACCACCCTAGAATGTTCTAAAAAGTGTAAATTTCCCTTTCGTTTTGGCACCAAAAGTCCTGCCATTTGATTTCTGGCCTAGGAAGGAATGTTTATGAAATTCACTTTTTATAGGACCAACTTCGTGGGGTCATAAATTTTGATTTGGGTATCCAATTTGCTATTATTGCATATCGTTGGAAAGCACTCGATGAGCTCTACAACACATAGATCCACTGTAGGTCAATTCAGCCACTTTTTGAGCTGTTTTGGGGTCTCTAAAGTTTAATATTTGAATTTGAAGCTGCATTGGAGAAATTTTCCAAGATGAGAACTTTAATTTCTCCCAAACCGTGTATGGTATTAAGGCGATTCTTTCATGACCAGAAATGTTTTTCAGCTCTACTCCTTGGGGTAAATTTTCACGTCTAATCTAGCTTGTTTTGGCTGACTTCCTAAAAATAGTAAGTGCCTATTTTTTTAGTATTTTTGACACCTGACAGTCTTATACCCCTTAAGTGCAACCATGGGACTCAAAAAAACTAAAGAAAATAAAGAAAATATTTTTTTTGGGTGATGCAAGATTTCCCTACACCACCGGATGCTCTTGCATCACAATCCATCATCATCTTGGGATATCCTTCCCAATCCTCATATTTTTTAACACTATCCTTGCATTGTTGTGTATCCTCAACAATGTTATGATCATCAATCCATCAATTAGATCAATCAACCTTAACTTGGTTTTCAACAAAATTCCAAAATAAATCACTAATATCATCACACATAACCATATCCAAATCATCAAAATCATTCGAAAAATCCAAAAACATTCATAAAACTAGAAAACCCAAAAACATCCAAAACATGTCAACAATCCAAAAATAGGTCAAAAACATTAAAAAGTCACAAATAGAGTCATCATTGTCAAACTACGTCATCTTTGAGCTTGAACGTAGGCAAGGCTAATCATTGATCATCCCTCAAGACACTAGGTCAGTCCTTTAGGTGTCCATCATAATAAACTGACAATCTGCACATGTTCATAATTCATTGATATATGATTTTGTGTCAGTCAAACTACATGGTCTTTTTGTGTATAACATAGGCAAGGCTAATCTTTGATCAGATTTTGAGGCCCCTAGGATAGGTCCTTAGGTTAGGTTCTTGGTAAAAATCTCATAAACATTGAAAAGTTAGAAAATCAAAACATTTGTAAAACATCTCGAAAATACCAAAAAATAACCTCAAAACATTTCAAAATACCAAAAACATTCAAAAAACTCAAAATAATCTATCTCATTCTGCTTTCACTTGCAATAAACATCCACTCACAATAAATGATCATCATCTAAAACCTTTGGTAAAACAATTGGAAACAAGTATAGAAAATTTAAAAGTGTCAACTCAAATGTCGAGGTCTCAAGTCTAGGTCAGTAGGTAAACAAGTTAGTCAATTCTTAGCATCAATATCCCATCATCTTGTTAGTCTCAAAATCATCTAATAACATCATATCCTAGGATGCATCCTTCCTACAATGGACATCAACATTAGACCTCATCATAGTTTAGTCTTGGCTAGAGGTATGAAGAACATTGAATTGTTTAATTACTTGATCTTTTCTTGTGATTCCCATGACCTCTCGAGGATTTCTATCTAAAAAGATTTAGAGAGAAAGGAATGGGGCATGGATCATTATCTTTTGTCTATTGTTCTTGTTGGATATTCTTGTAATATAACTTGGTGCTACTTACTTTGGTAGGTGTGTATGGAAGACGTTTTGGGTGTCTTGTTGACTATTACATGGTTAGGCTTTTCCTTTCTATGTTTTGGTCCAAGGTGTTTCAAATGTCTAAAGAGCATCCTACCAAGGTTTTGTATGTTAGGTGTGAACAAGAATACTCCTATCTATTTTTGAGTCAAATTCCATCGCACTATATAACACACCATCCTGGTTATTTGTACCTTGATGCATCATATCTATATGTGTTATCAAATATAAGAAAAGTTATGCTCTTTACATCCCCAATCGCTAGATAAGCAATACATCAACATCACTTATCATCATATCTAATAAAGTCTTGATGACACATAGACTTGTTGGAATTTTTCATCTTCTCATAATCAAGGGTTGATTCCTCTCATTCTTCTATCCTCTTTCATGCTAACATGCTATCATGACATGCATCCATCCTACATTCATAAAATGTCAACATACCCATCCTGCATACTCATGCATATCATCATAATAAGACACATCATTCATCTCGCATGCATTGCATCATCATTTAAGATGTTTAGGATAATATAGATTTGTTATTCTTAGCATCTTAATTCATCTCATTTGCATCATCATTATCATATAGATTTTTTAGTCTAACCATCCATACATCCATCTTGAACCTATTTTTCACGAGATCAACCCTAAAATTGAACTTTTCGCTCGATCTCTCGAGAGGGCAGTGTACTAGTGTACTTTCCATTGGGGCATCAAAAACATCAAAAAAAATTTGAACTTTGATCTCAGCAAGGTTATTCTTTGAACCAACGCAACAGGTGCATTGCTTCAAAGAGGGGAAAAATGTAGACATGCAATTAATCCTAACTAACATAGTGCATCTAATGCTAATAAATTATCATCAAATTCTTCTATTAATCAAATAAAGTGGTTTATTATATTAATTCACTAATGTCCATCATGTTTAATTAAATAGATCAACTTGTTTAATTAAATCCCCAAATTCCTCTTATTTAATTAAATAAATCAAATGATTTAAATCAAATATCATACATTCACTAACCCACTTGCACATAAAAATAGTTTCTTTTAATTAACTAATTACCTCATTTATCCTTTCAAAAGCATATTCTAGGGAATATTACTTCATTTACTCCCTTTATTTGACTTTCTTACCCAAACAATTTCCCTCCAAAACATCTCAACCACATGAATTTAATGCCTCTTACATCTCAACCACATGCAAAATATGCTCAAACCTCACCCATTAGCATTGAGACAACTGTCCCAATCTCATTGGCTCTCTTTTAGTCCCACATTCCTCCCATCTCTCCATTCTTCATTTCTTCAACCTATAAATAGAAGCCACTTCTACTTGAAATCCATTTACAATCTTATGCATTTTCACTATAGGCACTTGCATCTTCATCACATATGAAGCTTATCAAGGGTGTGTGAAAGGGAATTCTTTCCACATCAAAGGAGTACCACTCCCACTATGGGATAGAGTTTGATCTTTCTTTCTTATGCTTTCACTTAGTTTCTTTGATTTATTATTTCCTTGTTTGCTTATGTAGCATGATCAAGTATCTCATAGGGATGGTTTCTTTGGTTTGCTTAAGTTTACTAACACTGCTAATGTTTTTTTTTGAGAAAGTGCAGAAAAAATATCCACACATACACACACACACACACACACATATATATATACACACATATATACATATACATATACATATACATATACATATACATATACATATACATATACATATAGACATATATATAAGCACATACATATATATACACATACATATATACATACACACACACACACATATATATATATGCATACACACACACACACACACACATATATATATACACATAAGTATTCACAATAAAAGAAATTGCGCAAATAGTAAATGCACAATGTCCTTGTTAAAACACCACGCGTCAACAAAAATAGTGGGCACAAAAACACAACTATATCAAAGAACATTACAAAGTCATGAAATATTTCCAATAGCAACAAAACATTAGGAATTCACTAAATTAATTAGAATAATTAAATTTATTAAAAAAACAAAAACCCCCAGGAAAATCACAAAAGCCAATGAAAAAATTGCAAGTAAAGGCCAAAATTTCCTTTTAATAAAATAATCTCGGAAACATTAGCATGAACGCTTCTTGAGGAAAAAGAATTGAAAATGCTTGATAGTAAACACACAATTTCCTTGCTAAAATGCCACACATCAATAGAAACATTGGGCTTGAAGACATGACTATATCAAAGAACATTACAAAGTCAGGAAAATATATATATGTATGTATAAATACTTATATATATATATACCTATATGTTGACATGAACCTGTGATTTTGTTTTAATAAACTAAAGTTTAGTTGGCATCCATGCATGGAAAAGGAAACATTAATTGCATTGTTAATGGTTGCTAATACATAAGTCAACATTAATGAATTATGATGTTAAGTCTTTAATTGAGTAGTAGAAATTAACCCATAAAAGCACTCAATGATAGCGAACAACAAATATACAAACTTAGGAAAGTCTCCCTTTTTGGTTCCAACACAATAGCTATAAAACCTCTCATGAGATGTAGATTTCACCTTGGTTTAATGTTTTGAGCAAATGTATAAACAATGCAAATAATCCTTTTCTTGACAGACTCAAAACTCAACACCATAATCCATTAATGGCGACTGCACTCAAATCTATTCACAATAAATAAAAATCAGATCTAAATAAATTCAAAATGCGATTGCACACACAAGAACCTTTTTATTGACAACCATAAAACTTAACACCATAATCCATTAATAGTGACTGCACTTGAATCTATATATATACATATATACATTCATATATATATATATATAAACATATGCATATATATACACACATATACATACATATATAAGTACATATAGATATATATACATACATATTGTTGATGGTTTTTTTAGTACTACAATAACTCATACAGAATACAAGTATCCTATCTATCTTGAAAGGTGAATTTCTATCAGCAAGCGTCAAGAAACAACCCCAAGGTCTCTAATGTCAAGTCTTGACAATGCAACAAACAACTCAGTGAAAATGTGATTTGCTAGTAATCACAAGGGGACTTACAAACTAAATGTTGGAAGCTTCAAGTTTATCAAATATAGCAATAAGGTGATGCTTTATGAATCCTACTCTAACAATGATTATCAAGGAAATAGAAAAATATATAGAGTTTAACAAAGAATCTAAACTAAAACCTAAGATCAATTGTGCAAACAACAAGGTGTTCAAGGTGGACCGGCCTTCCAAAACCAATCCTTGCTTAACCAAGATCAAATCCATAGTATCACAAGAACAGTGCAATATCCAAATATATTAAATATTTTTTGATTTTAAATATTCAAACATTCACCCAAAAGAATGAAATGCATAAACATTCACAATTGAACTTGTGTATAACAAAGAGTAGACCTAGTCTAACTTTAAACAACAACCTACAATCAACAGATTGCTAAAAGTATGGACTGAAGATTCCTCAACACCTTAAACACTTTATCATAAACATAAATGAACTACAACTAGTTCTAAGATTAATCATGAAATCACTTACTCAAAACAACTTATAACAGATTTGAAACATAAGAACCATGCACAAATGAAATAACACAAGGAAGAACACCAAGAAATAATGTCTTCAATTGTATTCACTTCACCAAAATTTGTAAAAATTCAAGTATCTCTTAATGAGTAGCATCAACAACCTTACAAGTGACTAAGAAGCCTCAATATATAGAACTTCTCATGACATGTCGACCTAGGAGAGAAATTAAATTAGGTTGACCAAATAGGTTGGCCTTGGCAATTTTACTTCCTAATTTAATTTTACAATAAAATATTACATGAGGCAGTCCCAAAGGAATTTTACAATTAAATAAAAGATAAAGGCACATAAATCAAGGCATAGCCAACTTAAAACTCTAGCAAAGATGATGAGGTTTGCACGCTACCTTGGGAAATCAAGTTGGGTCATCCCTATCTTCTTCCCATCTTCTAGAAAGTTCTTTAACTTTTGAAAGTACCTCATCAAAGTTGGCTTGATTTGAAACTCGGATGAACTTCATTCTTAATTTAACTATTTTTAATTCGTCTCCATATTTAGCCAAGGTCTTTTCCCATTTTTTTTGTAGTTCTTGATATCTATCCAAGTTAGAGATATAAACAACTGCATCTTCTAAGTGATCTTTCACTAAAATTCCATCTTCAAGTGGAGAATAGACTTCTCTCCACCACTTTTATAGCTGATCTACATTCAAATTCTTCTTTCCAAATGTCTTTCTACCTTTAACAATTTCTAAAAATGTAATGCAACTATCAAATATCTCTTTGACTTTATTCTGGATCTTCGATGACTTCTTGAGTGCCTTCAACATGAGTTCCTTTTTGAATTTCATGCTTCTATCCATTATAGTGGTTTTCTTGCACTCTCAATTGTGAGAACACTCTCCTTGACCAGCTCTTCCTTAGGGTTTCAATGATCTTCTTTAACTCAGCAATGGTAGCATCATCTATTTTTTGAAATTCTATTATGAGCTGAGATAACTCTCATATGTATGCAATATCTTCTCAATCATTGCATCCCCTCTTTGATTAACACTACTAATCCATTCTTGGGCAGCTTGTAGGGATGTTCTCATTTTCTCAATTTTAGATACAACATCCTTAGATTGTAATCCCTCTGAAAATGAGGTACCTTCACCAGTTTGTCCTTGCAAGGGCTTGATCAAATGTTGGACATATTTTTGTACCTCTTTCAACTATTGTTACAACTTCTCCTTTTCCTTTGTTTCATTATGTATTCTCTTAAGGATGACCTGTAGAGAATCTTGCAAATCTTCCTTCTCTTGTTCTTTTGTGGATGGACCTAGATTGTTGGTTTCTGCCTTATAATCTGATGGCCTCACCTCATCCTTATACTTGTCATTTACAGGGGTGAAAATGTGAATAACTCTATTGTTAGACTCATCCCTCGTCAATTTGGAGACTACTCTAGCCCTCTTTCTTTCTTTGGGCTAACCCCAATAGCTAGAAACTTATCCCAATCAAGATTCTCTTCTTCCACAATGATTGGCTTCAACTTTAGTCTTTTATCCAACCAATCAGGAGTAGTTTCTCCCTCCATTTCTATATTTTCCTGAGAAAAATCCTATTCTTGTTGATCTTTGGAGGGATTGTCTTCAATATTCTCTAGGTTTTCAATATCTTCATCCCACTCCTGTTTTCCCTCATCCTTATTGTCAGTATCAGGTACCTCCACATGTAATTCATAGGAGACTAAGAGGGAATTTCCCCTTTTATTTATGATTCCACATTTTTACTTTGCACCTCAAATACTATTTTTCCAATTTCCTTTTGAAATCATTCAACTCTCCAAACTTTATTGTGGGCACATCTTCATCTTCTTCTTGTTTAGGGTTTCCAGGAAGATTCTCTTCCTCATTTAAAATCTTTTCATTAGCTTGCACTTTTTGAACAGGCGATGGAGGAGTATTATTTCCTATAATTGCTTTCTTTATACTTTTAATTTCATCATTAGATGTCTTTTCTGAATTCTCCTCATGTTCATGCACGACATCTTCAACATTTTCTACAGTAGAGGGAGGGCTTTTTGCTTAGGAGAGCCCCTTCTGACATATACATGTGGCTTCTCTCCTAAATTTTCTATATCAACTACCTTGGCTTGAGCAGTGTCCTCTTCAGCAACCTTTTCCTTCTTTAACTTGGCCATCTTTTGTCCTTCAATAATAATTTTTCTTTTCTTAGACATTTAAGCCTCTGCATTTCCTTCTTCAACACTTTCTTTTGTTGATTTTCTCCTTTTGGAAACAGGTTGTATTTTGGGTTTTTTTCCTTTACCCTACATTCTAGTTCTTCTCTTGACCACAAATTGTGCTTCCTCTATATTGTCCTCCTCATGGGGGTCAGCGGTGTCATCTTGTGTTTTCTCAGTCTCTTCCTCTAAATGAGATTCTAAGTCATCGATGAGGTCATAGGTAAATTTTGTACGTGTTTCCTCTAGCTCCAACACCTTATGCTTTACCCAATTCTTAAAATATCTTATCACAGGAGCAATAAGTTGATTCAAATCAACTACATCTTCTGACCAATCAATAACAGGAAATGGTTTTTCTTGAAATTTCTCGTAATCATGGTATTGCACTAGGTATTCCTCATCAACCACCTGATTTGGAACATTGGCCACTCTATGAAGCCTAATTAACCTTATGGGCAATCTAGAGTATCTTCTTTTTATCACTTCAAATTAATCTTTGTAGTTGGCCCAATAGTCCTCACTATGATCCTTTTGTCTATACTCTCTATTTTCCATTTTTTGTGCAGTACCATAAGGATCAAAGTTTCCTCTATATATATGAGAGTATAAATGAAAATGAACCATTTGAATCTCAGAGTGATGAGCACTCTGTATGGAAGGACAAGCTTCCTAACTACCAATTATCAAAGGAAACTCAACACCAAGCCCTATTTTTTGCATATTCTTTAAAACAACATCAAATGTAGTCAATTGCCTAGTTAACTCCAATAGTATTAGCTTATCAGTGGGGTACCTAGGGAGTCTAAAAGGAACCTATGAAGATCCATGTACTCTGATATAAGAAAACCTTGGAAATTGGATAAACCAATAGCCATATTTCTTGATCGAATCCATTGCATCTAATGAAATTCTGACATGGAGAGCATCATGTAGAGTCCTTGTGATAAACATCAGGAAAGCATCATTGAACCTCCTATAGTTGAAAGTATTGAATTGTAACTTAGGGTATACATCACAAACCCTATCCTTACCAATGACTCCCTTGCAAATCAATCCTTTGTATCTATTTTTCCTGGCAAGCAGATACACAAGATATGAAGTCATAGTGAATTTCTTCATGTCTTGTACATTCCACAACTACATGTCCAACTTAGCATTGATAGTACCCCCTAGTGGTTGAACATTAATGCTTCATCTAATCCCATTAAGCTATGTATAAGAGTAATCATATCATTATATTCTTGTTTGACATCACTCCTATATAGTTGCTTAGGAAGCTTGGAAAAATGTGATTTGAGCTTCTTGATCTAAGAACCATTTATTATCTCCAAGGACTTAGTAGGATCAACTTCATAGAATTCTTAAGCAGCCTTTATCTGTATTTTCACAAGCCTCTGATGTGATATGAAATTAAAGGCTTCAAAAATGGATTCCTCAGTCAAGCTTTCCATTATTCTCCCTTGAGGGCCAATAATCACCCTTTTGTTTGAGTCAGAGTGTTTCACACATTCCATGACCAATTTAGGACACTATACCAAGTTGGAAACCCAACAGCTTAAGCCAACCCAGTATGAACAATGATTTTGGTGAGAGGGGTTTGTGCATCACCAAACATATTAGTGTATCCTATTTTCCCCAATGCGGAGATGATCTTTAAATCCGGCCTTGTTCCTTTAAAATCATACTTCATTTTTTCAGCTCTGGTTTGAGGTTCTCCTTTAGCAGGTTCAGTTGTGTTTGGCTTGGATTCCTTCCCTTTGCTAGATTCAGCCTAAATTTGATTTAAAAAACCATAATTACTAAAATTACAAGCATGATTTATCATCGAAACTAAATTACATTATCAAATTAATCATAGATAGACTTTGGAGAATTTTCCCCTTCGCGAATTCCAAAAAGGTCTGTACACTTGTGAAATTTGTGTTTGAAAAAATTCTATGAACAATGGAGACTTAACCAGATTGAAATCTAAAAGGACCCCTTGATATCCTAAGACCCACATTCCATCACTACCCAGATCAAAATTGAAGGTATAACACATAGCCCATCACTTCGGGTATTTTTCATCTGGGACAAATTTGAGAAATCCAAGGGTTTGTAGATTCCACAAAAGGAATGAAGCTTGGGGATTATGTGTCCATGTAGTTTTTGTGAAGGACACAATCCTCAAGTTTTCAAATTAATGGATGATTTAATGAAGTTTTTGATCTTAGTGAATTTTCGATGCCACCAACTTAGTGAACTCACTTTGAATTTTCTAGATCACAATTTGATGGAATTTGGGTCCTTTCTCTTTTAGATCAAGGATCAACTCAAATTCTAATAATGATATCACAATTTAAAGCAGATTCATAATCAAGATAGTGATACACTATTCAACTCCACAATTCAACTTTACAAATATGAAATATGGTTCACATATGCAACTAGGGTTTTATAAATCAATATTAGGGGCTCAAAGCATCACAAATCAATCGACCGTCTAGACCCAAATGTGCACTTTAACCCAATTCTTATAGGCCCTAAAATGCATTGAATCCATGATCTTAATTTATTGAAAATGAGGATTCCCTAATTCATGTTTAATGACAAAAACCCTATGGAATATTGATCTTTAAAATGATGCTTTAGCTATTTGAACTCAAATGAGGATCATATCTAATACCATAAACTCGAGGGCACAAATGAACATTGATCAATCAAAATAAGTTTCCAATGACATTTGATGCAAATAAAAATAATCTCAAATGGCGATTATCAAATTGAGTGATGACTGAAAAATAAACACAAGGGCACAAATAAACATTGATCAATCAAAACCAATTTCCAATGACATTTGATGTAAATAAAAATAATCTCAAAGAACAATTATCAAATCAAGTGATGATTGAAAAATAAGAATAGCTCAATGATAACACACCATGAAATCACCAAGGGATCATGAAATTTTCATTGGAATCACTGTGGGATTCTGAAAATGGGTTAAAACCCTACCTTTCAAATTGGAAAACCGAGAATAATAATGCCAAATGCTTACTTTGAAAATTCTAATTGGAAATTCAACAATGTAGCAGCACCAACTTGATGCAATATAGGGGTGAAAAACCATTCAATGTTCCAAAAAAGTGGATATCAACTAGACTTCAAAGAAAAATCAGAGGATTTCCTCAAAATTCATTTCTTAACCTTGCTTTCCATGTAGCAAATGCAACCTGGTTTATTGGAATTTTTTCCCAAACTCTACAAATGAATTGCCAAATAAATGATGGATTTAGATACCCTTTAAGGGCTTACACTACATACCTTAAAACCAACTAAGACTCTTTTGGAACAAAATGGACTTTCAATACCCCTGCCTTGCTCAAAGGCTATTAAATTAGCCCAATTTAACAAAGTAACCATTTCTTAAACTCCATTTTTTCATCAAAACTCACTTGACAGAGTTAGATTGTGACTCAAAACCATGAATTCATCCACCATTTTTCAAATACCAGGCCTCTAGATCATAATTCCACCAAACCCTCTAATTACATGCCAAAACTTGGGGTTTTATTGAATCTCCACTATGTCAGGCTTAGGAAACACAACCAACACATAAAATAGTTCACAAATACTCTGCATATGAACAAAAACCATCACATTGATAATTCCATCACTGTCTCACTAAAATACTAACTTGACACCATCATTTCACATGAAAAGTTACACAGTCATCGCTAGGGCAACATTTCCATCCACACTAATGGATTTTCCCTTCCATCCAAAGCATGAAATAATATATTATAACATACAACATACATTTCCACTAAGTAACATACTTATAAAATAGGTGGAAATGCTCGTTCCATTAATTGGTAATCAAAATAGACCCCTCACTGGTTTTACCAGACAGTTCCAGGAATTTGCAAATATCTACCACCAAACCTGTTGTTAGATCTTCAAAATAGAAAAAAATGAAAGGTTACACATTTATCTACATAATCACAAAGAAAACTAAGCCTTTAGGACCTGTATGGGTCCGTACACAACCTTTTAAGTTTAGAAAAACAAGAAAATAATAAGAAATAGCATTATATTAATGAGAATTCTTCACAATGTTCTCCAACCAGCTTTTGGTTTGATCCTTAAAGGCATTTAAATAAATTTTCCCTCCAAGATACAAATTCCCAATGGCTATAACCAAATTTGAAATACTAAGACCCTTAATTATGCTCAAACTTGCAATTTGAAAACTTTTCTTAACATGACAACAATGCATTTTGCAATTTTTCCTAAACTTGACATCTATAACATAATGTCTCTCAAATGCATAAAAAATGGTCTTGATTGACCTTATTTAGGATAAATAAACTTAAAACACCCCTATGCTAACCTTGACTCAACTAGATGACCAAATGAACAACCTTCAAGACTTCAATTTCACCACTAAGGTGTAGGTGCTCCTACACCATACACCCCTACAGAGAAAAAACTCTTGTCACAAGAGTTGAAATGTGTTCCATTTCTTAACATTTCTCCTTGAATCCTATAAGCAACAACCTCCTTCAACTGGTTCAAACTTGGATTTCTCTTGATCTACTCTACTCTCTTGATTGAGTTCATGTTGAAATGTGCCTGTATATTCATGCTCAAACCTAATGTATTCCCCATCCTTATACCTAGGTCAAAACTTGATGTTTCCCTAGTCCCTATACCTGCAAAAAAACAAGAGTTAGCAATACCTTGCTCTACCTTCTTTTTGGCTTCATCTGCACACTTGTATCCATCCACATTCACTTGTATACTCTTCTCTTTCATCATTGTCATTAGACTTTTGTCCCTTTGCTCACACTGTCCTTTTCTCATTGTTATCAGAGCTTGCAAACTGTCATTGCCATATACCATTGTATCAACAAACTTATCAACCCCTATAATTGAAAATCTTGCAATATTTTTCATGCTTATAGGACACACAATGGTCCCAACAATAATTTCATCCTGCTTCACAAACCTTCCCTCAAACATTGCACCCTATTTTTCATGCTTACCATCATTCCCCTTGATTGTATCAGACTTAATCACAGGTCCATCTTCCACCTTTAAATTCCTAGCTCTCCTTGCATCATTCCTTGGTGCCTTTCATATTCTTCCAACATCATTAACCTACTCCATACTTGCAAGTACACTAGCCTTACTATCCTCAAGCCTTAAAGGTTCTCTCTTGCCAAAAATGACAACCTTAGACTTACTCTTATCTCTTCCACTTCCTTGAAAAGGAGTTAGCTTAAAGATTTTTCATCCTTCTTGATAGTATAAGTATTTTCCCTACCATCATACATAGACCTTCTGTCAAATTTCCATGGTCTTCCTAATAGCAAATGGCAGCAATCCATTGGTAGCACATCACATAAAACCTTGTCCTTGTACTCCCCAATTTGAAAATCCACATATGCTTTCTCATTCACTACTAGAGTTTGACTATCATTTACCCAAGAGGCCTTGTATGGTGTTACATGAGGTATTTTATCTAGTTTTAACTTATCTACCATCTCCCTAGACACCATGTTATCTTGAGAACCTGAATCAATGACCACTTGACATACCTTACCTCTACATTTGTATGAAGTTCTGAATAGACTCCTTCTTTGACTCATGTCTTCCTCTTTAGGTGCGTACAATAAGGCTCTTCTTACCATAAGTGCTTCTCCCACCTCTAGGAATGCAGGAGTGCTTGAACTTTCACATTCTTCCTCTTGGACTAGTTGTGTTCTTCTTTCACTCTTCCTATCGCCACTTGATGTTGAACCTTGGTTTTGAGGACACTTGAAAGATGGGTGTCCAAATTCATTGCATCTATAACACCTACCTAAAAACTCATTGAAATCTCTCCTTTGCCTAAAGTTTGTCCTTCCACCTCTCCATCCTCCTCTTGCTTTAGGTGCTTGCTCCTTATTCTTATCAACATCTTCAAGGTCTTCCTTGGTTTTCCTGGGTGTTGAAGTTGTTCCTCTTCCCTTAGAAGTGCTACCTCTTCCTCTTGTTGCCTTCTCTTGTCTCCTCTTGAGTTTTTCTTCTACCCTTATTGCCATTCGAAAGCGTTGTTCAATTGAGTTTGATGCCAACAAACTAATTTCATCCTGAATGTTATACCTTAGACCATTCAAATACCTAGCTACCATTTCTTCCTCATCTTCTTCATGCTTGGTTCTTATACTTAGCCTATAAAATTCTTCAGTATATGCTTGCACATCTAAATCCTTTTGGCTAATATTTTGTAACCTCTTAAGAAACTAAAAATTATAATCACAAGGAAGGAATTTACCTTTGAGTTTGGTCTTCATCCTCTCCCAAGAAGTGATCTTGCTCTTTCCTTGTCTCTCCCTTTCCTCTTGCACAAAATTCCACCACAACAAAGCATGTCCTTTCAGTTTTGTTTTGGCCTTCTTCACCTTATGTTCTTCATCAATATCTTCACTATCAAAATAGTTTTCCATGTCTCCAATCCAATCCAGGAGCTCCTCATTGTCAATTTTTCCTCCATACATAGGCACATCCATTTTTCCATGTCCATCTTTCTTCACAGTCTTCAAAAGCTTCATCATTCTTACATCATCTGGATCCATCTCTTCTTCATCACCAGTAGTTTCTTCTTCTTCAGTTTCACTTTCATCCACTTCCACTCTATTCTTTTCTTTCCATGCAACCATCTCTTTTCTCAAGGCTTCTATCTCTCTATCTTGCTAATCCACTCTTCTTGCAACTATGCTTCCTTTAAGGGGTATGTTTGGATTTCTTCAATCACAACTTCTTTTTACACTCAAACCCTTAACCTTCTTCCAAAAACCTACTCCCTTGCTCTGATACCACTTTGATGCAACATAGGGGTGAAAAACCATTCAATGTGCCAAACAAGTGGATATCATCCAGACTTCAAAGAAAAATAAGAGGATTTCCTCAAAATTTAATTCTTAACCTTGCTTTCTCTTATAGCAAATACAACCCAGTTTAAGGGAATTTTCACCCGAACTCTACAAATGACTTGCCAAATAAATGATGGATTTAGATACCCTTTAAGGGCTTACACAACATACCTTGAAACCAACTAAGACTCTTTTGGACCAAAATGGACTTCCAATACCCCTACCCTACTAAAAGGCTACTAAATTAGCCCAATTTAATAAAGGAACCACTTCTTAAACTCCATGTTTTCATCAAAATTCACTTGAAGGAGTTAGATTGTGACTAAAAACTACAAATTCATCCACCATTTTCCAGATACCAAGCCTTTAGACCATAATTCCACCAAACCCTCCAATTACATGCCAAAACTTAGGGTTTTATTAAATCTCCACTATACCGGGCTTAGGAAACAAAACAAATGCATCAAATAGTTCACAAATAATTTAAATATGAACAAAAAACCATCACATTGATAATTCCATCACTATATCACCAAAATCCTAACTTGACACCATCATTTCACATGAAAAGTTACAGTTAGCCCTAGGGCAACATTTTCATCCACACTAATGGCTTTTCCCTTCCATCCAAAGCATGAAATAGTCTATTCTAACATACAACATACCTTTCCACCAAGTAACAAACTTAGACAGTAGGTGGAAAGGCTCGTTCCATTAATTGGTAATCAAAACAGACCCCTCACTGGTTTTACCAGACAGTTCCAGGAATTTGCAAATATCTACCACCAAACCTGTTGTTAGATATTAAAAATAGAACCAAATGAAAGGTTACAAATATATCCACATAATCACAAAGAAAAATGAGCCTTTAGGACTTGTACAAGTCTGTACATAGCCTTTTAAGTTCATAAAATAGGAAAATAATAGGAAATAACGTTATATTGATGAGAATTCTTCACAATGTTCTCCAACCAACTTTTGGTTCGAGCCTTAAAGGCCTTTAAATAAATTTTCCCTCCAAGATAAACATTCTTGATGGATATAACCAACTTTCAAATACTAAGACCTTTAATTATGCTCAAAATTAGAATATGACAACTTGTCTTAACATGACAACATTACATTTTGTAATTTTTCCTAAACTTGACATCTATAACACAATATCTCTCAAATACATACAAAATAGTCTTGATTGACCTTATTTAGGATAAATAAACTTAAAACACCCTATGGTAACCTTGAATCAACTAGATGACCAAATGAACAACCTTCAAGACTTCAATTTCACCACTAAGGTGTAGGTGCTCCTGCACCACAACTTCAAATTCACACCTCTTTCACATGCAAGAATGCACTGAAGCTCTTCAAAAATGAAATTTTAAAAAAGAATAACAAATGATGATACAAAAAGCATATAAAATAAGCACCCAAAATAGCATTAATACAGAAGTATGTCCAGTGTAGAAGCAATTAATGTGTTGACAAGACAACCATTAGACTTTGGGGAAATGAGCCTACAATTGATTTGGGGAATCTAAAGATCCCTAGATTTAATGAAAGAACAAAGGCTTAGGGAATATGTTGAGAGGAAGGTTCAACAAACATTACGTACATAGAGAAATCCTCTCACTCATGGATTTATGTTGAGAATTGTGTCTCAACCTTGCAAGCTTTTTCCAGAAAATTCTAGAATTTGTTTGTGGTAATTCTCCACATGTTTATGTGTTGGAAAAAGGTGTATGAGTCATTAAAAAATGTGCCTTGTCCCTAGTAGAATATAGGAGGGCTATTTTTAGAGTATAAACAACTCATTGTATAACTTTTATGGGGGTCTAAACTAGAGGACAAAATTATGGACGAAAATGCTATTTTAACTTGGTTGTTTTTCCATCTTGGAGTTACAAATGACAAGTGGGTAACATGTGGCATGGTTTTTTTTCCCATGGTTTTGGCCCATGGTTTTGTAAAACCAAAAATGGTTTCCAGGTTGTAAATCACTATAAAAGGAGGGCTTGGGGAGGTGTTTGAATCATCGAGTTTAGTTTGCAAGACTGGGTGCTCGAAGGAGTCTCTCCGAGTCCGAGTTCGATTTGTGGTGTTGCGCTCCTGTAAGAACTTGCATTGCAAGTGTATTGTAATCTTCTTGATTTGATAATACATTGTGCGGGTTTTGGAGGGTGAGGTTTTTCTCTTGGAATGGTTTCCCCATGGTAATTACTGTGTTATGTGTTTATTGTGATATTTCATTTATGCATGCTTATTTGTTCATTGAAATCTCTATAATATTTAGTTGAATTTGCATAATCATCCTCTCAAGATTAGTGTAGGAAGAGATTCTGCACACCTTTGCTTCCTTACAAGTGGTATCAGAGCCTAGCCATTTTTGGTTCTATTTGTTGGGTACAGGGTTTTTTGAGCTAATCAAGGTTTGAGTGGGAGCTTGTGCAGAGGTTTTCATTTCTGTATTGCAGGATTGCAAAGATGGCAAGCATATCAGGGAGGATTGATGTAGAAAATTTTTCTGGCACAAACTTTGAGATGTGGAAGCTTAAGATGGAAGATCTATTAATTGATCAAGATCTATGGGATGCAGTGGATGAGAATACATTGAGGCCAGCAGATCCAACTTTAGCTACACAATATGATGTGACTAATAGAAAAGCTAAAGGTCTCATCAGATTGTGTCTTGCAAATTCAATTCTAATTAATGTCCATGAATAATCTACTGCAAAGAAGCTTTGGAAGAAGCTAAGTGAGATATACCAAGAAAAATCACTTGTGAATAAGATTTTCTTGACGAAGAAGTTGTATTCCTTGAGAATGGAAGAAGGTGGATGAATTTCTGAACATCTTGAAACATTCAATATGTTGGTGACTCAGTTGACCTCAGTTGGGGTTAAGATGGATGAAGAAGAAAGGTGCCAAACTTTGTTGTGTTCGTTACCAGACTCATGGGACAGCCTTGTCATGGCCATAGGGAGCACTTCAGTTGTCTTGAAGATGGAGGACATTGTTGGTTCTCTACTTTCTAAGGAGATGAGAAGGAAGGTCTCTCTGAATGCCAAAGAGGCTTTGAGTGTTTGAGGAAGACCAAAAGAAAGAGGAAAGAATGAAAAGTAGCATGGCCATTCTAAGTCCAAGAATAAGGGGAGATCAAAATCTCCTGGTAAGTCCAAGGCAATCTGTTGGAATTGTGGCAAACCTGGACACTTCTGAAAGGACTACAAAGAGGAGAAGAAGAAGAAGAAGAAGAAGAAGAAGCAAGATTATGATTCTAATTTTGAGAAGGAAGAAGGAGATGCTTTCATCGCAGCCTTGGCCACTCATGCAGGTGACAATGCATGGTTGATAGACTCAGGTGCATCTTTCCACATGACTTCTAATAGAAACTGGTTTAGTAAGTATGAAAATTTTGATGGTGGTAAGTTGTATTTGGGTGATAAATCTGTTCTTGATATTGTTGGTCGTGGAACTATTCATGTGAAATTTTCTGATGGTAGAATTAGAAGATTTGATGGTGTCTTGCATATCCCGGGACTAGCAAGAAATTTGTTATCTGTTAGCAAACTAATAGATGCGAGTGTGCTTGTACAGTTTTCTGAAGCAGGTGTGAAAATGGTGAGAGGTGCTATGGTAATAGCAAGAGGAAGCAGATTGGGTACATTGTACCAGCTTGATGCATGCATGGTTGAGCGCAATAGTACTTATGATAAGATTGTGAAAATGACTACTTTGTTGGAGAAGGAGAGGGTTTCTCTTTCAACATATGGTCGTGGTTTTTGGGTACCCAAGGGTGCTCTATCTACCAAATCAAAGTTACCTATAGATAAGACCATGTTATCGCACCAAAGACTTGGTCACATAGGTGAGAAGGGTCTACGGACCTTGAAAAATAAAAACCTTGTTGATGGGTTGAATGACTGCAATCTTGAGTTCAATTTTTGTGAGCATTGTATCTATGGTAAACAAAATCATATTAAGTTTTACTCGAGTTCTCATAAGTCTTCATGTATTTTGGATCTTATCCATTTAGATGTATTTGGTCCAGTTGATGTTTCTTCTATTGGTAGATCAGTTTATTATGTTTCTTTCATTGATGATTTCAATAGAAGAACATGGGTTTATTTTCTTAGGAGTAAAGCTGAAGTTTTTCAGTAGTTTCAAAGAGTTTAAAGCAATGGTTGAGTTGCAGACTGGAAAGAAGATAAAGTGTTTGAGAACTGATAATGGTGGTGAATATTGCTTTAATGATTTTGACACATTTTGTAAAGATTGTGGTCTTAAAAGAGAGAAGACAACTCTGTATTCTCCACAGCAGAATGGAGTTGCAGAAAGAATGAATGGGACCTTGATGGAGAAGGCTAGGAGTATGCTGAGTGGAGCTGGACTGGAACAAAAGTTCTGGGCTAAAGCTGTTTCCACTGCCTGCTACCTGATAAACAGGTCTCCTACATCAGCTCTTGTTGATAAGATGCCAATGGAAGCGTGGTCGGGCCACAAGCCTTCACTTAGACATCTGAGAGTGTTTGGTTGTGAGGCATATGCTCATGTGCCAAAGGAGAAGAGGACAAAATTGGACAAAAAAGCTGTCAAATGTATTTTCATTGGATATAGTTATGGTGTGAAAGGATACAAGCTTTGGGATCATGTTGCACAAAAGGTATTTTATTCCAAAAGTGTTATTTTTAGAGAAACTAAGCCTTCTTCTGTTATAGTGCAACCAAAACAAATGGAAGAAAAGAAAGATATGATTCAACTGCCTGCTACACTTGAGAAAGTTGAATCACGGCCCTTAGAAAGACAAGATGTTGAGGAGAGCTCTACGAGTTCTGAATCATCAGAGGAAGAGGGAGAACCTAAACCTAAACTAGATCTTGTTCGAAGGTCTAGTAGACAGAGGAAAGCACCAGAAAGGTATAGATATTCTCCTAATGATTGGAGGTGTATATTTGCTTTGAATGCTAATATTGATGAACCAAGATCTATAGAAAAGGCTCTTGGTATGAATGATTTAGAGTCCTGGAAAATAGCCATGGAAGAAGAGATGGTAGCTCTTAAGAAGAATGACACATGGGACCTTGTACCATTGCCTGAAGGACAGAAGCCTGTTGGTTGTAAATGGGTATTCAAAAGGAAGATGGGTTCAAATGGAAGCATTGAGAAGTATAAAGCGCATTTGGTTGCAAAAGGTTACTCCCAGGTTGCAGGAGTTGATTATGGTGAAATTTTTTCTCCTATAGCAAAAATGACATCCATTCGATTTTTACTTTCCATTGCAGCAACTTATGATCTAGAGATCGAGCAAATGGATGTGAAACAGCTTTCCTTCATGGAGATTTGGAGGAAGAAATTTATATGACACAACCAGAGCACTTTGTGGTGAAAGGTAAAAGTCATTTAGTTTGTAAGTTGAAGAAATCCTTGTATGGTTTAAAACAAAGTCCTAGGATGTGGTACCAAAAGTTTGATACATTTGTTTTGAGTTTGGGATTTGTGTGATCTAAATCTGACCACTGTATATATTACAAGTCTGATGGTGATTATTTCCTGGTTATTGCCTTGTATGTCAATGACATGTTGTTTATTGGCAAAGGAAAAGGTTTGATTGCAGAATTAAAATCTCAGCTCTCAGCAAAGTTTGAAATGAAAGATATTGGTACAACAAGGCATATTTTGGGAATGGAGATTATAAGAGATAGGAAAAATAGAAAGCTTTGGCTAGGCAAGAGTAAGTATGTTGGTACTATTCTAAGAAGATTCAATACGCAGGATTCCAGACCATTGAGTGTTCCTGTTACTATGGGAACAAAGCTTTCTAGCTCACAGTGTCCTACATCCCCATTGGAGATGGAAGAGATGAGTCGAGTACCATATCAGAGTGTTGTTGGAAGTTTGATGTATGCTATGGTCTGTACAAGACCAGACATTGCCCAAGCAGTGGGAGTACTTTCCCGTTACATGTCTAATCTAGGAAGAGCAGATTGGGATGTAGTAAAAAGAGTTTTTAGATACTTGCGGGGTACCTCAGAGTACTCTATTTGTTTCCATGGAACAGGAAACAAGCATTCCTTGGATATTCAAGGCTACGTGGATTCAGACTGGGCCGATGATGTTGATAAAAGAAGATCCACTAGTGCATATGTGTTTACATTATTCGGTGGTGCAATTAGTTGGATGAGAAAGCGACAAGCTGTGGTCGCTTTGTCCACTACAGAGGCAGAGTATATGGTAGCTACTCATGCTTGCAAGGAAGCCATTTAGCTAAAGAGATTGTGTTCAGATATAGAGTTCAAACAGGGTGCAGTGACAATTTATAGTGATAGTCAGAGTGCAATCTGCCTAGCGAAGAACCCGACATTTCATGCCAGGACCAAGCACATTGATGTACAATATCATTTTGTGAGAGATATGGTCGAGGACGGCAAGGTGAAGTTGGAGAAGGTGGAGACTTTGTTGAATTTTGCTGATGCATTAACTAAGCCCGTGAGCACAAAGAAATTCAGATGGTGTTCAGAGTCTATGGGGCTCTCGGCCCCTAGCAATTAAGTCCATGACAATTTGGATCCCATGACTCTTGCAAGCTGTTCGAAAAGTGGGAGAATGTTGAGAATTGTGTCTCAACCTTGCAAGCTTTTTCCAAAAAATTCTAGAATTTGTTTGTGGTAATTCTCCACATGTTTATGTGTTGGAATAAGGTGTATGAGTTGTTAAAAAATGTGCCTTGTCCCTAGTAGAATATAGGAGGGCTATTTTTAGAGTATAAACAACTCATTGCATAAATTTTATGGGGGTCTAAACTAGAGGACAAAATTATGGACGAAAATGTTATTTTAACTTGGTTGTTTTTCCATCTTGGAGTTACAAATGACAAGTGGGTAACATGTGGCATGGTTTTTTTGCCCATGGTTTTGGCCCATGGTTTTGTAAAACCACAAATGGTTTCCAGGTTGTAAATCACTATAAAAGGAGGGCTTGGGGAGTTGTTTGAATCATTGAGTTCATTTTGCAAGACTGGGTGCTAGAAGGAGTCTCTCCAAGTCCGAGTTTGAGTTGTGGTGATGCGCTCCTGTAAGAACTTGCATTGCAAGTGTATTGTAATCTTCTTGATTTGATAATACATTGTGCGGGTTTTGGAGGGTGGGGTTTTTCTCCTGGAAGGGTTTCACCATGGTAATTACTGTGTTATGTGTTTATTGTGATATTTCATTTATGTATGTTTATTTGTCCATTGAAATCTCTATAATAGTTAGTTGAATTTGCATAATCGTCCTCTCAAGATTAGTGTAGGAAGCGATTCCGCACACCTTTGCTTCCTTACAATTTAGCGAACAAATATTCCTTTGGGAAAATTTGGCTAGGGAGGAATTCCGTGAAACATTCCAAAACTTTCCCAATATTGGTACTTATGGAAAAATTTCATGAAACCCAAAAATCTCAAGCATCAAATAAGATGAAATTATACAAAGAAGGGCACCCAAAGTGCAAATAGAAACCATAGAGCTCATCAAGGGAATAGAATTCAAAAAAAAACAAGGAACCTATCCCTTAAGGGGAAAAGGTGAAACCTAGAGAAAAAGAGGGAAAGCAAAAGGAAAAAGAGGGTCCTCGCCTCTAGTGGGGTGTTTGTGCAAAAAAAAACAACAAATGGTGACTTCGCTAGGGAAATGCTTGAGATCATTTTGATGAAAAACTAGAATCAAGAACCCAAAATATTTGGTTTCGATCCTCACATTAGGTCAACCGATAAAATAAGTTCTCAAAACCACTAAATGAGTTAGCCCTTCATGTGTTGGAAATCCAAGTGTGTACAGATGTATTAATTCCCCTCCCTAAGCTATTGCAAGGACCAATTTTAGTCAAGTTAAGCTACGCAAATGATTCTGACTCCAAAAGCAACCTAGATAGAGCCTCAATGCCAGTCAGACATCTATAGTCTCAACAAGGTTATCATTTTTATTCTCCCAAACATAGCTCTACTACCAGCCAGGCATCCATAGCCCTGGTAGAGATATTCAGATCCTCCTCAAAATATGAATTTTTCTTTTTATGTTCAATATTTTCTTTTCTTTTCTTTTTTTTCTTTCTTTTCTCTTTTTCACTTCTTTTCATTTTCAACCTGTAAGCAATGAACCTCACACTCAGGGATGGGAATCGCAGTGGTGCTGAAGAAAAATTCTAATATTTTTTACTTAACAAGACCTTAGAAGGAACCTAACAACAACCTCATGATTCTTAAGATATGCGAAAGATGTAAGATTTTAGCACATTCAAGAACTAACTCAATTCAGTGACTTATCCACTTTATATGTTTAACACATGTGACACCAAATAAAGGAATTTCACCATCCCATCCAAAAAAGTGATTAGAATTTGTAAAATAAATAGTTAAAGCAGTCCCAGATAAAATGATTATTGTGTAGATAAAACACTCCCCAACCAAAAGACTAAGAAGAGCAAAGCAAAGAAAAGTAAAGCAACCTACTCTAACCAAAAAGAAATCAAACACCTAAAATAACTATTTACAAGTGTGAGCTAAAATAGCTCAAGCAAGGAAGTAATGCTTTGAATATTGCTCATTGACTGGAAATGTGACACCCTCTCTAGTGAGGGTCTTTAGATGGAAATCATTATCTCCTAGAATTTTAGAGATTTGAAAGGGGCCAAGCCACAACTTGTCAAACTTTCAATGCTCCCCCCTCTTTTCATGTGCGTTATCCTAGTATAGCACCAAATCATAAATTCTAAAGGCCTTAACCTTGGCTTTTCGATCAAAACATCTCTTGAAAATACCTTGGTGCTTGGAAAAGTTCTCTAACACCTCATCTCTCTTTTCCTCTAGCTGCAACAGTTCAACTAGATGAGTCTCTAAATGCTCCCCTTCCTCATAATACTCATTAATGAATTATAGGGTAGAGATTTTCAATTGAATGAGAAACACATGCTCGAGCCCATAGACTAGATGGTAAGGAGAGGTACCTAATGAAGCTTTTTGTTGGGTGTGGTCTACCCACAAAGAAAATCTTAGTTGAGTGTTCCATTCTCTTGGATTTTTATCAATTAACTTGCAAATGACAACAAGTAGGTTCTTGTTGGTAGATTCGGCTAGGCCATTTCCTTAGGGATAATAGTTAGATGCAAACTTAATAATGATCGCACAATCGAATTCTACCCAATAAATTTTAATGATGCAAAGGTTGGACCATTATCACATACAATAGCAAGAGAGCATCCAAAATGATTAATAATCCAAGCCTCAAGGAAATTTATAACTACCTCTTTTTTGCATTGTTTGGTAGGAATTGCCTCTATCCATCTAGTAAAGTAATCAATATCAGTTAAAACATACTTGTTTCTAGTGGAAGATGGTGGGTTGATAGGACCAATGAAGTTCAATCCACACTAAGAAAATGGTCTTATCTTGATCACTAGTTATAATGGGACAACAAAATACTTCTCCCTGTTGGCTAAGTTTGAAAAATATGACATGCCCTTACATGATTGTATGCATCTTTAAATATAGTTGGCCAGTAGTATCCAACACACATGATTTGAGTTACAGTGGCCATACCAGATCCATGACTTATAACATACCTGCTATGAAGTTCATTGATAACCTGGGTTGTCTCTTGTTTTCCAAAACATCGAAGGTAAATCCCCTTGTGATTCTTCTTGTATAGAATTGGCCCCTTGAGCATGTAGCTAGAAATATTCAAACATAACACTCTTCACTACATTGGATTTAAGTGACCAAGACACTTCTGATTTAGCAAGTAGTAAATCAAGTCATTAGACCACTCATCAGGTGAAACGTCTTGAAGATGGTATTGTTGTGCTATAAGTTTAGGGGAAGTTTCAACCATTGTCCTTGTTAAAGCTTGGTCTCTCACTAATTTCATTGGTTGAATCTCAATGTCATATTCTTGTGAAACGGTGACCCATTTTTCTCCTCGTTCTCCCAATTCACTTTGCATTAACAAGAGCTTTACTACTGGATTAGGCACAATTGCAAACACTTTGTTCCTTAAGATGTAGTGATTGAATTTATTCACTCCTCTAACCAATGTATGGGCATATTTTTTGACATTGAGATACTTTAATTATGCATCTTTCAAGGGTACACTCATGAAGTAAATTGGGTGTTTATCCCCTCCATCAGGCTTTTGTGTTAGCATACTAGCACAAGAATGGTCGGATGCAAATGAATAGATATAGAATGGTTTAGCATAATCAGGACTCACCAAAATAGGAGCATTAGCAATAGCTCTTTATATCTCTTCAAAAGCCTATTTTGATTCATAATTCCATTCAAATTTCATATTCTACTTTAACATTGCATTCAATGGCTTGACTATCTTTGCAAAACCAGTGATGACTTTTCTGACAAAGTTGATTTTTACAAAGAATGATTTCATCTCCTTTTTGCTTGTTAGGGGTTGGATTTTCAATATTTCTTGTATACGCTCAGGGTCTATTTAAATTCCATTTTCTAGAATGACATGTCCTAATAACCTGCCCTCAGTCACCCCAAAAATACACTTATTTCTATTTAGGGAGATACCGAATTCCCTACATCTTTGAAATACCTTGCATAGATCTAAAATATGATCTCCCCTCTTTTTAGAGAAAATAGTCTAGTAATCCATGTAAATAATAATGTAGTTACCAATTATATCCTTGAAGGAAATGTCCATATCCTGCTAGAAAGTGGCTCCTGCATTAATTAGTTTGAATGGAATCCTTTTGTATGCAAATGTGCCCCACTTAGTTGTAAAGGTTTTCTTGTATCTATCTTCGTATTGCACCATCACCTATTTGTAGCTTGAATAACCATCCAAGAAAGACATCATTTGGGAGCTATTCATAATTTTTAGGACTTCATCCAAGGAAGGAATTGGATAGTTGTATTTTTTCTCAAGATCTATTTAAATTCCTAAAGGCCACACATAGCTGGATTTCACCATAATTATTTCGTACTAGGACCGAATTTTCCACCCAAGTTGAATGTCTAACAAGAAATATGATGTAGGAAGATAATAGCTTATGTACTTTTCTCTAAATTACAAGCTCTAGCAAAGAATTGATTGGTCTCTGCCTCTACCTACAAGGTTTTGTATCTAGCTTGAGGGGAATGGTATGCATAATGATCAAAGTGTCATAAGTCTTGATATCTTCATAAATTGAGGCTATATCATCCTGATAAACATGTATTGCATCAATTATACCCTTTTTCTCCTCTACAGTACATACTTTTCCAATGAATACATTGTTTACTTCATCTTGAGTGCCCATATTATAGGTGTCACATTGACCACTTATTGAGTCCTTCTTAGCTTATAAAAATCAAAAATCCTCTCCAATTGCAACATCCCTCTTGGAATTGTATTTTTCTTAAGATTGATTACCCCCTTCATGTATAATTCTACCTCTTGTGCCTTTATTTCATCAATTATCTGAGTGGAAAATACATCATAACTGGTAACAAAATCTAGAATGTTCTTGTCATTTTCAAATTCCTAAAAGTTCATCACATTATCTAGTATAAAAGGGACTAGGGTAAGCTCAACCATGAATATTTTTAACCCTAAAAATGCAATGGTTTGAGAGTGCTTGCTACTTATGCCAAAGCATCAATAGTGTGGTTCTTTCTTTGGGAAATCAGTTGAATATTAAATGCATCAAATCCCTCTATCAGGTCCCATACCTTGTGCCTATAATTTGTCATTCTCCTATCATGGCATGAGTACTGTCTCCTAACTTGATTAACCACTAATTCAAAATCCCTAAAAAACTTGCAAAGATTTGACCTTTTTTCTTAGATCCATGAGTAATCCATGTATCAATGCCTTATATTCAACAACATTATTGGTGCAAAGAAATTGTAGCCTTTCTACAGCAAAAAAGGTTTTACCTATTGGGCTTATCAATTCAAAGCCTGCACTGGACCCTTGCTTTGATTTAGAACTGTCAAACTGTAAACTCCAAAACTTAGTAGAAGACATACCTTTGGGATCTCTTGTATTCTTTCTCTTACTTGATGAAGGATCTTCTTGTTGAATTTGTTGTTTACCTTTCCACTCCTTCTAGGTTTCTTGAATATCAATCCTAACTGCTAGATGAGGATTGATGCATCTCTTATTTTTTTCTACAGTAGTTTGACAAAGACAACATTCAAGTTCAAGATGTGATGCATTGTGAACTTTACACCAATGTGGCAATAGTAACTCTTCAAATTTAATTTTCCTTCCAATGTTGATTTGATCTTCAATACACTTATGAATGAACTCCTAAAAATTGTCAAGTAGACCAAGGTTAGCATCATCTTGCTTAGTATCTTTATTTGATTCTACAACTGCTTTTGTACTGGTGGAACACTGAGTTAGATCCTTAGGAATATCATGCATCATGAAGACTTCCTTTTGTTTCTATTTTTTTGATAGCTATGGCTAATATATAATTTCCTAAACTTACCTCAGAAACCAACACCTCAAATGATGTATTTAGGTATTCAGTAATCAAATACTTCAACCTTGTCTCTCATTCAATTTTGATCTAATCAGGGATCCCCTTCCATGGGAGCCACATATGGGAATGATCCGTATAGGTATATCCATTCAATGCCCTAGTAAAATCTCTTCCTATAATCATACCATAAGCATCTAGTATATCAGCTACTTGAATATTGATGATCTACTGCACACATGGGTCAAATGCAATCTTCATTAGAATCATGTTCAATTCACCTACTATGCAAACCTCTTTTTTTTCTAATTGAGTGACCTTCCGTTAAGGAGCAAGAGTAAAGCGTTTTAGATTAAAAATGGTAGAACATTTGTTCAATCCCCAGAATCTAACAAGCAGTTGTGTATATTTTTTCTAAATATACAAACAAAGATCAAGAACAGGGGAGTTTCAGGCTTCCCTTGGAAAATACTTACTAGAGCATTAGTGTGGGCTACCTAGGTCCTATCTTTCTCCTTGCTCCTATCCCTTGACTAGACTTGGACTTGATCCTTAGCTGTCTAGTTAACTTGGTCTCTTGTTGGTTGTAAACTCTAATTCTTTCCAATAACCTCCTTGACTACTAGTTCACTAAAACCAACTCTCTTTCTAAAAGCATCTTGTAAAAATTTAGGAGGTACATTTCCACCTAAAGAGTCAAATACAACACTCCTAATTGGTGGAACCCTTAGTAATTAAAAAGAAGAGAGAGCAACCTTTACTTTCTTAAGTTCTTTAGCCACATATTCACCCATTTGTGCCATAGTCATATCTATCTGATTACTCTTAGGTTTCTCTAATTTCTTCTCCTTATCAACATCCATATGTCCTCCTTTGAAAAAATTAGAAGGTCCCCCTTTTGAAAAGTATTGTGTGGGTACTTTTGGATAAGAAGGATTGGTACTTGCATTCAAATTAGGAGGTGTGCTAAAATTATTGGGAGGCATAGAAGTGGTGAAAGGTCCTCTAACTTGCCTATTCCTCAGGGCATATGGCCTTGCATGTTCATGAAACATTTTAACTTCATCTATCCCACATTCTTCTCCATCCAAAGGGCCATTATCAACACCATTATTTTCAAACAATTGAGATACTGATTCTTCATTACATACCTGTTCTGAATTGGCACCTCACTTAATTGATTATTTTTCAGGTCCATTTTCTTCACCTTGTGGGAAAGGGGAATGATTCAACACCAATACTGGTAAATCATAGGGATCTAATGGAAAAATTTATTGTCCATTTGTATTGTTTCCTATAACCTGTTGAACCTCCATCTGGAATATATCATCTACAGTCTGGAATTCAAGAAATCACAATTCAAAATGTTGTGTCATTTTATGGAGCCTGCAATATCCAGCTAATGTAGCTTTAGCCAAGAGGACTACACTTGATGACTTTTCTTGATTGCCTAGTGGGTCCAATGGTGTTGGGACTCCACCATTGTTAGCTCTAGTATTCCATGTCCTATTCTATCTTGGGGGTTTCCTCCTATCAAAATTATGCCCTGATGACTAGCCTTGCTCAAATTTGTAGAAGTTGAGAAAGCCAACTTCACAGACCCTGAAGATCACCTGCATGTAAATAACCTGTCACAGACAAAAAAGCAATGGTGCTCTAAAATCTAAAAATGTGTTAATCAGAGAGAGATAAAATACAATGATCAATCCTTATAAAAGGAGATTGTGCAACCCTAAAGAAACCCTAATAGGTAGACATTTAATAATTAATATAATTATTAATTGTCACAATATGCAAACTAAAGTGAAATCTTAAGAGAGGAATAAAGGTAACTTAATTAACATAATTAAGTTAAAAAATTTACTCTAACACCCCCCCTTAAGATGAGCAAGAGTGCATCTACAAACATGTTCAAGAAATAAAAGGTAACTACAATGCATGAAAGAAAACAAGGGTCCTGGCAACTAGGCCTGATGAGGTACCCGAATACAACCAAATATCTATAAAGTAGAGTAAAGGAGAAAACCTAGTGGGAAAAACTCCTCTCCAAAAAGAGATGGAAATACAAGAGTGAAAGAAGAAGAGAGATAGAAGGAGGAATCAACATGACCCCCCAAGAACTGCTTCTACCACACAAGTACAAAATATGATCCCCCCATAGGAGAGAGAGAAAGAGACTAGAAGGCCCCCCCACAATGAAGAAACTCCTGTCACAATGGTGGATGCCTAATGTAGAATCTAGAAAGAGATCCTGAAGTGAAAAATAACATTCCTCCCCTTGGGAAGAAATGAATCCAAAGGATGATGGCGAAGAAACCCTGTGAAGAGTGATGAACCAATCTATCTCAAGATGTGTGCAATGATAGGATGTTGAAGAATCTCTCTGTCTGAAATGAAACAAATGATGCCAAAATCTAAACTGATGTGGAGAATCCTGAAATGCAACCTCTGAATGCACAGATAATGGTGGGTGTACAGTGATAACCTGACTTTCAAGGTAGAGGAGATGAACGTCCTCACAATAATCCTCAAGATCTATAGTGTGAGACTCAACAAACAAGAATGTGTCTACAAGATAAGAATCCCATGATGTAGCAGATAATGAATGACCAAGATGGTCATGATGTTGAACTGAATCCATAGGGGCCAATGTGATGATACTGATGTCATCAGGAACAACAGATGATACATGTATAATCTCAGTCTGAAGAGTAGGAACTGTGAGACAAGCTTCTGATCCATCATAACATGTAAGGGTGTCTAAATACTCAAGCTCCTCTAAAGTATCTTGATCAAAGGGTGTATTATCTCTCCAAGCAATGGGTAAGAGACAATCTGAAGCAGGATCCTCTGGCAATGGAGAGATATTGGGGTCTCCATAGATCTCCAAAGACGTGTCCAAAGTGGGTAAGGACAATCAATGTCTGATATAGCCCACATAGTGTCATCATCAACACTAGACAATATAAGTCCTACTATGTGATCTCTAATGATATCCCAAGCTAGTTTTCCCTCTGAAGTAGCTGGTTCAAGTATGAGATCATACAAATAAGGCAAAATATTAGGCCACCTACAATGTGTAAGTATGCCTTTTTCCCATGACTCATATTACCCCGTTCCAGAATTACAACTGAAGGGTGAGTAGAAAAACCCATGATAATTCTTCAAATTAAAATTCTAAGAAAATTGACCTTACAACATGTAGATCAAAATATGCCATCGCACGCAAACAAATCCTTTCTAGGTGCCAAAACGTCCAAGTAATTGACAGAATTGTGAAAACACAAAATACTGAATAAAATGTACCTAGGGAAAAGTATGGAAAAATAAATGTCATGTCTAGAAAGAGCATAGAACCACCTTTCCAACGCCTATTTTTTTGCAAAAAATGGAGTTCGGATGCAAAAGTTACGCCCTCAGAGTGTAAAAACCATGATCTGACTTTGACTAAGGAAAAAAACATCAAAACATAAAAATGAAGAAACCACACCTACACCATCAGATCGGTGCTAGAATCAGCTTTCCAATGAATATTCGTTTTCAAAAAATGGAGTTGAAACGCAAAAAATATGCCCGATTCCATAAAACAGCTCCAAATTGCACAATAAAGCCCTCTACAGCCCTTAGGAGCTAAAAAAAATAGCCCCTGGTCGCATGCAGGACCAAGTGCGGCAGTTAGGGCCTCTGACGGAGCCCATGGTCATTGATAGGACCACCGAATGGGGCTTGGTAGCTGCAAGGTGCTTAGGGTGGGGGCCTCAGACGCCAATAGGACCGTGGCGTAGGTTGGAGAGTCGGTGGGGGCTTGCAGAGCTACCTGTGGGAGGTGGAGTCAGCGGCGGCTGTTAGCAGAGAAGCCGCGATGGAGCCGCTAGGTCAGCAACGCTTGGGTGGCTGCCGGGCAGCGCTCCTGTTTTATATGGGAGGCATAAAAAAGCAATTAAAAATTTAATTTTTTAAATATTTTTTTTACAACTTTACGCATCAATCTGTGTGCCCTGGGGTCTGTATGACCCTGGGGCAAAAAAAAATTTCCTTCTGAGCCAACTACACCAAAACTGGGTGAATTATATATCAAAAAACTTGGAAATGGCCTCCTGAGTGCATCTGTGAGGTTGGTTTGGGCTCAAACTGCACCAAATAAAAAAGGTATGCCCTGGATCAAAAAGGAAAACCCCAAACCCTTGAAGCTCCAAAAATCCTTAAGAAGCCGAATAGGAAGCAACAAGTCTGGAGCTCTGATACCATGCAGAAGTTGAGAAAGCCAACTTCATAGACCTTGAAGATCACCTGCATGCAAATAACCTGTCACAGACAGAAGAGATGGAGACAAAAAAGCAATTGTGCTCTAAAAGTTGAAAATGTATTAATCAAAGAGAGATAAAATACAATGATCAATCCTTATAAAAGGATATTGTGCAACCCTAAAGAAACCCTAATAGGTAGACATTTAATAATTCATATAATTATTAAATGTCACAATATGCAAACTAAAGTGAAATCTTAAGAGAGGAATAAAGGTAACTTAATTAACATAATTAAGTTAAAACCTTTACTCTAACAAAATCCTTGCCTTGAAATTTGTCCTCTTTCAAAAATATGTCCCTTTCCTTGTGCAAAATCTCTAGTATATCTGTTGTAATTGGATTGTATGCCTCTTCGTGCAACCTACAATTGGCTATTCTAATTTCTTAGATATATGACCTCTATAGAAAGCTTCTTCACTTTCTTTGTCAACTCATCTAGCCTTTCCTTGTCTGAATTACCTTGTCTTTGTGTAGAACCCAAATTTTTTTTCAAATAAACAAGGTGTGAGCTTGAATTTTGTGATTGGTTCAATACTTCAAAGTTTAAAAAATAGGCTGGGATGTTGGCCTGCTATTGAGAATATGTTGTCTAACTTGAATTCTACAATTAGTTAGGTGTAGGTTGGGATTGATTTAGTGGGGAGCCTAGGTGTGGAACTAAATACATCTGAGGGACTAGGTTCATCATAGGAGTCTAATTAGCTAGAGCTTGGTTTAATCCTTGAACTTGTCCAAGGTGGGAAACTAGTCCTAATGATGGAAAAGGTCCTGCTAAATGCTACTTTAAATATGTACTAGCCTTAACTGCCTCATCATATGAATCTATCAATGTTGTTAGGGGTTGATGCATGCTCTTAATAAATGTAGAAGTAAGGCTATCTAGGACATCATAATAAACTCCACTAGTTGATGTACCATCCACTGCATATGGTGGATGTAACTAGGTATAGGCACGATGGAACCTATTGTAACTAAGGGAAAATTCATATTCGCATTATAAAGCATAAACAAACTAAAATCTAGCTAAACAATGAAGAACGATGGAAGAAAATAGCATAAAAACAAAGAACAATCTCACCAAGTCTTCATGCCCTCCATGAATCACCTTCATTGCACTTTCTCCATTTGCTGCAAGTAGATATTTTCCCTCAAATTTTTGATGGGCAACCTATGACTATGACAAGCCCTAAGAAAATATTGAAGGATTCTATTCAAAAGCTAACAATGCAAATATGCAAGCAAGCCTAAAGTATGCAAAAATGTTATGATAGCATGAAATCACAAAGTCAAGAGATGTATGAAGTGTGTCAAATGAGGCTAAAATTTCCTTTTTATAGAAAAGCCAATTTTAGATGAATGGCCAAGATTGAAAGTTGAGAGATTCCCTAAGATCAATGACTGAAATTAAATGTGACAACCCACAATTAGGGTTAGGATAAGATTAGGTTGAAATTTGAAATGAAAGGCTGACAGATTTGATTTTTTAAAATCAAATCAATGTACAGAAATACATGTGACAAGAGGAAATTAGGCACGAAAAAAGAGGCAGTTGGAAAATCAAATAACAATTTGAAATTATTTAATTTAAAGACTGGGTTGACCTTTTGAATTAAAAATTAATTTAATTCAAAAGTGGTGGGGCCATGTGATAGTAAATAATTATCTTAAATTATTTACTTGGAGGGAGAAAATAGAAAGTGGACAATTTTAAATAAATGATTTTATTTAAAATTAGAAAAAGACAAGGTGGATAATAATTAAATAAATTTAGGAATTTATTTAATTATAAGAGGGCATAAGAAATTAATGACATATTCAAATAAATAAATAAAATTTATTTATCTAAATAATCAGGAGGGAATAATGGACACAGGATCATTAAATAAATTTATTAATTTATTTAATTATAGGACATAGGAAATCAACGACGTATTTAAATAAAATAAATGTAATTTATTTATTTAAATAGTGAAAAGGAATAAAAGACATGAATTAATTAAATAATTGCGAATAATTTAATTAATAGTCAAATTTGGACTATAGGACATAATTAAAAAATTTAATTATGTTAAGAAGAAATATGGAAAAAATAAAGTTCGTAGGCCTAGGTCAATTTAATGTGTCTACACCTACTATTAAATGAACTTATGGGCTCATTAACTTTCCCCTTGACTGACATAAACTACATATATAAATCATTAGGCCTAATAGGAATTTTAAAATTTCTCAGGAATGCAGTCTCCATTTTCTTCCAACTAGTAATAAAACTAGTAGGTAAGTGATTGTACCAATAGAATGCCTCCTCACCTAATGAATATGGGAAAAGTCTGCATGCCACATCTTCATGATTAATCAGTCTTTCCCAAAGAGAAATTTGTAAGATCCTGATACACTCCTTAGTCATCCTATTAGGATCATTAACATGGAATTTAGAGAAAAATGATCTGGATTCTTAGGCATGGCATTATAAGCATTGAAAAACAGAGGTGAGGGGTTAGTAGCTAGAAAATCCATTAGTGGTGGTGGAGGTGGTAGTGGTTGATTGATGTCTGCCTAAGGTTGTTGAATGGCAATGGGAGTGGGCTCATAATTAGATGATGACGAGTTGGATGAAGAGGAGGATGGAGATGAAGGTTTAATGGGAGTGGATGATGATGATGCATTCCCCTTCTTAGTCATCCTAGACATGGTAGGGTCTCCTGAATCTTTAAATTCTCATTTATTTATTGTAGATCTAGTTTCTCTTTGGAACCTTTGAGGATACAATGATGATAAAAAATAGTCCAACTTTGTTTAATCAACCCTCCTTCTAGCACCAATCTCTTCATGGTGTTTTTAGCACTACAACAACTCAAATAGAATACAAGGATCTTATCTCTCTTGAAAGGTGAATTTCTATCACCAATCCTTAAGAAACAACCCCAAGGTCTCTAATGTCAGGTTTTTACAATGCAACAAATAACTTAGTGAAAATGTGATTTGCTGGTAATCACAAGGGGCCTTACAAACTAAATGTTGGGAGCTTCAAGACTATCAAATATATCAATAAGGTGATGCTTTATGAATCCTAATCTAACAATGATTATCAAAGAAATAGAGAAAGATATAGATTTTAAGAGAGAATCTAAACTAAAACCTAAGATCAACTGTGTAAACAACAAAGAGTTCAAGGTGGGAAAATCTTCCAAAAACAATCATTGCTTAACCAAGATCAAATCCACAGTGTCACAAGAATAGTGCAATCTCCAAAGGTATTAAATATTTTCCAATTGTAAATATCCAAAAATTCGCCCAAAAGCATGAAATGCATAAACATTCACAATTGAACTTGAGTGCAACAAAGAGTAGACCCAGGCTAACTTTACACAATAACCTACAATCAGTAGATTGCTAAAAGTATGGACTGGATATTCTTCAACACCTTAAGCACTTTATCATAAACACAAATGAACTATCACTAGTTATAAGATTAATCATGAAATCACTTACTCAAAACAACTTATAACAGATTTGAAACACAAGAACCATGCACAGATGAAATAAGACAAGGAAGAACACCAAGAAACAATGTCTTCAATTGTATCCACTTCACAAAAAATTGCAACAAGTCAAGTATCCCTTGTCCAGTAGCATCAACAACCTTACAAGTGAAGAATAAGCCTCAATATATAGAACTTATCATGACATGTTGACCTAGGAGAGAAATTAAATTAGGTTTTATATGAGGTCAACCAAATAGGTCGGCCTTGGCAGTTTTACTTCCTAGTTTAATTTTGTAATAAAATATTACATGAATTGACCCCAAAGGAATTTTATAATTAAATAAAAGATAAAGGCACAAAAATCAAGGCATAGATGACTTAAAACTCTAGCAAAGTTGATGAGGTATGCATGCTACCCTAGGAAATCAAGTTGGGTCATCCTTATCTTCTTCCCTACTTTTGGAAAGTTCTTTAACTTTTGAAAGTACTTCATCAAGGTCGACTTGATTTGGAAATAGGATGAACTTCATTCTTAATTTAACTATTTTTAATTCTTCTCCATATTTACCCAAGGCATTTTCCCATTCTATTTGTAATCCTTGATATCTATCTAGGTTAGAGATATAAACAGTTGCATCTTCTAAGTGATCTTTCACTATAGGTCCATCTTCAAGTGGAGAATAAACTTCTTTCCAAACTTCTGTCTACCAGTAAAAATTTATAAAAATGTAATGCAGCTATCAGATATCTATTTGATTTATTCTAGATCTTTGATGACTTCTTGAGTGCCTTCAGCATGAGTTCCTTTTTGAAGTTCAATGCCTCCATCCATTCTATTGGTTTTTTTGCACTCTCCACTATAACAACACTCTCCTTGATCAACTCTTCCTTTTGGGTTTCAATGATATTTAACTCAATAATGGTGGCATCATCTATTTTTTGACATTCTATTGTGAGTTGAGATATATCCTCAAGAAGGGATGAAGCTCTCTCATATGCATGCAGTATCTTCTCAATCATTGCATCCCCTCTTTGACTAACACTGCTAATCCATTCTTGGGAAGCTTGTAGGGATGTTCTCATTTTCTAAATTTTAGATACAACATCGTTAGATAGTAATCGCTTTGAAAATGAAGTACCTTCACCTGTCTATGCTTGCAAGGGCTTGATAAAATTTTGGAAATATTTATGTACCTATTTCAACTATTTTTGCAACTTCTCCTATTCCTTTGTTTCATTATCTAATCTCTTAATGATGAACTATACAGATTCTTTCAAATCTTCCTTATCCTATTCCTTTGTGGATGGACCTAGATTGATGGTTTCCACCTTATAATATGATGGCCTCACCTAATCCTTATGCTTTTCATTTATAGGAGTGGCAACGTGAATAACTATATTGTTAGACTCATCCCTCGTTAATCTGGAGACTACTCTAGCCCTCTTTCTTTCTTTGGGATGACCCCAACTAGCTAGAAACTTATCCTAATTAGGAGTCTCTTCTTCCACAAAGATTGGCTTTGGCTTTAGTCTTTCCTCCAATCAATCAAGAGAAGTTGCTTGCTCCATTTCTATATTTTCCTAAGAAACATCTTGTTCTTGTTGATTTTTGGAGGGATTGTCTTCAATATTCGTTGGGTTTTCATTATCCTCATCTCATTCTTGTTGTCCCTCATCATTATTGTCAGTATCAGGTACCTCCACATATTCCTTCATAGGAGACAGAGAGGGAATTTCTCCTATTATTTCTGATTTTTCATTTTTACTTTGCACCCCTGAGATCGTTTGTTCCAATTACCTTCTAAAATCATTCAACTCTTTGAATTTGGTGTCGGTATATTTTCATCTTCTTCTTCTTGTTCAGGGTTCCCAGGAACATTCTCTTCCTTATTTAAAAAATCTTCATCAACTTGCACATTTTGAGCAAGAGATGGAGGAGTATTATTTCATGTAACTACTCTCTTTGTACTTTTAGTTTCATCATTAGATATCTTTTTTGAATTCTCCTCATGTTAATGCACATCTTCAACATTTTCTACAGTAGCGGGAGGTATTTTCTTCTTAGTAGAGCCTCTTCTCGCATATACCTATGGATTCTCTCCTGGACTTTCTATATCAACTACCTTGCCTTGAGCAATATCCTTTTCAACAACCCTTTCCTTCTTTGACTTGGCCATCTTTTTTCCTTCAGTAATAATTTTTCTTTTCTTAGAGGTATGAGCCTCTACATTTCCTTCTTCAACACTTTCTTTTCTTGATTTTCTCCTTTTGGAAATAGGTTGTATTTTGGGTTCTTTTCCTTTATCCTCACTTCTAGTTCTTCTCTTGATCACAAATTGTGCTTCCTTTGTATCTTCCTCCTCATGGGGCTTAGCAGTGTCATCTTGTGTTTTCTTAGTCTCTTCCTATGAACGAGATTCTAAGTCACCCATGAGGTCATAGGTAAACTTTGTACCCATTTCCTCTAGCTCCAAAACCTTATGCTCTACCCAATTCTTAGAATATCTTAGCATAGGAGCAGTAAGTTTATTCAAATCAATTACTTCATCTTCTAACCAATTAATAACAGGAAGTGGTTTATCTTGAAATTTCCCATAATCATAGTATTGCACTGGGTCTTCCTTGTCATCCACCTAATCAAGGACATTGACCACTCTATAAAGCCTAATTAACCTTAGGGGTAATCTAGAGTATCTTCTTTTTATCACTTCAACTTCATCTTTGTAGTTGGCCCAATAGTCCTCAATATGATCCTTGTGGCTATACTCTCTATTTGCCATTTTTTCTGTAGTACCATAAGGATCAAAGTTTCCTCTATTTTTATGAGAGTATAAATGAAAATGAACTATTTCAATCTCAGAGTGATGGGAACTCTGTATGGAAGGACAAGCTTCCCAACTACCAACTCTCAAAGGAAACTCACCACTAAGCCCTATTTTATGCATATTATTTAAAATAGCATCAAATGTAGCCAACTACCTAGTTAACTCCAACAATATGAGCTTATTAGTGGGGTACCTTGGGAGTCTGAAAGGCACCTGTGGAGATCCATGTACTCTGATATAAGAAAACCATAGAGATTGGATAAACCAATAGCCATATTTCTTGATCAAATCCATTACATCTAATGAAATTCTGACATGGAGAGCATCCTGTAGAGTCCTTGTGATAAACATTGGGAAAGCATCATTGAACCTCCTATAGTTTGAGGTATTGAACTGTAACTAAGGGTATACATCACAAACCCTATCCTTACTAATGACTCCCTAGTAACTCAAGCCTCTATATCTAATTTTTTCTAGCAAGAAGATACACAAGATATGAAGTCATAGTGAATTTCTTTGTGTCTTGTACATTGCTCAATTGCATGTCCAAGTTATCACTGATAGTACCTAGGACCTAGTGGTAATGAGTGCTTTTAAATTTTTTTGAAATAACATAAAACATTCATTCCTTGAACATGAATGCTTCATCTAATTCCATTACTCTGTCTAGAAGAGTAATCATATCATTATATTATTTTTTTAAATCACTCCTGTATAGTTGCTTAGGAAGCTTGGAGAAATGTGATTTAGGCTTCTTGATCCAAGAACTATTCATTATCTCCAAGGCCCTAGCAAGATCGGCTTCATAGAATTCTTGAGCAGCCTTTATCTATACTTTCACTAGCTTCTAATGTGATTCGATATTAAAGGCTTCAACAATGGATTCCTCATTCAAGTTTTCCATTATTCTCCCTTGAGGGCCAACAATCACCCTTTTGTCTGAGTCATAGTGTTTCACACATACCATGACCAACTCAAGACATTGTACCGAAGGTGGAAACCTGGCAGCTTGAGCCAACCTTATATGAATAAATATTTTGGAAAAAGGGGTTTGTGCATCACCAAACATCCTTTGTCTTAAATCTTCATAATCCACATGACCCATATTAGTGTCTCTTATTTTCCCCCATGTTGAGATGACCTTTGACTCTAGCCTCATGCCTTTAAAATCATACTTCATTATTTCAGCTCTGGTTTGAGGTTCTCCTTTAGTAGGTTCAATTGTCTTTTCCTTGGACTCCTTCCCTTTGCTAGATTTAGCCTGCATCTAATTATAAAAAACCATAATTACTAAATTTCCAAGCATAATTAATCATCAAAACCAAATTACATTATCAAAGTAATCATGAAAGTACATATGCAATATATGATTGATCTCAAATCCTCATAAAAATCCTTAAAATCAAGCTATACACCCTTTAAAATCAATCATTAAACAACTTCAGGTTTTTCAAGCCTTCATGGATCTTGGCTATAGATAGACTTCAGAGAATCCACCCCTTCACTAATTCCACAAAGGTCTAGACACATGAAATCCATGCTTGAGTAGATTCTACAAAAAAATGAGACTTAACTAGATTAAAATCTAAAAGGAACCCTTGATATCCTAAGACTCACCTTGCATTAGTGCCCAAATCAAACTTGAAGGTATAACACATATCTCATCACTTTGGGTATTTTTCATCTCAGACAGATTCAAGGAATCCAAGGGTCCATAGATTTCATGAAAGGACTAAGGCTTGGGGATTTTGTGTCCATGTGGATTCTATGAAGGACATGACCCTTGATTTTTCTGGTTCATGGAGGATTTAACGAAGTTTTCGCTCTTAGTGAATTTTTGATGCCACAAACTTAGTGAACACACTTTAAATTTTCTAACTCATAATTCAATAGAATTTGGGTCCTTTCTCTTTTATATCATGGCTTGACTCAAATTCTAATAATGATATCACAATTTAAAGCAGATTTAGAATCAAGATAGTGATACACCATTCAACTCCACAATTTAAATTTACAAATACAAACTAGGGTTCACATATTTGGCTAGGGTTTTATAAATTGATCTTAAGGGCTCAAATCATCACAAATCAATCGAACATCTAGACCCAATTTGTACAAGCCCTAAAATGCATTGAATCCATGAACCTAGTTTACCAAAAATGAGGATGCCCTAATTCATGTTTAATGATGAAAACCCTATGGAATCTTGATCTTTGAAATGATGCCCTAGCTAATTGAACTCAAATGAGGATCATAGCCAATACCATAAACACGAGGGAACAAATAAACATTGATCAATAAAAATTGATTTCCAATGACATCTAATGTAAATAAAAATAATCTCAAATGACAATTATCAAATCGAGTGATGATTGAAAAATAAGAGTAGCAATGATAACGCACCATTAAATCACCAAGGGTTCATGAAATTTTCATTGGATTCACTGTGGGATTTCAAAAACAGGTTAAAACCCTACCTTTTAAGCTAGAAGACTAAGAATAATAACACCAAATGCTTACTTTGAAAACCCTAACTAGAAATTCAACAACGTACCAACACCAACTTCAAATTCACACCTTCACATGCAAGAATGCGCTAAAGCTCTCCACAAATGCAATGTTCAAAATGGATAACAAATGATGAGACCAAAATCATATAAAATGAGCCATCAAAATAGCATTAATGGAGAAGTACGTCGAGTGTAGAAGCAATTAATGTGCTAAAAAGATAGCCATTAGAATTTGGGGAAATGATCCTACAATGGATTTGAGGAATCTAGAGACCCCTAGATTTAGTGAAAGACCAAAGGCTCGGGGAATCCATTGAGAGGTAAATTCAGCGAACACTACGTACTTTAGGAAATCCACTTAGCCACGAATTTAGTGAACAATTATTCCTTCGGGAAAATCCAGCCAAGGAGGAATTTCGCGAAACCTTCCAAAACTTGCCCAATTTTGATACTTAAGGAAAACTTTCATGAAACCCAAAAATCTCAATCATCAAACATGATGAAATGCTACAAAGAAGGACATCCAAAGTGCAAATAGAAACCATAGAGCTCATCAAGTGAAGTGAGTTCAAAAAAAACCAAGGAACCTATCCCTTAAGGGGAAAAGGTGAAACCTAGAGAAAAGGTGGGAAAGCAAAAGAAGAAAGACGGTCCCCACCTCTGGTGGGGCATGTGTGAAAAAACATCATAACACATATATATAGACTCAAAACTCAACACCATGATCCATTAATGGCAACTGCACTTGAATCTATTCATAATAAATAGAAATCAGATCTAGATAAATGTAAAATGCAATCACACACACAAGCCACATAAACTGAAATAATTATGAATAGATAAATTCCTTCCCTTCATTGCTCCAAACAATAAATTGCAATTGGTAAAATACAAAACTAGGAACAAAATATCAATTTCCAATGATAAAATTGCAAAAAAATAGCACAATATTCATTTTAACAGTTCCAAATACACGTCTTCAAGAGAATTATTATATGTTCAAGATATCCATGATGTACATGCTTCAAAACATCCACACTATGTCAAATATATCTTCAATAGATAGAAATCTTTCAACTTCTATCATTGTTTCATGTACACACAATTAATTTGGATTGGAAAAATAGAAAACCAAGATCAAAACATCAAAATCCAATCAAGAAATTGCAAGAATATAGGTCAAACTCCATATTAAAAATGTAGATGCTACAATAACATATCATTTGTAATTCGGAAAATTCAAAACCAAGAACAAAATATCAATTGTGAATGAGGAAATTGCAAAAAAAAAAGCATAAACTTCATTTTAACAATTCAAAATATGCATCTTCAATAAAAGTCTTATTTGTTCAATACATGCATGATTTGCATGCATCAAAACATGCATAATACATCAAACATGACTATATCAAAGAGCACTACAAAGTCATGAAATATTTCCAATAGAAACAAAACATTAGGAATTGATTAAATTAATTAGAATAATTAAGTTAATTAAAAAAAACAAAACCACGAGCAAAATGGCAACAGCCAATGAAAAAATTGTGAAAAATGGATAAATTGTCCTTTTAATAAAATAATCCTAGAAATATTGACATAGCGAGCAACAAACATTGCCAGCATGATTTTCAAAGAATGCATTAATAGGCATGAGCGCGGTGAGAACATTAGTTATATATACAATACAAGAAATAATTAATGATATATAATAAATTTAAATTATTATTTGTATGGTTCTAAAAATTCAATTCGTGAAGCTTAAATCCTTAGCAGGAACCACCAAACCATTAGAAGTAAGCTATAAAATCAAATCCAAAACAATGAAGCACAAATCAGTATAGAAGAAAATGGATGCAAACAAACAAAACAAAGTATACCTTTATTCCTTCATTGCTCTTTTCTCCTTTGCTTTTAAATCCTTTTGATATGTTTCTCTAAAATTTTGGAGTGCACAAATTGATTGACTTAAGAGAATAATAACAATGAAAGTTCAAAGATAGTGGTTGTAATTGTGAAGAGATGAATGCCAAATTTATACACAAACCTCACAAGACAGATGGATGAGATTGAATGAGAGAATGTGCAAAGGAAAGTTGCTCATTTGAAAAATGCAAAATGTAAGAAGGATGGAAGAGAAAAGTTGATGAGAGACAAGCCGCTCGAAACAACACAAATCACAATATAATAGATACCAACATAGAAGATGTGAGATAGAAAATTAACCTACTTTCAATTATTTTCAAATAATGAAATTACAAATTCAAAACTTACATGCTACCGCCTCATAGGCTTGATTCATTACAACAAAATGATGAGAGACAAGCTGCTCGAAACCACACAAATCACAATAATAGATACCAACATAGAAGATGCGAGATAGAAAAATAACCTACTTTCAATTACTTTCAAATAATGAAATTCAAAATTCAAAAGTTACATGCTACCGCCTCATGGGTTTGATTCATTACAACAAAATCAACTCTAAAAAGAAAATATATTATTTAGAGCCACAATCTCCACTATTGGAGCCACCTTCTACAATCCCCACTTAACCCTTTTTATTTTACCCAATAACCACCCTAGAATGTTTTAGAAATTTCCACTTTCCCCTTTGTTTTAGCGTCTCACCGTTTGAGTTCTAATCTAGGAAGAAATTTTAATGAAGTTCACTTTTTAGAGGGGCAACTTCGTGGGGCCATAACTTTTGATCTAGGGTTTGATTTTCTATTATTGCATATCATTGGAAAGCTCTTGAAGAGATCTATAGCCCATGAACCACCATAGGTTAGTTTATCAACTTTTCAATCTATTTTGAGGCCTCTAAAGTCTTCATATATGAAATTGAAGTTACATTGGAGAAATTTCTTAGGACAAAAACTTTAATATCTCCCAAACTATGCAGGGTATTGAGGTGATTCTTTCATGACCCGAATTTTTTTTCATTTCTGCTCTTTGGGGTAAATTTTTTGGGTCCATAAGAGCTCGTTTAGGCCAACTTACTAAAAATAGTAAGTGCCCATTTTTCACTATTTTTTATGCTTGACTATATTACACCCCTTAAGTATCATCATGCAACTCAAAACAACTAAAGAAAATAAAGAAAATATTTTTTTGGGTGATACAAGATTGCCCTACACTACTAGATGCTCTTGCATCAGACACCTAGGGTAATTTGAAAAGTGACCCAGGTGTCACTTCTCAAGAGCTAGATGGAAACCAAGATGGATAATCTCAGCCTCAGAAAACCATGATGAATCTTCAATAATCCTCCCTCTCCATTTCACCAAGTACTTTGCATATTGCATGTTTCTTGTGCTTCTACCCACATAGCTATCCAATATTTCTTCTATCTCTTCCTTCTCTGAAGTAGGTGTTGGAATTTTCCACTATTCTTTTATCGGCCCCTCCTCTATATCACCTTCATGGTACTCTTTCAAATAAGCAATGTTGAGCACATGAAGAATGTTTATTCCACTAGGCAACTCTACCTCATAAGCATTTCCTGAATCATGCTTCTTCAGGGTCTTGCATGGTCCAAACTTCTTCATCTTTAACTTGTTGTATGTATCAATTGGAAACCTTTCTTTTCACAAATGAACCATGAATTCATCTCCTACCTGTAACTCCTTATACCTCCTTTTATGATCTACCTAAGCCTTATATTGTGAGTTCATCTTATTGATATGTTTCTTCACCTCTTCTTGCAAATTTTTTAGGTGCTTAGCAAAAATTTTAGCCTCAACACTACTCTTCCACCCCTTATCCATCTTCCTCAATTCAAAAGTAGTTCTTGGACTACTCCCATACACAATCTGGAATGGTGATTTACTAGTGCTCCTATTGATAGAATTATTATAATTGAATTATGCTTGTGGTATAATCAAATCCCATCCCTTAGTCTTATCTCCTACTAAGCATCTTAGCAGGTTACCCAAACTCCTATTCACCACCTCTATTTATCCATCACTCTATGGATGGTGTGAAAAAATGAACTTCAAATCGATCTTCAACTTCTTCCATAATGTCCTCTAGAAATAACCTATCTAAAAAAAAACTTTGCAACATGAACAACATCATTAGTCTTATGACATGGAATGAAATGTGTCACCTTTGAAAATATATCCACCACCACAAATATGGAATCATGACCTCTCTATGTCCTTGGAAAACCAAGAAAAAAATCCATTATAATATCCTCCCATGGCTTCTTAGGTACAAGTAATGCTTGATACAATCCAGTATTCTAACTTGTACCTTTCACCATTTGACATACTCTGCAGCTTTGCACAAACTTCTTTGCATCTTGTTGTAACTGTGGCCAATAATAATTCTCACTGACAAGAGCAATGGTCTTACCTCTACCAAAATGTCTAGCCAATCCTCCACTATGCTTCTCCTTGATTAGATTCTCTCTCATAGAACTCCTTGGAATGCACAATTGGCTTCCTCTAAACAACATCCCATCTTGGATTAAGAAATCCAACCATTTTATCCTATCTAATGTAATAGGTTCCAAAAAAGCCTTCCAATCTTTTGCAAAATCTGGATCTTCAGGATACAAACTCTTTAATTCATTGAATCCAACAACCTCTATGTTCATTTCTATCAACAATTTTTTCCTTCTACTCAAGGCATCTACAACTATGTTTGACCTTCCACTCCTATGCTTCAAAACAATGGTATAACTCTACAAACACTCAACCCACTTTAAGTGCCTTTCATTTAACTTTCCTTGACTATTGAGATACTGCAAAGCTTGGTGATCAGTATATAAAACAAATTATTTTGGCAACAAATAGTGTCTCCATTTCTTCAAAACCTAAAATATAGCATAAAACTCTTGATCAAAGATAGAATATTTCTTCTTAGCATCATTCAACTTCTCACTAAAATAGGCAACAAGCTTACCTTCCTGACTCAAAATAGCTCCTACGGCAGTGCCACTAGCATCACAATCTACCTGAAAGACCTTATCAAAATCTGGAAGTGCCAAAATAGGTGTCTCTATAGCTTTCTTCTTCAACATATCAAAAAATTTAGTTGCTCTTGTTATAGCCCACTTAAAATATTTTTTATCCCCTCTCATTGCTTCAGTTACAGGTGCACAAATACTATTGAAATTCTTAATAAAATTTCTAGAAAAACTTACTAGACCATGAAATGATCTTACCTCTATAACATTCCTCGGGGTGGTTCATTCAATGATAGCTCTCACCTTTTCTGGATACATTTTAAGACCCTCTATTGAGACAACAAATCCCAGATACACCAATTCTCTCTTCACAAAACTACATTTCTTCAAATTGATCAACAACTTCTCCTGCCTTAGCTTCTCAAAAACTCTTTGGATATGCATCAAGTGCTCCAATTTCTTACTAAAAATAAAATATCATCCAAATAAACAATAAAAAAATTCCTAAAAATTCTTTCATTACCTTATTCATAAGCCACATAAATGTGCTTGGTGCATTGGTTAGCCCAAAAGGCATGAATAAATAGTCGTACAAGCCCTCCTTGGTTTTAAATGTTGTCTTCCATTCATCTCCTTCTCTAATCTAGATCTGGTGATATTCGCTCTTCAAATCTATCTTTGTCAAGTACTCAGCTCCACTCAAACAATCCATAATGTCATCCATTCCTAGTGTAGTGACCCTCCAGTTTAGACATTCTGTTAGATTTAATTATGTTTGTTAGATTACTTTCATACTATGTTGTTTTTGTTCAGAGGAGATTCTAGATACTATGTTGTTTGAATTTTGCGGATGATACATTGACATCCTGGTTATTTGATTATGTTGGTTCGATGATACTGTGATAGTTATATTCATGTTATAGCTTATTGGTTATGATTATTGCTTATGTTATCATGTCGATATGATTGAATTTATTTGTTTGTGTCGGTGGATAAGACAGTGTAGCATTACTCATTCGTGAGTACCCTGCTACGCTGCAATTCTTATTCACGGCGTGTTTTCTAACATGAGATTATATATATACATGTGTTAACTTTGATGTTCTCCTGCAGACACAGGTACCGGGTAACAGCTCCACCTGCTTGTCAGGTCTGAGTGTACCCTAATCCATTATTAATATGTTGTCGGAGGTATTGACAGGTCCGTTTTAACCATCGTTCGTTTTCGAACGAGTATCTCTGTGTTTCCCTGTGTAGCCCAATTTGTCTTGTCATGTTTAAATGTATATTGTATTGTGTTTGCGTATTTAATATCGATTTAATTAAATGTTTATTTATGTTTATGCAACGTTTGTGATTTAATTTATTAAGTTAAGTTAAATATGATGTTGAATTTATTAGTGAAAGTTAATTACTTGCAATGTTTTAATTAAAATAATATTATTGCTGTTTTAATTGTGTAAATTGAATTGTGTGAAAAAGATATTTTTAAAAACAAGATATTTCTGATGAGATAAGAACTTCTTATTATAGTTAACGGACTGTTATGATATTTTGAAGGATTAGATGAACTGAAGGAGTTATTCTCAAATGCAAAATTGAATTGCCAGTTAAGTTTTTGTGTTTGAAAGTGGAATTGCATGAATATATAATTTTTGAGATTTTGGAAAAAGGATTGTGCACACATTCACGGGAAGAATTTGACGGCAGCAATTTTTAAGCAAGTTTCAGCATAGAAGTGTTTCAGAAGAGTTTTCTTTAGGATTTTATTTTGAAGCGAAATTCGAAAGCTGAGATCATTGCAAATTCTTCATTGAAATCGGGTGATTTGATTTTGGGGTTGACAAAGGTTTTCTGAGGATCGTTTTTCAGCCAGTTTTCGAGTTTTAACAGGTTCTCTTCTTGAATTATTTTTCTTGTATTTAATTTCTGGAAATTTATTGTGGAAATTCATTTTACTGAACCTGCGCAAAATATAAAGAAACAGATTAGAATAGTAATTGTTCTTTAAAGAAGAAATGAATTTAAACTTATAGCAGTTATAGTAAATCAGATACAATGTTTCCCTTAGATATCACCCTGAAGTATTAATAATATATAAGCTTAGCTTTATGTTTAGCGCACCAGGGAATAAAGGGTGAATGTTTCAAACTATTGATGGACAGTTACCATTCTTTCAAACTTTTAAATATACTTTTGCTATTACGTATTTGTTACACTGGTAATTTCAATGAATTAATTCCTGTAGAATCCCAGTTTACTGTTTATGATAATTCTGTCCATCATATATATATACTTATATTTTGTGCGCAACCACTTTGTTATCTGGATATTCTAGAATAGAGGGTTGATCTCTTGTTGAGAGAAAGTATTTATTTGAATCTTCTTTTCTTATTGTCTATAGCCAAGCCTGTGTGTTTGCGCGGTTTCAGCAATGTGTAAACCTCTGTTATAAATTTATAAATCAGATCACTGAAAAATAAATATCGGTGAGGACATCCATTGCATGCGTTAAATTTTGCACAATAGAACAATTCTTCTTGCCGGACTCTGGAAACTAGTAGTTGATATTTTTTCTGAGTTTGCTTGCTTGTATTAAGCCGTATGATTGCTGCGCAGTCTCCTTAATGTCTTGATGTTTTATTTTGAATCAGAAAATTTAATTTAAATCCTAGATCGCGGTATTATGTCACCTCCTTGCATGGCGTAACTTGCAATGTCAGTGTAGAAAGCAGCGATATTAATAAGTTGAGGTTATAGTGGTTTCTATGTCCTTAGAATTGAAATTTTCTTCTGCACCAGTGCGTTAGGAAGCGTCTAGTTGGCGATGGAAAATAGAATATAGCTATTCAAAAATAAACTTTCATACATATCTTCCCTGTACTGGAACTAACGCTGTTTCCTTTCTTTTAAGAATGTATTTTTGGTTTTAGAATAGAATACAGTTATGTCAATATTTGACTCTGCATGCAAACTGAAATGAAAGTCTGGCTTTAAATGCAGATTATAATTAAAAATATTTGTATAGGCATGAGTATGTAATTGTCTCAGGCGCAGAAATTCTTAACTGATACTTAAATGTGACTTGAGTTAGTTTATGTTCATAATGCATGGCATCTTATTTAATTCATTTAAGTTATGAGTTTATTTATTATTTTAAACTAATACTTATCTCAAGTGCGGATTACCTATGTATATTATAACAGTAATAGAATACTTGATAAGTTTCTGATTGTAGTTTGTTTCCTACTTAAATAAAATTTGGATAAATCAATATTTTATTTACTCAATATATTTATTCACCTTTATATATAATATTAATAGTGGATAGTGTAACTTTTAAATAATTGTTTTATAGAAGAAAGGATATATATATATATATATATATTATCTTTTCTCTATAATGATAATATAGGCTTTTCCTTTAAAATTATTAGAGTAATAATAATAGTAAAAGATTATTCTAAAGTGAAATTTTAAATCACGAAGTTAGAAAGTTGTAATTATTGGGTATTTGTAAATACCATGTTGTCGATATTAATTACGTTTCTTTAAATTCCTTGGAAGTGAAAAGAAAGTGTTTTTAAACATGTTACATGTTATTCGTAATGCTTTATTACAATGATTATCGCCAGGGGTTATAGTTTTGTATTATTTTGTGGTTTTTTTTCGAGGTGTCATCCTAGAGATTGTGCATTGCTTCTAGAGAAGGACATAAACATTGAGGTTTTGAATTTTGTGCTTGATAGCATCCCCTAGAATGATTTTATGTTGAGTCGTGATGTAGAGAGAGTGGCTTGCGTTAGGGGCCGAAATCCGGAAGTGATTGTCTGGGTAACCTAACGTAGGTGAGTTAAATAAGTGATAACCTAACTAATATTTTAGGGGTTGGGTAGTTCTAAACACTAAAACAGATAATGATATGCCTCGCCTACTTCTTAACGCTCGTTTAGGTTGAGAAAAGGCTGAGAAGGCCTAGAATGGCAAGTCGCCATCTTGTCCTCTTGAAAGATGTAACGACACCGCATTTGTCTGCATAGGGGCCGAGAATTGGTAGAGACTGCCAGGGTAACTCTTGGTGAGGGCCGGTAGTCTAGGAAGATTCGCCAGGGTAACCTATCCTAACAATGCGATGACACTCTCTTAGTCTATATCATGATGGTGTTTCTTTTGTTGGGATTTTTATTTAAAGTGACTTGATACTGTGATTTCATGCATTCTGATTTGTAAACGTTATGTCGTATAGTGAATTGTAAACCCCGTAAACGTGATGTTCTGTTTGCTATGATTGTGGACCTGTCAGTATCTCCTAGCACGGAGGGAGTGGACCTTTGGGTTCCACGTGGTCGGGAGGTAACCGTGCTACACCTATCTTATAATTTTCTTGCAGATGATCCTTAGCTCGCAGCAGATTCCAGTTGCTATTTTGTTCGTGACTGAGGATGCAGAGCTTGTTCGTGGATTATGTACCAGATCCCTTTTTGAACACTTAATGTTTTGTAAACTTACCTCTTGTGTAAGAGAGTACAGATTGTACCATCTTTGATGTATGGAGATTCCTTGAAATCTCGTTTTATGTAAAATGGACATTTGAGATATTTTATCGTATGTAAATTTATAATTAGATCTTACATGAAATCAAATTTGTACTTTTGATTGACTATCAATGTGATTAGTTAACTTATTAAATTATGTAACAACGTCTTAGATACCTTATAACATATGTAAAGACTTAAAAAATATATATATATATATATATATATATTTTGTTAACTTTGTACTTGCACTTTGTTATATTGTAACTAAGTCGGGGCGTTACAGATTGGTATCAGAGCCAAGTTCTAACACTGGGTGCTCTGGTTAAATGAGCCCTTAGGTTGTTTAGTACATTAGACTTGGTTGTTGTGCTTTCCATTTGCTTTGTTTGTCTTATAACAAGACTTGTCTTGGTTTGTGTGTAGGATCATGCCTAGGCGTCGTGTTAGAGGTCGTGGTCGAGGCCGAGGTGGTGGCCGTGGGCCAAGCCGCCAGGTTACTCCCCCTCCGAGCCCTCATCAGAGTGATCAGGCAGAACATTTGGGTCCGCAGTTGGATCAGGGTAATGAGGCACAGGTTCCAGAACAGTCAGTGGTAGAGGGGTCACAGTTACGCCCTTTACTTGAGGAGGTCCTAGCTCGACTTGGACCTAGACAAGAAGTGGTACAGGAAGTGAATAGAGAACGTGATAGATCTCCGAGGAGAGTTGATGATTCAGTACAGCAGGATGCTATTATTGCAGGTCACATGAGAGATTTGTTGAGGGCACGCCCTCCTACATTTGATGGATCTGGTGGAGGTTTAGAGGCAGAGACTTGGTTGCTTGATTTGGGACGGTGCTTTGCAATGCATCCTTATGGCAGCAATACTCATGCTCGTTGCGCCATAATGCATCTTAGAGGCTTTGCCTCTACTTGGTGGCGATTGGAGGAGCAGAAGCTCCATTTAGAGATTGGTGCAGTCTCATGGGATATGTTCCAGGAGAGATTCAGAGCACGTTTCTTGTCTGAGCATTGGAGGCAGCGACGTGCGGATGAGTTTCATGATCTTCGACAGATGGCTATGTCCGTGGAACAGTTTGAGCGTAGGTTTTATGAGCTCAAGCAGTATGCAGGGATTATGGATGATGAGGCAATGTTAGTGCAGCACTTCATCAGGGGTTTAAATGCCCGTATTAGCGGTGGAGTCACAGTCTTCGAGCTGAAGACTATGGAGGTTGCTGTGGAGAAGGCACGGATAGTGGAAGAGAACCTCGCTATGTCATTGGGTGGACACACTGGAGTACAGATAGGCAGTGCTCCTGTTTCTGGTTTTGGTCAACGTGGTGGTCAGTATCAGACAGGTGGTTCCTCTAGGAATCAACAAGGATCCGCTAAGGGTGGACAACAACAACGCAATCAACAAAAGAATAAAAATTCACAGAACCAGCAAAGTAATAATTCTCAATCAGGAAGGAACCGCAATTGGTGGCGCAATAAGCGCAATCCGCAGAACCAGCCAATACAGAGTGCTCAGTCGACAGTGAGTCGAGGTAGTTATCAGCAATCCAATGCACCTTCGGGTGGCAGAGGGTTTGGCAGAGGCACTGGATGTTTCTCTTGTGGACAGCAGGGACATATTGCTAGGCAGTGTCCTATGCGAGGTACGTCAGGTTATGGACAGCGACCGGCAGCATCAGAGCCGACAGTTGGTGATGTAGGTCGTACTCATACAGTGTTTGCTGCGGTAAATAACCGCCAAGCGGATCATCAGAACACAGTGGTTGAATCTTCAGGTCAGTTACAGGGTATTGATGTTAATATTCTTTTTGATTCTGGTGCTACAGATTCTTTTATTTCACCTTCTATAGTTGAGCGTTGTGGACTTGTGGCCGTAAAGCAAGGCGATAGGTGGCAGGTGGAATTTGCTTCTGGGGCTAAAGTAGCAGTTGAATCCCTTGTCCGCAATTGTGGACTTAGAATTGGATCATTGACTACTTCTGTAGATCTTCGAGTCACACCTTTAGGGTCATATGACATTGTTTTGGGAATGGATTGGTTAGGAACTCATCATGCAGTGATTGACTGTCGTCAGAAAACAGTACGTTGCATTAATGATAATGGTACAGAGGTTGAGATAGTTGGTGTTCAGAGACCCATCTCTTTGCGGATAATTTCTGCTATGCAATTGAAGAGATGCCTTCGTCAGGGATGTCAGTTGTTTGCAACAACGGTGAGTGACTTGGATTCTGATGAAAGTCAGGAGATATCACTTGATGATCACCCCATTCTTAGGGAATTCGCTGATGTTTTTCCTAGTGATATTCCTGGTATGCCACCGAAGCGTGACATAGACTTCAGAGTTGATTTAGTTCCTGGAGCAGAACCCATCTCTCGTGCTCCATATAGAATGACTACACAGGAATTGGAGGAGCTTCGTATTCAGTTGGAGGAACTCTTGTCAAAGGGTTTCATTCGTCCGAGTGTTTCCCCTTGGGGAGCACCTGTTATCTTCGTGAAGAAGAAGGATGGATCTCTCAGATTGTGCATTGACTATCGTCAATTGAATAAGGTAACGATTAAGAACAGGTATCCATTACCTAGAATTGACGACCTTTTTGATCAGATCAAGGGAGCAACTGTATTCTCTAAGATTGATTTGAAATCCGGTTATCATCAGTTGCGAATTGCAGAAGCTGATATTCATAAGACGGCATTCCGAACTCGATACGGACACTATGAGTTCACAGTGGTACCGTTTGGGTTAACGAATGCACCATCAGTGTTCATGAGTCTGATGAATGGTGTGTTTCGCACCTATCTTGATCGATTTGTTCTCGTGTTTCTCGATGATATTTTGATTTATTCGAGAAATATGCAGGAACATGAAGAGCATTTGAGGCAAGTTCTACAGTGTTTGAGGGAGAACCAATTGTTTGGAAATTTGAAGAAATGTGAATTCTTCAAAACTGAGGTGAAATACCTTGGTCATGTGATTTCTGGAGAGGGAATAGCTGTGGATCCTGCAAAGATTCAAGCTATCATTGATTGGCCCATACCTAAAAATGTTTCTGAGGTTCGTAGTTTCATGGGTCTTGCTGGTTATTACAGACGATTTGTTCAGGGGTTTTCTAGGATTGGACACCCCATTACTTCTCTTCAGAGGAAAGGGAAGAAATTCATTTGGACAGATCAATGTCAATTAGCTTTTCAGATACTTAAGGATAAGCTGACTAGTGCACCTATCTTAGCAGTTCCTGATCCTGCTAAAGATTTTGTTGTTTGCACGGATGCTTCTTTGGAAGGTTTAGGAGCTGTATTGATGCAGGATGGACGAGTGATTGCTTATGAGTCTCGCAAACTCAAGGATCACGAAAAGAATTACCCCACACATGATTTAGAGCTCGCTGCAGTTGTTCATGCTCTAGTTCGTTGGAGACATTTCTTGTTAGGGCATCGTTTCGAACTTCATTGTGATCACCGCAGTCTACAGTATATATTTACACAGCCTAATCTGAATGCTAGGCAGAGACGGTGGATGGAGTTCCTTTGCGAATATGATTTTGAGGTAAAATATGTTCAGGGTAAGGAGAATGTAGTGGCAGACGCCCTTAGTCGGCGAAGACATGAGATTTCAGCTGTGACACTTGGAGTTGAGTTGAGGAGTCAGATATTGGCCGCTCTTCCTTCCGATAGATTATATCAGGAAGTGAAGATGGAGATAAATGTAAAATGCAATCACACACACAAGCCACATAAACTGAAATAATTATGAATAGATAAATTCCTTCCCTTCATTGCTCCAAACAATAAATTGCAATTGGTAAAATACAAAACTAGGAACAAAATATCAATTTCCAATGATAAAATTGCAAAAAAATAGCACAATATTCATTTTAACAGTTCCAAATACACGTCTTCAAGAGAATTATTATATGTTCAAGATATCCATGATGTACATGCTTCAAAACATCCACACTATGTCAAATATATCTTCAATAGATAGAAATCTTTCAACTTCTATCATTGTTTCATGTACACACAATTAATTTGGATTGGAAAAATAGAAAACCAAGATCAAAACATCAAAATCCAATCAAGAAATTGCAAGAATATAGGTCAAACTCCATATTAAAAATGTAGATGCTACAATAACATATCATTTGTAATTCGGAAAATTCAAAACCAAGAACAAAATATCAATTGTGAATGAGGAAATTGCAAAAAAAAAAGCATAAACTTCATTTTAACAATTCAAAATATGCATCTTCAATAAAAGTCTTATTTGTTCAATACATGCATGATTTGCATGCATCAAAACATGCATAATACATCAAACATGACTATATCAAAGAGCACTACAAAGTCATGAAATATTTCCAATAGAAACAAAACATTAGGAATTGATTAAATTAATTAGAATAATTAAGTTAATTAAAAAAAACAAAACCACGAGCAAAATGGCAACAGCCAATGAAAAAATTGTGAAAAATGGATAAATTGTCCTTTTAATAAAATAATCCTAGAAATATTGACATAGCGAGCAACAAACATTGCCAGCATGATTTTCAAAGAATGCATTAATAGGCATGAGCGCGGTGAGAACATTAGTTATATATACAATACAAGAAATAATTAATGATATATAATAAATTTAAATTATTATTTGTATGGTTCTAAAAATTCAATTCGTGAAGCTTAAATCCTTAGCAGGAACCACCAAACCATTAGAAGTAAGCTATAAAATCAAATCCAAAACAATGAAGCACAAATCAGTATAGAAGAAAATGGATGCAAACAAACAAAACAAAGTATACCTTTATTCCTTCATTGCTCTTTTCTCCTTTGCTTTTAAATCCTTTTGATATGTTTCTCTAAAATTTTGGAGTGCACAAATTGATTGACTTAAGAGAATAATAACAATGAAAGTTCAAAGATAGTGGTTGTAATTGTGAAGAGATGAATGCCAAATTTATACACAAACCTCACAAGACAGATGGATGAGATTGAATGAGAGAATGTGCAAAGGAAAGTTGCTCATTTGAAAAATGCAAAATGTAAGAAGGATGGAAGAGAAAAGTTGATGAGAGACAAGCCGCTCGAAACAACACAAATCACAATATAATAGATACCAACATAGAAGATGTGAGATAGAAAATTAACCTACTTTCAATTATTTTCAAATAATGAAATTACAAATTCAAAACTTACATGCTACCGCCTCATAGGCTTGATTCATTACAACAAAATGATGAGAGACAAGCTGCTCGAAACCACACAAATCACAATAATAGATACCAACATAGAAGATGCGAGATAGAAAAATAACCTACTTTCAATTACTTTCAAATAATGAAATTCAAAATTCAAAAGTTACATGCTACCGCCTCATGGGTTTGATTCATTACAACAAAATCAACTCTAAAAAGAAAATATATTATTTAGAGCCACAATCTCCACTATTGGAGCCACCTTCTACAATCCCCACTTAACCCTTTTTATTTTACCCAATAACCACCCTAGAATGTTTTAGAAATTTCCACTTTCCCCTTTGTTTTAGCGTCTCACCGTTTGAGTTCTAATCTAGGAAGAAATTTTAATGAAGTTCACTTTTTAGAGGGGCAACTTCGTGGGGCCATAACTTTTGATCTAGGGTTTGATTTTCTATTATTGCATATCATTGGAAAGCTCTTGAAGAGATCTATAGCCCATGAACCACCATAGGTTAGTTTATCAACTTTTCAATCTATTTTGAGGCCTCTAAAGTCTTCATATATGAAATTGAAGTTACATTGGAGAAATTTCTTAGGACAAAAACTTTAATATCTCCCAAACTATGCAGGGTATTGAGGTGATTCTTTCATGACCCGAATTTTTTTTCATTTCTGCTCTTTGGGGTAAATTTTTTGGGTCCATAAGAGCTCGTTTAGGCCAACTTACTAAAAATAGTAAGTGCCCATTTTTCACTATTTTTTATGCTTGACTATATTACACCCCTTAAGTATCATCATGCAACTCAAAACAACTAAAGAAAATAAAGAAAATATTTTTTTGGGTGATACAAGATTGCCCTACACTACTAGATGCTCTTGCATCAGACACCTAGGGTAATTTGAAAAGTGACCCAGGTGTCACTTCTCAAGAGCTAGATGGAAACCAAGATGGATAATCTCAGCCTCAGAAAACCATGATGAATCTTCAATAATCCTCCCTCTCCATTTCACCAAGTACTTTGCATATTGCATGTTTCTTGTGCTTCTACCCACATAGCTATCCAATATTTCTTCTATCTCTTCCTTCTCTGAAGTAGGTGTTGGAATTTTCCACTATTCTTTTATCGGCCCCTCCTCTATATCACCTTCATGGTACTCTTTCAAATAAGCAATGTTGAGCACATGAAGAATGTTTATTCCACTAGGCAACTCTACCTCATAAGCATTTCCTGAATCATGCTTCTTCAGGGTCTTGCATGGTCCAAACTTCTTCATCTTTAACTTGTTGTATGTATCAATTGGAAACCTTTCTTTTCACAAATGAACCATGAATTCATCTCCTACCTGTAACTCCTTATACCTCCTTTTATGATCTACCTAAGCCTTATATTGTGAGTTCATCTTATTGATATGTTTCTTCACCTCTTCTTGCAAATTTTTTAGGTGCTTAGCAAAAATTTTAGCCTCAACACTACTCTTCCACCCCTTATCCATCTTCCTCAATTCAAAAGTAGTTCTTGGACTACTCCCATACACAATCTGGAATGGTGATTTACTAGTGCTCCTATTGATAGAATTATTATAATTGAATTATGCTTGTGGTATAATCAAATCCCATCCCTTAGTCTTATCTCCTACTAAGCATCTTAGCAGGTTACCCAAACTCCTATTCACCACCTCTATTTATCCATCACTCTATGGATGGTGTGAAAAAATGAACTTCAAATCGATCTTCAACTTCTTCCATAATGTCCTCTAGAAATAACCTATCTAAAAAAAAACTTTGCAACATGAACAACATCATTAGTCTTATGACATGGAATGAAATGTGTCACCTTTGAAAATATATCCACCACCACAAATATGGAATCATGACCTCTCTATGTCCTTGGAAAACCAAGAAAAAAATCCATTATAATATCCTCCCATGGCTTCTTAGGTACAAGTAATGCTTGATACAATCCAGTATTCTAACTTGTACCTTTCACCATTTGACATACTCTGCAGCTTTGCACAAACTTCTTTGCATCTTGTTGTAACTGTGGCCAATAATAATTCTCACTGACAAGAGCAATGGTCTTACCTCTACCAAAATGTCTAGCCAATCCTCCACTATGCTTCTCCTTGATTAGATTCTCTCTCATAGAACTCCTTGGAATGCACAATTGGCTTCCTCTAAACAACATCCCATCTTGGATTAAGAAATCCAACCATTTTATCCTATCTAATGTAATAGGTTCCAAAAAATCCTTCCAATCTTTTGCAAAATCTGGATCTTCAGGATACAAACTCTTTAATTCATTGAATCCAACAACCTCTATGTTCATTTCTATCAACAATTTTTTCCTTCTACTCAAGGCATCTACAACTATGTTTGACCTTCCACTCCTATGCTTCAAAACAATGGTATAACTCTACAAACACTCAACCCACTTTAAGTGCCTTTCATTTAACTTTCCTTGACTATTGAGATACTGCAAAGCTTGGTGATCAGTATATAAAACAAATTATTTTGGCAACAAATAGTGTCTCCATTTCTTCAAAACCTAAAATATAGCATAAAACTCTTGATCAAAGATAGAATATTTCTTCTTAGCATCATTCAACTTCTCACTAAAATAGGCAACAAGCTTACCTTCCTGACTCAAAATAGCTCATACGGCAGTGCCACTAGCATCACAATCTACCTGAAAGACCTTATCAAAATCTGGAAGTGCCAAAATAGGTGTCTCTATAGCTTTCTTCTTCAACATATCAAAAAATTTAGTTGCTCTTGTTATAGCCCACTTAAAATATTTTTTATCCCCTCTCATTGCTTCAGTTACAGGTGCACAAATACTATTGAAATTCTTAATAAAATTTCTAGAAAAACTTACTAGACCATGAAATGATCTTACCTCTATAACATTCCTCGGGGTGGTTCATTCAATGATAGCTCTCACCTTTTCTGGATACATTTTAAGACCCTCTATTGAGACAACAAATCCCAGATACACCAATTCTCTCTTCACAAAACTACATTTCTTCAAATTGATCAACAACTTCTCCTGCCTTAGCTTCTCAAAAACTCTTTGGATATGCATCAAGTGCTCCAATTTCTTACTAAAAATAAAATATCATCCAAATAAACAATAAAAAAATTCCTAAAAATTCTTTCATTACCTTATTCATAAGCCACATAAATGTGCTTGGTGCATTGGTTAGCCCAAAAGGCATGAATAAATAGTCGTACAAGCCCTCCTTGGTTTTAAATGTTGTCTTCCATTCATCTCCTTCTCTAATCTAGATCTGGTGATATTCGCTCTTCAAATCTATCTTTGTCAAGTACTCAGCTCCACTCAAACAATCCATAATGTCATCCATTCCTAGTGTAGTGACCCTCCAGTTTAGACATTCTGTTAGATTTAATTATGTTTGTTAGATTACTTTCATACTATGTTGTTTTTGTTCAGAGGAGATTCTAGATACTATGTTGTTTGAATTTTGCGGATGATACATTGACATCCTGGTTATTTGATTATGTTGGTTCGATGATACTGTGATAGTTATATTCATGTTATAGCTTATTGGTTATGATTATTGCTTATGTTATCATGTCGATATGATTGAATTTATTTGTTTGTGTCGGTGGATAAGACAGTGTAGCATTACTCATTCGTGAGTACCCTGCTACGCTGCAATTCTTATTCACGGCGTGTTTTCTAACATGAGATTATATATATACATGTGTTAACTTTGATGTTCTCCTGCAGACACAGGTACCGGGTAACAGCTCCACCTGCTTGTCAGGTCTGAGTGTACCCTAATCCATTATTAATATGTTGTCGGAGGTATTGACAGGTCCGTTTTAACCATCGTTCGTTTTCGAACGAGTATCTCTGTGTTTCCCTGTGTAGCCCAATTTGTCTTGTCATGTTTAAATGTATATTGTATTGTGTTTGCGTATTTAATATCGATTTAATTAAATGTTTATTTATGTTTATGCAACGTTTGTGATTTAATTTATTAAGTTAAGTTAAATATGATGTTGAATTTATTAGTGAAAGTTAATTACTTGCAATGTTTTAATTAAAATAATATTATTGCTGTTTTAATTGTGTAAATTGAATTGTGTGAAAAAGATATTTTTAAAAACAAGATATTTCTGATGAGATAAGAACTTCTGATTATAGTTAACGGACTGTTATGATATTTTGAAGGATTAGATGAACTGAAGGAGTTATTCTCAAATGCAAAATTGAATTGCCAGTTAAGTTTTTGTGTTTGAAAGTGGAATTGCATGAATATATAATTTTTGAGATTTTGGAAAAAGGATTGTGCACACATTCACGGGAAGAATTTGACGGCAGCAATTTTTAAGCAAGTTTCAGCATAGAAGTGTTTCAGAAGAGTTTTCTTTAGGATTTTATTTTGAAGCGAAATTCGAAAGCTGAGATCATTGCAAATTCTTCATTGAAATCGGGTGATTTGATTTTGGGGTTGACAAAGGTTTTCTGAGGATCGTTTTTCAGCCAGTTTTCGAGTTTTAACAGGTTCTCTTCTTGAATTATTTTTCTTGTATTTAATTTCTGGAAATTTATTGTGGAAATTCATTTTACTGAACCTGCGCAAAATATAAAGAAACAGATTAGAATAGTAATTGTTCTTTAAAGAAGAAATGAATTTAAACTTATAGCAGTTATAGTAAATCAGATACAATGTTTCCCTTAGATATCACCCTGAAGTATTAATAATATATAAGCTTAGCTTTATGTTTAGCGCACCAGGGAATAAAGGGTGAATGTTTCAAACTATTGATGGACAGTTACCATTCTTTCAAACTTTTAAATATACTTTTGCTATTACGTATTTGTTACACTGGTAATTTCAATGAATTAATTCCTGTAGAATCCCAGTTTACTGTTTATGATAATTCTGTCCATCATATATATATACTTATATTTTGTGCGCAACCACTTTGTTATCTGGATATTCTAGAATAGAGGGTTGATCTCTTGTTGAGAGAAAGTATTTATTTGAATCTTCTTTTCTTATTGTCTATAGCCAAGCCTGTGTGTTTGCGCGGTTTCAGCAATGTGTAAACCTCTGTTATAAATTTATAAATCAGATCACTGAAAAATAAATATCGGTGAGGACATCCATTGCATGCGTTAAATTTTGCACAATAGAACAATTCTTCTTGCCGGACTCTGGAAACTAGTAGTTGATATTTTTTCTGAGTTTGCTTGCTTGTATTAAGCCGTATGATTGCTGCGCAGTCTCCTTAATGTCTTGATGTTTTATTTTGAATCAGAAAATTTAATTTAAATCCTAGATCGCGGTATTATGTCACCTCCTTGCATGGCGTAACTTGCAATGTCAGTGTAGAAAGCAGCGATATTAATAAGTTGAGGTTATAGTGGTTTCTATGTCCTTAGAATTGAAATTTTCTTCTGCACCAGTGCGTTAGGAAGCGTCTAGTTGGCGATGGAAAATAGAATATAGCTATTCAAAAATAAACTTTCATACATATCTTCCCTGTACTGGAACTAACGCTGTTTCCTTTCTTTTAAGAATGTATTTTTGGTTTTAGAATAGAATACAATTATGTCAATATTTGACTCTGCATGCAAACTGAAATGAAAGTCTGGCTTTAAATGCAGATTATAATTAAAAATATCTGTATAGGCATGAGTATGTAATTGTCTCAGGCGCAGAAATTCTTAACTGATACTTAAATGTGACTTGAGTTAGTTTATGTTCATAATGCATGGCATCTTATTTAATTCATTTAAGTTATGAGTTTATTTATTATTTTAAACTAATACTTATCTCAAGTGCGGATTACCTATGTATATTATAACAGTAATAGAATACTTGATAAGTTTCTGATTGTAGTTTGTTTCCTACTTAAATAAAATTTGGATAAATCAATATTTTATTTACTCAATATATTTATTCACCTTTATATATAATATTAATAGTGGATAGTGTAACTTTTAAATAATTGTTTTATAGAAGAAAGGATATATATATATATATATATATTATCTTTTCTCTATAATGATAATATAGGCTTTTCCTTTAAAATTATTAGAGTAATAATAATAGTAAAAGATTATTCTAAAGTGAAATTTTAAATCACGAAGTTAGAAAGTTGTAATTATTGGGTATTTGTAAATACCATGTTGTCGATATTAATTACGTTTCTTTAAATTCCTTGGAAGTGAAAAGAAAGTGTTTTTAAACATGTTACATGTTATTCGTAATGCTTTATTACAATGATTATCGCCAGGGGTTATAGTTTTGTATTATTTTGTGGTTTTTTTTCGAGGTGTCATCCTAGAGATTGTGCATTGCTTCTAGAGAAGGACATAAACATTGAGGTTTTGAATTTTGTGCTTGATAGCATCCCCTAGAATGATTTTATGTTGAGTCGTGATGTAGAGAGAGTGGCTTGCGTTAGGGGCCGAAATCCGGAAGTGATTGTCTGGGTAACCTAACGTAGGTGAGTTAAATAAGTGATAACCTAACTAATATTTTAGGGGTTGGGTAGTTCTAAACACTAAAACAGATAATGATATGCCTCGCCTACTTCTTAACGCTCGTTTAGGTTGAGAAAAGGCTGAGAAGGCCTAGAATGGCAAGTCGCCATCTTGTCCTCTTGAAAGATGTAACGACACCGCATTTGTCTGCATAGGGGCCGAGAATTGGTAGAGACTGCCAGGGTAACTCTTGGTGAGGGCCGGTAGTCTAGGAAGATTCGCCAGGGTAACCTATCCTAACAATGCGATGACACTCTCTTAGTCTATATCATGATGGTGTTTCTTTTGTTGGGATTTTTATTTAAAGTGACTTGATACTGTGATTTCATGCATTCTGATTTGTAAACGTTATGTCGTATAGTGAATTGTAAACCCCGTAAACGTGATGTTCTGTTTGCTATGATTGTGGACCTGTCAGTATCTCCTAGCACGGAGGGAGTGGACCTTTGGGTTCCACGTGGTTGGGAGGTAACCGTGCTACACCTATCTTATAATTTTCTTGCAGATGATCCTTAGCTCGCAGCAGATTCCAGTTGCTATTTTGTTCGTGACTGAGGATGCAGAGCTTGTTCGTGGATTATGTACCAGATCCCTTTTTGAACACTTAATGTTTTGTAAACTTACCTCTTGTGTAAGAGAGTACAGATTGTACCATCTTTGATGTATGGAGATTCCTTGAAATCTCATTTTATGTAAAATGGACATTTGAGATATTTTATCGTATGTAAATTTATAATTAGATCTTACATGAAATCAAATTTGTACTTTTGATTGATTATCAATGTGATTAGTTAACTTATTAAATTATGTAACAACATCTTAGATACCTTATAACATATGTAAAGACTTAAAAAAAATATATATATATATATTCTGTTAACTTTGTACTTGCACTTTGTTATATTGTAACTAAGTCGGGGTGTTACACCTAGCAAGGGAAATATATACTTGACGGTGATCTTGTTGATGGCTCTAGAATCTATACACATCATTCATTCCCCATCCTTATTTGGTACTAGTACTGTAGGTACTACAAATTGACTCAAACTCTCTCTGATCAATCCCTTTCGCAACAACTCTTGCACTTGTTTGTTCAACTCTTCACTCTCTGTTGGAGTCATATGATGAGCTGCCTTATTCAGAAAATTGCCTCAAAGAATCAATTCCATTTGATGACTAATCTTTCTTATTGGAGGAAAACCTTCAGGTAGGTTATTAGAAATAATAGCTTGAAACTCATTCAACAAATTTGAAACCTCTATAGGTACCTCAGTAGTATCTTCTTTTTCAATTCTAGGGATCAATGCAAAACACATATGCTCATGCCTCATACCTTCTAGGAACTTTCTCCCATATCAACCAAACAAATTCTTGCATTGCTGCATACCTTTTCTTTTGCCTCTTTCAAGGGCTTCAACTTATGATGAACCCCATCCTTTGTCAAAGAATAGGTGTTGGCATGTCCATAATGTACTGCTCATCAATCAAACTGCCATGGTTTTCCTATCAACATATGACAAACATCATTAGGCATAATATCACACAATACCTCATCATGGTAATTTCTAGTCTTGAACTTTACCAGAAATTATTCATTTACCAAGGATTTATGGTCCTTCTACAACCAAGCAATACGGTATGGATTTGGATGCCTTCTTCTCTCCAACCACAACTTACTAACCATTTCTTTTGAAACAAGGTTATCAGTACTACCTCCATCAATAATAACATTGCAAACTTTACCTTCACACTTACATCTGGTGCAACAAAAATTCTTCCTTTGAGTTGGTTCCTTCTCCTCATTCAGCAAGGCTCTTCTAGTAACAAGAACCTCTCCTCTTTCTACATCCTCAAAACATGAAGACTCAACATCTTCATCTACATGTGCAACTCGTGCATTACCCCTAGGTCTTCTATTTTTCCTTCCTTGATGTTAAGGACACTCATAGGCTCTATGTCCTTCTTCTCCACATTGGAAATAGGTTCCACAAAATCCTCCTCTTCCCGATCCTCATCTAGATCTTCCTCTTCCTCTTTGGTCTCTATTATTTTTATCTTAAGGATGGTAGGTGTTATCTCCCTTTTGGTTTTGGATGCTATTGGAGCCTTCACCCTTCTTTTGATCTTCATTTTGACCTCCATATGATCATCCACTAGTCTTTCCTCCATGACCTCCACCTTGCTGTTTGTTCTCAAACCTCTTGTTCAACCGTTCTTCACCCTTTAGAGAAAATTGATAAGTATCCTCAATGGTGGTCATTCTTACTAGCACCAATTCTTCTTGTACGCTTGGATTCAGCTCATTAATATAATGAGCAACTTTCTCTTTGTTTTCCTCAGAATATCTTATCAAAATTAGGACCTTGTGAAATTCCTCTATCTATTATATCACTATCCTTGTTCCTTGCCCCAAACTCTTCATCTTCTTGAGCAACTCCAATTTGTAATTGACTGGAATAAATTTTTTCTTAAATTTTGACACCATTCTATCCCATCTAGAAATTTTATCTTTCCCTTGTCTTCCTCTTTATAACTAGACCTCTTTCCACCATATACTGGCATGAACTTTCAATTTTTTCTTTGTGAACCTCACTCTGTGAAGATCTTCAATCTCCTCAAACTCAAAAAATTTGTCCATGTCATTGATCCAATCAATCAATTCTTTAGGATTCAAACTTCCACTGAAAATTGAAACCTCCATTTTAGATCTCTTCCCAATGCTTGAGATCACCCACACCAATCTTCTTTCTCCAGGATCCATTGGATCCTACTCTTCCTCTTCTATTTCATCTTCACTATCATCTCTGTCTCATTGCACATCTCTTCTTCAAACCTCTTGTTGCAAGGTTTCTAATTACCTTCTAAGGACTCTAATTTCATATCTAGGTGGATCTCTTCCTCCACCACCTTGGCCTCTACCTCTACTATGCTGGGCAAGTCTTGGAGGCATCCTGAACTCAACCCACACTCATAGGTCCTGCTACAACTACCTCACATTCAATGCTCTATTATAGGCTTAGGAACTCCTGCTCTGATACCACTTGATGAGGGCCAAGCCACCCAAAACCACACAAATCATAATAATAGATACTAACATAGAAGATGCGAGATAGAAAAATAACCCACTTTCAATTATTTTCAAATAATGAAATTATAGACTCAAAAATTACATGCGACTGCCCCATGGGCTTGATTCATTACAAAAAAATCAACTCTGAAAAGAAAATATATTATTTAGAGCCATAATCTGCACTATTGGAGCCACCTTCTACAATCCCCATTTAACTCTTTTTATTTTACCCAATAACGACCCTAGAATGTTCTAGAAAGTTCAACTTTCCCATTTTTTTTGGCACCAAAAGTCCTATTGTTTGATTTTTGGCTTACGAAGAAATTTTAATGAAATTCAATTTTTAGAGGGGCAACTTCACAGGGCCATAACGTTTGATCCAAGTGTCTGATTTTCTATTATTGTATATCGTTGGAAAGCTCTCAAAGAGATATGTAGCACCTAAACCCATTGTAGGTTAGTTCGTCAACTTTTCAAGCTGTTTCAGGGCCTCTAAAGTCTTCATATCTAAAATTGAAGCTGCATTGGAGAAATTTCTCAGGACAAAAACTTTAATATCTCCCAAACCATGCAAGGTATTGAGGTGATTCTTTTGCAACTGAAAATATTTTTCAGTTCTACTCCTTGGGGTAAATTTTTCAAGTGCATACAAGCCCAAGGTTTAGGCTAACTTACTAAAAATAGTAAATTCTCATTTTTCATTATTTTTGATGCCTAACTGTCTTACACCCCTTAAGTTCCATCATGGGACTCAAAACAACTAAAGAAAATAAAGAAAACATTTTTTTTGGGTGATGCAAGATTTCCCTACACCGCTGGATGCTCTTGCATAAAAAGTGAATGAGAAAATAGAAATATGTAAGAGATGAGTGGAGAGAACAACAAAAACTGGAAAAGTTAACTAAAAGAAAGAGGTATTCAAGTGAAAGAAAGGGTCAGTCAAGTGAAAAAGGAAATAAAGAAATTGAAGAGTTAACTCAAAAAGAAAATAGATAATAAAAAAGTTAAGTAAAGATGAAATTGTGAGAGAAAGTCATTAGAATAATTAAATAATTAAAATTATTTAATTATTAAAATTTGAAAAAGATTAGAATTGGGTTCATTTAAAAATTAGGGTTAGACGAAATTAGAGTTAGTCAGAAGATGCTCTCGCAGACTTGGGACAATTTTAAGTTTTATATTTTGCCCCTCTTTGAGACAATGTGATTTTTAGCATTGTCTCAAAGAAAAATTAAGAAAAATTTTAATCAAATCTTTCCCCTATAGAAATGGGATTATGATGCCCCCTCAAGAAATTTGACAAAAAATTGAGGCAAATTTACTTATAAGATGATTTAATGTGTTTGGATAGAAGAAATATTAGGTAGAAGAAAAGGTTAGTAAGAAGGGAAGAACAATTAGTTTGATCAATATTGGATGTGGAGAAGATTAATTGATTAGGATAGAATGGATCGAAGAAATATTAGCTAGAAGAAAAGGTTAGTGAGAATGGAGGAATAGTTAGTAATGTGAACGAATGAAGAAAGAAGTGATGAACATATCGTCATAAGCCTTGATAAGTGCACATTTATCAACATCGAGCATTTTTATATTGCAAATAGATGGCATAAACTGAGGTATGAAAAAACCATAGTGTGAAATGTTATCACTTTGCATAGACTGAACACATTGTAGACAAGGAGTTCCATGACTCATACTAGGAACTTAATTGCCTCAGCCATATTGTTAAAAAAAATTGCACTTATCTAGACGTAAATTTCATTTAATAGATTGAACTCCTATTGACATGCATGCATGACAGACCAAAAATTAGTTGTATTTTTAATGATGGCCAATAGAGAAATTAACATTTATGAATTATGGTGTTAAGTCTTTAACTAAACAATAGACATGAACCTATTAAAGCATTCAATGATAAGGAATGATAGATATTAACCCATTAGAGGGACAAAAAAAAATTAAATGATAATGTAAAAGATATAAGAACTTTCAAACGCATTCTTTTTTGACAAGTTGTTTGATGAGGATCAAATCTGTGTCTGTCGACAGCCTTAAAACTTGACACCACAATCCATTAGTCAATGACACTACACATCAATAGAAACACTCAGTGCAAAGACACGACTATATCAAAGAACATTGCAAACCCATGAAATATTTCCAATATATTTACAATCTAAGCAAATGAATAAAAAAATCCAAATAAATCTTTGCTCCAGAGGGTTAGAACTTCATACCATAAGTCATTAATGATGCCTCCATTTCATTCTAATATTTTTTCCAGTATGAAAAAACATTAGCAATTGATGAAATGATTTTATACCCAAGCATTTTGCACTTATTTAGACCTAATTTTCATTTCCATTTAATAGATTGAAGTGCAATTGGCATGCATGCATGCAAAGAAAATATTAGTTTCATTCTTAATCGTGGCCAGCAGAGAAGTCAAAATTAATGAATTATGGTGTTTAAGTCTTTCACTCCAAAAGAGAGACTAACCCATAAAAGCACTGAAAGATAGGGAAGAATAGACATTAACCCATAAAATGTAGAGAAGAAAAAACAATAGACATTAATGCATAAAATGTAGAGATGTAAAAAACTATAAAAATACATTGCAAAAGATATAGGAATTTACAAACGCCTCATTTTTTTCTTCCAATACAATAGACATAAACCCTCTCAACAGACACAAATTTCAGCCTCATCAAACAATCTGAGCAAATGAATAAACAACACAAATAATCCTTTGTTCGAAAGACCTAAAACTTCACACAATAAGCCATTAATGATGCCTGCATTTCAATCTATTCACGATAAATGAAAATATGCAAATAGTAAATGCACAATGTCCTCGTTAAAATGCCATGCATCAATAGAAATAGTGGGTGCAAAGACATGAATATATCAAAGAACATTAGAAAGTCATGTGAAATATTTTCAATAGTAACAAAACATTATGAATACATTAAATTAATTAGAATTATTAAATTATTAAAAAACACAAAACCCCAGGGAAAATGGCAACAACCAATTAGAAAATTACAAAAGAAGGCCAAAATTGCCTATCAATAAAATAATCCCAGAAACATTAGCATCGCAGAAAAAAAATATTACCAGCACGATTCTCAAGGAATTTTACACTTATTTAGACCTAATTTTCATTTTCATTTAATAGATTGAAGTGCAGCTGGCATGCATGCATGAAAAGAAAAGATTAGTTCCATTCTTAATCGTGTCCTGGAGAGAAGACATTAGTGAATTATGGTGTTAAGTCTTTAACTCCGCAAAAGAGACTAACCCATAAAAGCACTGAAAAATAAGGAAGAATAGACATTAACCCATAAAATGCAGAGAAGAACAAACACTAGACACTAACACATAAAATGTAGAGATGTAAAAAACTATAAAATGACATTGTAAAAGATATATGAACTTGCAAACACCTCATTTTTCACTTCCAGTACAATAGACATAAACCCTCTCAACAGACGCAGATTTCACCCCCATCAAACAATAAAGTAAATGAACAATGTCTGCACTTCAGTTATACCAAGACATTTTCCACTTATTTAGACCTAATTCTCATTTTCATTTAATAGATTCAAGTGTAATTGCCATGCATGTATGTAGAAAAAAAAAATAGTTCCATTCTCAATGGTGGCCAGCATAGAAGTCAACATTAATGAATTATGGTATTAAGTATTTAACTCAACAATAGAGACTAACCCATAAAAACACTCAAACATAGGAAGAGTAGACATTAACCCAAAAATTGCAGAGAACAACAAATAATAGACATTAACCTATAAAATGTAGAGATGTAAAAAACCAAAAAACAAAACTATAAGAGATATAGGAACTTGCAAATGCCTCATTTTTCACTTCCAATACGCAAGACATAAACCCTCTCAACATACAATGATTTCAACCTCATCAAACAATCTGAGCAAATGACTAGACAATGTAAAAATGATAGCATAAAAAATATAGGAACTTACAAACGCCTCCTTTGTCGCTTCCAACACCATAGATGTAAACCCTCTCAACAGGCATAAATTTCAGCCTCATCAAACAATCCAAGCAAATGAATAAACAATGTAAATAATCCTTTGCTCAATAGACTTAAAAATTCACACCATAAGCTGTTAATGATTCCTGCACTTTAATCTATTTACAATAAAAGAAATTGTGCAAATAGTAAATGCATAATGTCCTTGTTAAAACACCATGCATCAACAGAAACACTAGGCATGAAGACACGACTATATCAAAGAACATTACAAAGTCATGGAATATTTCCAATAGCAAAAAAATATTAGGAATTCATTAAATTAATTAGAATAATTAAATTTATTAAAAAAAATAGAAAACCCCTAGGAAAATCGTGATAGCCAATGACAAAATTGCAAAGAAAAGGCCAAAATTTCCTTTTAATAAAATAATCCTAGAAACATTAGCATGGGCGCTTCTCGAGGAAAAGGAATTGAAAATGTGTCGATGGTAAATGTACAATGTCCTCACTCAAACGCCATGCGTCAATAGAAACATAGGGCTTGAAGACATGACTATATCAAAGAACATTACAAAGACATGAAAAAAAATTTATAACAACAAAACATTAGGAATTCGTTAAAAATAATTTGAAAATTTTAATTGACTAAAAAAAACACAAAAAACCAGGAGAAAAATCGTGATATCCAATGACAAAATTGCAAAGAAAATCTAAAAATTTCCTTTTAATGAAATAATCCTGCAAGCATTAGCAAGCCCAAAATAAAACATTATTTGCATGACTCCCGAGGAATCAACAAATAGACATGAGCATGGTGAAAACATTAGTCTCCTACCTATAAAGGTAGGGACTAATAATTATGAGGACAACAATGAAGAATAAAAGTTTTGGGCACATTTGTTTCCTTTATTAAATTGATGCATTTATGATACCATTTTAGGGAGATAAGTGGAATTTGAGAAAGCTTATATTTGAAGTCGCCTATAGTATAGTAATGTTTATTTTTTAATATTGTCCTTTCTATTGGGAGTTAATTTTGACAATCTAATCTATTATTAAGTCTTTATGAGCTATTTTTTTAATCAAATGTTGGAATGGTTCATGGTTAGAGAATTCAATATATATTTATTTATTTTTTTAATACATTTTGATAGTTCGCACAAAATTTCACTATTTATATGGTCTATTTAAAAAGTGATTTAATTTAATAATTAAGAAGATTATATATAAATATGTAGTCATATATTTTATTTTATATTAATTATAAAATATTTTTAGAAAGTTGTTATTTATTATTTTAATAATTTATATATGCATCTATATTTAAAAGTTCATATTTAAAAACATGGGAAGTACAAAAATGTTAAGTATTTTATAATTGTAATGGTGGAAAATGCATGTATGTCATGCTATTCCTCTTCATTTTAATCTCACTTTGATACATTTGTTTTTTAGCAATAACTAGTGTATAAAGCAATGTCTTTTTTATGTAAAATTGATAAATAACCTAATCTTAACATACTTCTATCATCACACATCCTAGAGGACTAGCCTTGAATATCTATTTTATCCATTCTTTAACCTTGGTCATTTCTATTAGTATAGAACTTATCTATTTAGATCCACAATTGTAAATTCGACCTCTAACTTTCAAATTCAAATTTTAAAAATAAGTCCATACTTCTTATTTTCAACTTATTGTTATAATTGACTAAAACATTAAATATTTCAAATTGTACACAAATGTAATATATAAAAGGAAAAACCTTAATTTATTCTTTAATAAGATTATTTCACCTCCAAAATGTCTCCTATTGAGGAATAATTTCTTATTTTACCATAAACTTTTACCTCAACCTCTAGGTGTTTCTTGGACCATTGTAAAGGTTTTAAATAGACTTGAAAATTTCGTATTATAAGTTTTTAGAGATTTTATATAGATTTGAGATGATTTTAAAAAATAATTAAAATAATCTTTTTATAGTAAAAAGAATCTTTTGTAATCTTAGCATAATTTTTCACTCAGATGTCCATTTTGAGAAATATTTATATAATTGGAAAGATGTTGAATAGATCTACAACATTCTTGTTATATATTCATGATGATTCCCAATGAATTTGGAAAATAATAGAAATGATATTTTTGACACAATTCAAAAGATTATATATTTTACATTTTGGTAAATCTAAAATAAGCCATAGGGAATCATCACAATTATATGAAAAAAATGTAGATATATTTTTATTATATTTTCAATACTTAAAATGGTAGCTAAAACATAGTTTTGATAAAAAAAATTATGCCAAAAATTATGAAAGATCTTTGTAATTGTCAAAACATTCTATTTTTATCAACATTAAAGTTTGTAGAAACACAATATAGCTTACAAGTGGAATTATGTTGCAAACTCAAAAAATTTAAGTACTTAACGATGATAAATCATAGATAAAAATGGAAATGGTCAAATAAGAGATATAGACCATTACACAATATGTAATGCCCCGCCAAGGAACCCCAGAGGACAACACAAGACATGACTAAATAATGGAACATTTTTTTAGAAAAAAAAAAGGAAATAATAACAGAATGCATGGCGAACATAACACACATCTAACCCTAAGTCCTCTAAGGTTCCATGACTACACTACTAACACAACTATAAACAAGAACTAGAATTATTTCACTAACAAATATGTTAACATGATTTTTCAAATAAAAAAGTCCATTTTAGTCTGTCACATTAAATGATTCAACAATATACATTTCTATAACATGCCATTCAATAAACAACAAGAAAGATCATTTATAAATAACTAACAAGTATAAATACAAATTACATTGCATAAGAGTACATCACAATTTGTTACATCATTACATTGTTTACATAAAGGATTCCCTAAATACAATTGGGAAGAATACAACAAATTACAAATAATGGTACAACTGATATACAAGTCTAGTACATATACATAAAAGCACTATCGCCTCAACTAGATCATGAACTGGAATCCACTATGCAAGGTACGACCTCCATGCACATGAACAAGCAACAAGGAAACCCAATGGACGAAAAAGAATCAACCTCCTGACCATGTGGAACCCTAAGGTCCACCCCCCGTGCTAGGAGATAACATAAGGTACCACTACAAATAAACAATCAAAAAGACATAAGGCTAACATAAACAAAGTTAAACATGGCTCCAACACAACACTGCAACAACATTAAAATCACATAAACATATACATCACTTCCAGAGGTATTCACACAACATAAGGAAAACATAACTAGGGAATACTAGACTACAATAGGGAAGAGTGTAACCACATGGTCCTAGCATGGATTGTCTTAGCAGTCTCTCACAAGACCACAACCCCCATCTATGGTTGTCCTAGTAAACCTCTCACTAGGTCTAGGCCCCATAGGGTGAAACATGCGGAACCAACATTCCTTTTAGGAGGACAAGAAAGTTGGTATTCCCAATCAGGTCTTCTCAACCCATCCTTAGCCTAAACAAGCACTACAGGCATGGATGAGGCATCCATTATCTTGTTTAATGTGAAATATACCCATCCCCCTAATTTATTTTTAGGTTATCACTAGATTAAGAAACTCTCCAATGGGTTGTCCTGGTCACCACTTTGAGCTCCAACCCTCATTGAGAGCAACTCCCCATACTTGCAACTAGTAAACTTTGTAGAAAAAGCAAGGTAAAAACCATCTTACACACTTAACAAAATCACATGAATCCCACACACAAAGCAAGGCATTGAGCATCTTGCTTTCCTATCCCAATCACAAGAATGAATGCATAGTGCAAGCCATTGACCCTCTTGCTCAAAACTCAAAACACTAACAACCACTTCCAAGTGCAATAAACATAAAACCCATACATACAAGATACTCCTTCCTAAGTCTTTGGAATTCAACCTTAACCATTTAGCACAAAAGACTCCCCCCTTGAACAATAACCATAATTACCCAATTTCAAATAATCAACACAAAAATTCATACAAGCAACCAAATCCAAGCACTTAAAACAATTCTACAAACACTTAAGATCAATTCCAAATCTTAACATAAAATATTTTATACAAGTCAAGTTAAGATACCCATTTAATTATACCCAATTCAACATACCACTCCACTTCATAAACCTTTTGTTGAACTTATTGAATAGAAAATAAATCAATTATTAATTGTCAACTAATAATTTATTATTATTCACACAAATTATCAAATGATATCACGAGGTAATATTCATTCAACAATATATGGTAACTAAATTTTGTCTAAGATGAAAATTGACAATAATAACTTAACTAGATTAAAATAAGAATAAGGCTATAGTCATGAATGAATCTCGTTATTATAAGGATCATGATATAAAATAAGAATAATAAACATACAATGATTAAATGCAAACCTTACAACAATATGTACAATGAAATCAATAAGATATGTGTCCAACCTACAATCAAGTTCTTCAGAATAATACTTAATGGAAAATAAATACTCATAAATATAATCGAAGGCTACCCATATATATTAAAATATCAAATATAATATATAAACATTTATACATATACATATGTAAATATATACATTTATAATCGAATGTCACACAATAACAATATTTATCAAATTAATTAAATCAAATTCTAAGAACATAACATATACATTACATAGCGTTGGTTTCTAAAAATCAACATACAAAATATCCATTGAATTCTATGCATTCGAATTACCAAGCATATTTAACATCCACTGATTATCAAAGAGAGGGCGATTGAAATGAAATCACATTACACAACAATTTTCAAGGCTTAATATATTATAACCATTTAGATAAAAGAAATTGAAGTTTCCAAAGTTAGAAGTATGGTGTGAGAGATAAAAATACAGAGCATCAAATACCACCGAGTAAAAAATGCTATTGCTAACTATCGAATGCTCAGCAAATAGAACATTCCCCAAAATGAGACATAATAAAGATATCAATCTGCAAGCATGACTACAATAATTGAATTCCAATATAAATGCATTCATCAAAAAGAAAATGACAATATATACATTAAATTTTCAAGCATAAGGCGACTCCATCGGCTACCAAATATGGCGCACATACAGTGAATTTACAGAATAATATAAAATCAGTGAACACCATTGTAATTTATCCAACATAAAACATAGAAAAGAAAACCAAAATATTATACCAACTCGAAGTGCGTGAAAGTAAGATAATAAACCCTAGCTTAAAATGAAACTCGCCAGTAGATAGGAAAATTCATGAAAATGAATACAAGTGGAAGAAAAGGTTTCAATTCAAAGTCTACGTACAACCATGATTCAAGGACCTTCAAGGACCTGACAAATAGCATTTAGTATAGGTAAATGTTGCAGAGACCTAGACACAGTTAATTGTGCATGCCACAAACATCAAAACATTACAGAGACAATCACCCTATAGCTAAGCATGACTCACAAAGTGGAAACACTCACTAGACTGTAATATTTTGGTTTGCAATGCTAAAGACATGAATATAAGGCTTTTATTTAAGTTTTCCTAAGAGACAATTCCATAAATGTATTGATCTACTTATGGCCGATGGCAACACAATGATAATATAGAATGGAAAATACTTACATGTCTAAAATGATAAAGGTTTAGAGCAACCACTACAATGAACACACAATAGAATCGATACTCGTCGGTTTTAGTTGTTTGACAACTTAAAGTTTAGATTCCAACATACTAAGTTGGCTACACAAAGATCACATGCATGCATTCAAAAACCAAAAATCCTTTGAAGAATATTGACTAGGAATACTCATACAAACCACCAATTTAAAAGAAGCTTATACTATATGTTAATTTCCTTATTGAAATATAAGGATGCGTGTTGATTTCTTTCTAAATCCATTTATGTATATTGAATTACTGACTCTACAAAACTCTCTACATAATCCAAGAACTATCTGAAAGTAATGATAAAGATACATCACAAGGAACCATGTGATTCTTATCCTTCCACAATCGCTAGTAAGGAAGATTATATGATGGTGATGGACTGCCAAGGAAGATATACTAGACAATTTGAAAGAGTAGCGTGTAATGCCCCACCAAGGAACCCCAGAGGACAACACATAACATGACTAAATAACAAAACTTTTCTTTTTTTTAAAAATGGTATAACATTGAAATGAATAACATAACGTAACATACAATCTGATTCTAAGCCCTCCAAGGTTATGTGACTACGCTACTAACACAACTATAATCCAGAACTAGAATCATTTCATTGACTAATATGTTAACATGATTTATCAAATAAAAAAGTGCATTTTAATCCACCACATTAAATGATTAAACAATATGAATCTCCATAACATATCATTAGATAAACAACATTAATAAACACTTATAAATGTAAGAGCAGGGGACCAACCACGTTTAAGGCCCTAGGTCATGGAGAGCCAAGAACGAAAGGCTGCCCTAACTTACCTCAGCTTAAAGGGGTGTTTTGAAATGAGGGACGAGAATGATGAGGACTATAAGGTCCTTCAATCACTCTATAGACTCAAAATAAGTTTTGGGACTAGGTGAGTTGGTTTTCGGGTCCAACACTGTACCTTAGGAAGGTCTCTTCCTGAGCATGAAAGCACGGTTCCGGGATGACAATGTGGTGCGCTAGCGTCTCTCAGGTTTGCTCGTGTTCATATGACTAGAGGACCAAAAGTACAATGAGAACTCCCAAAAATGAGCTGACAACCTAGTTAATGGTTTTTTATGAGAGCAAAACAAAACTATGAAATGAGAGATATATAAGCGAATATGATAAAGAAAATAGATTAAAGCTAGGGTGACAAAAATGATCTCACAAAAGAGCCTGTTTGCTAGCTAGCTCCAAAAATCACATCCACCTACACACAAGAAAGAGGAAAATTGTTGGGGGGCTATATAGGGGTCTACCTTAGTTAGACCCCCATTTTGGTGTTTCCACCTCAACGGATAGCCAAGATAGCAACTATGGAGAAAAGTATGATAAAGGAAGAATGAAAGTAAAGAACACAATAACACTACAAAACAATAATGTGCTACTCAACCAAATCATAGAGGAGAGGAGTGAAAAGCTTACCACCTCCATCAAGAGCTCACTAGCTAATGAATGAGAAAATGAGAGGACTCAAGCCCCTGTTGCAATGGTGTTGTTCCACACTTGCTCTATGGAGTTGTGTTACTGCTGCCATGGAGTGAAAAGTGTTGCTTGAAGGCTTAGAATGCAAGAAGTGAATACCAGAATGCTTAGGGAGTGCCAAAGAAGATTGCTAGAGGATGAAATGAAGGAATGAAGAGTGTTTTTGAAGGGAGAATGAGAAAAATAGCCATATTCAGGTCAGTTGGTCAAAGAGGGGCATTATAAATCAACCCCAATGGGAAGTGTAATGCCTCTGCAAGCTCAAATGTAGGAATCCGTTAGGGACATAAGTACGTTGCACAGATGTTTGCACGTCGCACAGGTGTTCCCAATAGTTATTTGTCTGTCGATGCACAAAAAGGACACCAAGTGGAACGAAGGCAGCGAGTTGATGTGGATTTTCACCTTCGAATTTAGTTTTCTAAGGTGAGGAAATGTAAAAGGGGAATTTGAATAAGGGGTACAAATTCACTCCTATACATTTTTCCCCCACTTTAGCAAGCATGAATACTGATCAGTGCTTCAGTAAAGTAGATCAGAGAAGCAGTAGAGATAGGAATGTATACCTGAACTGTCGAGGAAGCAGACCACTATCTAGTGAGCTTGAGAGTGCAAGATAAGTAAAGGACTTCATAGCCCTACAAGACTATGAAGTTGAAGAATGAAAGTGTCTTACAAGACCACGGACCTGCAAGGAGGTGGCCCCCAAGATTTATCACATGAAGGAATCCCTAAGAAGAAAGTGACTCATAGGCTCGCAAACCTACAAGGAAGGTGTCCTCCAAGATCTCTCACATGAAGGATACCCAAAAAAGTGCCTTACAGAGCCACAAACTTGCAAGGAAGCGTCCCCCAAGATCTCTCACATGGTGGAAGCTAGGAAAGCACCCTACAGACCCATAGACCTACAGGGAAGGTATCCTTCAAGATCTCTCACATGAAGGAAACCCAAAGAAAGCACCCTATAGACCCGCAGACCTACAGGGAGGGTATCCCCCAAGATTGAGCTGGCATGGAGGAAACCCAAGGAAAGTGCCCTATAGACCTGTAGACTAGTAGGGGAGCCACCCCCAAGATCTCTCACATGGAGGAATCTCAAAAGAAGCACCCTACAGACCTGTAGATCTGCAGGGAGGTATCCCCCAAGATCTTTCACATGGAGGAAACCAAAAGAAAGGGGACTCCGCAAAGTCAGAAAGTAGCTTTATAGGTGCACTCGTAAAGTGACATGTTTACCCATAGATAGAACATGTCAGAAATCATCCATGTAGGCAAGTAAGTGGACAGTCACACAGACCATCAACAAGTCAAAAAAATTTCAAAGGGGTCCCTTAGGAACTTGGCATGAAGAAGGGGTCCACTCAAGGGACGCATTGTTCGAAAGTAAGAAAGAGATGTTTCTTTCTTGGATTGATTCATCATCAAGGAATCCTTTTGAAAGATGTTCACTTCATCAAGGAATGCAAAAGGAAGAAAATTCCCCCACGCAAGGGGAAGGTCAAAGCTGCTCCCACCTTAGAGGAAGGTTCTCAAGTTCTTTCCTTATGAACCCATGATGAAGGAAACACGTTCCATTAGGGTTTCAAGTTGAGAATATGATTCTCAAAAAGAAGTTTGTGAATATTCTTGAGAAAATATTTGTTGGCAACGAATGTGTTTTCCAAAAATCAAAGTGTTGTAGAAGTGGTGTTTTCACACATCAGAGGGACAACTCAAGCAAAGAAGAGAGAAAAATAAAGGAAAAGAAAAAGAGAAAAGACAACACGAACAAAGGGCACAGGGGTAGCCTGATATTTCGGGGTCAGAACTGCTCATAAATATATATATAAGTATAGTAATATTATATAAAATGAACTATCATCAACCCCCTACTATATCAAACCATGTCAAGAATGCATGAGAAGAAAAAGAAAAAACAAAAAATTGGGTCAACATGGAAGGGAAGCCTAAATGCCCCCAAAGCTTTTCATCATCCCCAATTTTGTCAAAAATCAATCACAAACATGAAAGAATGATGAAATGGATAGAAGGTTTACATCACAAAAACCATGCCTATATCCAAGCACCAACAAGGGTGGCAAGGGTCATCCAAGCACACATAGCATGATTATAGGGGAACACATCACAACACACACACGCATATAATCTACAGATAAAGAAGGGGTCTACCCCTAACACTGATCAACCAAGATGTCATCTACTTCCCACTCTATATCATCATAGGGGGAAGGAGGATGAGCCTGTAGTGGTGGAATGTTAAGGGGAGGAGCATCCAACCCTCCCACTACAAGGGCTAAGGAAGAGGGCCTCGCAAGGTCCTCTCCACCAAGCACTTGTGGAGCTAAGGTCAGCGTTTTCACGAAGATCACTGACAAGGCCAGAACCTCATCCAGAGAGTTAAACATGCTCTTTACATGGGTGCCATGTTTCACCTCAACAAATGGAGAAGGTTGTGCTTGAGATTCACCACTAGGCTCGGCGAGTGATTTGGGAGTAGTGACAAACTTAGGGAGAAGTTAGGACAAGTTTTTTCACTAGAAAAGAATAGGTCAGCGTAGGACCACCTTTCAGAGAAGGTGGGATTCTCTTATGTCCCTTGTTGCTGAAAGGACCAATCTCCACCTTTTATTTCGTTAGGGGATGTGAACTCCCCACATACAAGGAAATAGGTGCGGAGGAAGAGGAGGAGGAGAGAACCACAGTGGATACAACTGAAGTGTTCACCATATCTATGAGTTTTGGGAAAGGCTAGACATCTGGAAGGGACATCAGTAGAGGCAACTCCATCGAAGAAGCGATGAACACCTACACCTTTTTAGGGTTAGGCGCATTCATACTCACAACAAAAGCTGGAAGCGATACATAGCTAAATTGAGCAGAAGCAAGGGGAGGAGAGAGGAGGATGTTGTAGAAGGCCCTAATATAGGGGTGGTCATCTCCTCTTCCTTCCTCTATAAGGTGTCCTACTCAGTCATGAGAGCCTTTCACCAGTGCTTGCGCTCATGTGCAAGGAATAAAAAGCTCCTGCTTATCCATGGGAGTTTCCACTACAACCATTTTCGGTGAAGGAACAAACTCGTGAACCAGAGAAAGAGGAGTAGGTTGAGAAGCAGCGGGGGGGGTCAGCTCTAGTGCCTTGGTATTAGGCCTCTTCCTATTTACTACTTTGGGAGTAGGAATGGTAGGAGGCCACAAATATCGAGACATAGAGGTTTCCCCACGAGGGATTTTTCCTCTACCATAAAAGTAGTACCAAGGTCCAAGCGGTTTAGTAGGGAGGTTTGATATCTTGATCTTGGGTCTACTCCAAGGAGGGATCATCAGGCTTAATGAATAGAAGCCAAGCTTGCTCATCCAATACTCCTCCCAAGAGAAAGGAGTGGATGAGTCATTCTGAGAAGGGGCAAGCTTCCCCTTCCCTTTTCAGGAAGAGGAGGTAGTTGGTTGTTGTGCTACAGGAAGAGCCAATTTTGGTTGTCCCTTGTCCCTCATTTTATACTCCACATAATTCTTGTAACATAGGTTTGTTCTTGGAGAAAGTGGACTGATCGAGGTGGGCTAAAAATGGTTTGATGAATATCCCCCTTGGGACACCAAAGGATGGTATCCAGTGTCATGCAATACGTGCACAACACCTTCGTGGGAGAACTCTAGACATTTATGAATAACGAAGGTGATCCCATTCATGGAAGCTAGACAAGGTAGGCCTAGCTTCATCCTCAATAAATCTGACTTTGAAATGACATCAAAAACTGTGTCAACAGCCGTAGGTCCAACCAGGACATGCAAGGTTATCAAGCCATATGGCTTTAGAGAGAGACCATCATGTGTACGTGTGGTGGATTTTGTTTCTTCATATTCTTTTTTGTGTAGTGAGTTAAGCCACAACGTCTCCTCTATAATAACATTCATTTGACTCGTAGAGTTTGCTAAGACTCCTATCATAATGTTTCCATTGAGGCATGCAGGAATATAGAGGGGAGAGGGATTTTTGTTTAAGGGTAAGTCCTACGAAGTGAATGTTACATTCAGGGATCTAGGTTTAGGCTGTGTTGTAGGGGTAATCATGACCATGTTAACATAGGCCTTAGGTTAAGTGATAGAATTGGTGGGATCGACAATCATGTTAGCACAATGTGATGGAAACAGGTTCATGTATATCCGTAATTCACTATTCTCTTTCACCACCAATTTATTCATATTTTGTTTGCTTCCATCAATTCAAATAGTACCATCCTCGATGTGGTCCTGTATCTCATGATGTAGGTGCATATAGTGTTCGGTATCATGTCCATTGACTCGATGATACTGACAATAGGTACTTGCATCATAACAACTAGGGTAAGGTTCCTTAAGAGGTTTAGGGTTTTGCAAGGTTATGGTCTTATCCTTCGCCAACTTTTGCAAAATGGAAGAGTAAGATTCTACTAGCTTTGTGAACTTTTAGTTATGTTTGAGGCCGTTGTCATCTGTAGTGGTGACTACATTTGCAATGGATTTACCTTTCCCATAGATTTATATGATAGACTTTCCTTCAAAATGGGAGTGTGAGGAGGATCCCCCGAACTGAACTACCGTCTATTGATACTCCCATAGGGCTACACACAAATGTGAGAAAGAAGGGTATTCCATAAGAGTGAACTTCTCCTGCCAAGGTCTTTGCATGTTCCCTATTAATATCTTTTGCACATTAGAATCGGGCAGCGGGTACGAGATTTATGAGAAGAGTGCCTGATACCACGCTATGAAATCAATTATATTTTCATTATCACCTTGTTTGCATCAGACAAGATCCAAAATGGCCATGTTCGGTCCAATGTTAGCTTGGAATTGTCATAAGAATTGGTTTACAAGTTGGTCAAATGAGAAAATGGAATTATTGAGCAAGGAACAGTACCATTCGAGTGTTGTATCCTTGAGAGATCGAGGGAATAGTTTTTCCATCAACGCGTCGTGATGGAAGAAATTTGTGCATAGGTCATTAAAAGTGAACAAATGTGTTTTTGGGTCCCCTTTGCCACCATACTTTTTGAATTTAGGAATCTCAGTTCCTTGAGGGAAGGGAATGTTCAATATTACGACTAACAATGGGCTATGCTAGAAGAAGGGTTGGAAGATAGGTTAGGCAGAGGATTGGGAGAGACTCGCCAACTAGCTCTGCATCTTACCCATATTTTGAAGAAGAGTGTTCAGAATAGGGTTATTAGAAGATAAAGGGCTAGAGGAACCTCCTCCAGAACTTCCACCGAAGCCACCATTGGAACCACCGGTGTGACCTTCGCCGGAACCACTACCAAATCTATCGCCACCAGTAGGGCCTCCATCCGAGCCACCACCACCATGACCTCCATTGGAACTTCTTTCACCAGCATCACCTACTCTGTTGAAGCCACCACCACTACCAAAGCCCCCATCACTCATCCCACCAAAACCTCCACCACTAGAGGTGATAGGAGGGGTGAAGTTGAAACCCAAGGGGATCTTGTTCACTTTGATAGTGTCAGATCCCTCGGAGGTAGAGGGGATATTGATCAAGGGTATAGTATTGGTCATGTATATAGATGTAGGAGGCATCAATAGTCCTAGTTGTCTATCATGATCATCAAAAGTGTCTCCTCATATAATGCTAGGATTGTTTGGAGGAGCACATGCATCAATCAGACTAGAGATACTAGCCAAGATTTCTATGCTTTTTCAATCTTTTCCCACCGTATACTTTAGTTCACTGATAACCTGGAAGACCCTATCCAACTTTGGGTCTCTTTCTAAGTGATGTTCCAAGTCACCCAACCCTTTGTTGAGGGTGGAGTCATATTTTGCAAGAATGTGAACAACCTCATGCTTGTCTATTGACGATGATGTAGGAGATGCATGAGGAGTGGGGACGTCATCAATCTCATCAAAGAATCTAACCTCGCCCCTTGACAACTGCTCCTATCCAGTGAGACCAATGGTGGATCCAAAAAAAACTCCTATAGAGAAACTAGTGTTGGCCTTCATCCTCTCCATCGAAAGGTGTCGTATACTTCTCCTAACAATATACCCAGATGTTGTGGACTAGGTTGTGATGCTCATAAACCTTCACAACACTCACTGGCACAACGATCATAAGGTATAAGGGAAAAACCTCAACACCAACAAATGAGCAGATGTTCATTCATGTCGGGTTCACTAAAAATGTAAGAGAGGGGGACCAACCACATTCAAGGCCCCAAGTTACAAAGAGCCAAGAGTGGAAGGCTTCCCTAACTTACCTCAACTTAAAGGGGTGTTTTGAAATGAGGGATGAGAATGATGAGGAATATAAGGTCCTTCAATCACTCTGCAGACCAAAAATCAATTTTGGGGCTAGGTGATCCAGTTTTCAGGTCCAACACTATACCTCAGGAAGCTCTTTTCCCAAGGATGGAAGTGCGATTTTGGGACAACAACGCGGTGCACTAGTGTCTCTCAAGTGTGCTAGCATTCGTACAACTAGAGGACAATAAGTACAATGAGAATTGCCAGAAAATGAGCTGACATCCTAGCCAATGGTTTTTAGGAGAGCAAAACAAACTATGAAATAAGAAATATATAAGCAAATATGGTAAAGAAAATAGATTAAATCTAGGGTGAAAAAAATGATCTCACAAAAGAGCATGTTCGCTAGTTAGCTCCAAAAAGCATGTCCACCTACATACAAGAAAGAGGAAAACTATTGGGGGGCTATATAGGGGTCTGCCTCAGTCAAACCCCCATTTTGGTGTTTCCACCTTCGTGGACAGCCAAGATAGTAACTATGGAGAAAAGTATGATAAAGGAAGAATGAAAGTAAAGAACATAATAACACTACAAAATAGTAATGTGCTACCTAGCCAAATTGTAGAGGAGATGAGTGAAAAGCTTACCACCTCTACCAAGAGCTCACTAGCTAATGGAGGATAAAATGAGAGGACTCAAGCCCCTACTACAATGGTGTTATTCCACACTTTCTTTATGGAGTTTATGGAGTGTTTTTGTTGCTGCTATGGAGTGCAAAGTGTTGCTTGAAGGCTTAGAATGCAAGAAGTGAATACTAGAATGCTTAGGGAGTGAAAAAAGATCACTAGAGGATGAAATGAAGGAATGAAGAGTGTTTTCTAAGGGAGAATGAGAAAAATAGCCATATTCAGATTAGTTGGTTGAAGAGGCACTTTGCAAATCAACCCCAATGGGAAGTGTAATGTCTCTGCAAGCTTCATATACAAGAATCTATCAGGGACATAAGCATGTTGCACAGACATCTGCACACTGCCCAAGCATCCCCAATAGTTATTCTTTTGTCAATGCACAAAACAAATGCCAAGTGGAACAAAGGCAGTGGGCTGATGTGGATTTTTTCCTTCGAATTTGGTTTTCTAAGGTGAGGAAGTGTAAAAGGGGAATTTGCATAAGGGGTGCAAATTCGCTCCTATACAATAAAAAACTAACAAGTACATGGGTATGTGCAGAATCATGATGGGCCAAAAAGTGGCAATATGATGGGTATTTGTAGGGTATGTCGCTGATGAATTTTTTTAACCCAAAATTGATGAAATGAAAAGGGTTTTTAAAGGATATTCTCAGCTTTCCACCAATATAAATTATGCTTTACTTTGAATTTAATAAATAATTATTATTCATTTTCTATTTGAATTATGACTAAAGTCCCGATTGATAGGTTGATTGAAAAACATCTATAGCTTTCAAACTATCACATTTTTTAATCCAAAACATACATCACATTCTATGTTTCACATACTATAGGATTAAAAAAATAAAAATTGAATTTCATGAAATTTTGACCAAGTTAAGGTGGTCATACATATGGGTTTTTTATATTTTTAAAAGTTGTAATAAAAATTCATAATTAATTATTTACTAGAAAAGAACTACAAAAATATGCATCACATCCAGACATGAGTCCTCTACTTATGTCTAAAATCTTATAAAAAAATATTATCATTTTATTGTGGTTAGGGTGGTCGACACACCTACTTATTTTTTCCCTGAAATTTAAGTACTACCGCATTGAAATTTCAAATTGTCACCAAATAGATTTAAAATAAAATAAAATAAACCTAGTAGTTTAGAAACTACATTAAATTTACTACAGATTCTATTCTTACATATCTCTGAAATAATATAGATAACTTATTCAAATTTTTACGTCAAATTGCCTAACTCTGATTTTTTTGAATGTTTTGCCACTTGAGGGCCTATTTTTTCCATGATGATCCTGCACATACATCCACATATGCAATCCCATTACATGAGAGTACATCATTACATTGTTTACAATATTGCTTCCTTTAATACAATTGGGAAGATTACATCACTATAACAATAAATAATACATTTGATATACAAGTCCAAAGCATATGCATAAATTTTGTCTTCTCGATCTGGTACATGAACTAGAATCTGCTACATAAAGTACAACCTCCACACAATCGAACAACAACAAGGGTACCCAATGGAGGAAAAATCACCAACCTCTTGACCATGAGGAACCCTAAGGTCCACCCCCCGTGCTAGGAGATAACATAAGGTCCCACTACTAACAAAAAGTAGACAAGAAGACAATAGGCTAACACAACCAAGGGGCTACACATGAATCCAACACAACATTGCAACAACATTAACAACACATACATTGCTTTCAGAGGCACACACAATAGAAGGGGATAACATAACTAGGGAATGCTAGACTGTAATAGGGAAGAGTGTCATTGCATGGTCCTAGCATGGGTTGTCCTAGGGGTCTCTCACTAGACCCTGACCCCCATCTATGGTTGTCCTAGCATACCTCTCAATAGGTCCTAGCCTCATAGAGTGACACATGCAGAACCAACATTCCTTTCGTGAGGACAAGGAAGTTGATCTTGCCAACCAATCCTTCTCTACCCATCCTTAGCCTAAACGAGCACTACAGGCATGGGTGAGGCATCCATTATCTTGTTTATGCGAAAATTACCCATCCACCTAATTTATTATTTAGGTTATCACTAGATTAAGAAACTCTCCAATGGGTTGTCCAAGTCGCCACTTTAGGATTTGACCCCCATTGAGAGCCACTCCCCCTACTTGCAACTAGTAGACCCTATGCAACAAGCAAGGTAAAAACCACCTTGCACACTTAACAAAAACACATGAAACCATACATAGAGCAAGGCATTGACCATCTTGCTCACATATCCCAATCACAAGAATGTATAAATAGTGCAAGGCATAGACCCTCTTGCACACATCTCAAGCACATTACCAACCACTTCCAAATGAAACAATCATAAAACCCAACATATAATATACTCCCCCTAAGCCTCTAGAAGACTACCATTAACCACCTTGCATAGAAGACTCCCACATTAAACAATAACCATAATTACCCCAATTTCCAAAAATCAAACACAATACTTCATACAAGCAAATAAATCCAATAATGCAATTATGAAATACATGGTGAGTTTACAATTCAACCATTAATTAATTATAAATGAAAATTGTGTTTTTAAATAACAAAAGATAATCCAATCCTCTCATTTAAACAAATCTTCCAATAATTTAAATATAATTAAATCAATTTTTTTCTTATTTAATTTTCTTATCTAATATAATTCAATTATTTACAAAGGCAGAAATGTTCTTTTACCATAACCAATAATATATATGTTATAAATAGAATGTTGTTTTCAAAATAATATTTCAACTTATATTTGTGATATATATATATATATGTGTGTGTGTGTGTGTGTACATGTGTGTGTATGTATGTATGTATGTATGTATGTATATATACATACATATATATATGTATATATAACCACATACTAATCATAAAATATATACATCGAAGTGAAACAAAATGCAAGGCATATGATTTTTCATTGAGCACCATACCAAATGCTTGTCCATCAATTACTAACATAGCAAATTCAACATAATAATTTATACATTAAAATACATAGTATGTATTACCAAGCACATTGTAACCATTTGAATACCACATGAAGAAAAATCAACGAATGTCAAACATAGGTATGTACAGCGAAAATCAAACATAAGTCTCCCAAATACAAGGCATAGAGCTACATTGCATTCAATAAAGTCCAAAATATAATCAGTGGTTACCAAGCATAATAACTATCCATTAAATTCCAACAACAAAGAATCAAATGTAAATCACCTTTCAAGTATCAAATACCAATATTTAACCATCGAAATGAATTGAAATGTTTAGTATTGAATGAGAAATGTAGGAGATAAAATTGTAGCCAAATTATATAGTAGAAAAATCAAATAATAAACACAAAACAGTTATAAAGTCACAGTCATAGATATAGACATCAAATAAAACAAAGAACAGAGGAAAAACACAATTTCAATGTGGATGGCATTCACATAAACCATATTCATTGAATGCAAGATATTACTATGTATTGAATGCTCTATACATGAATTCACAACATATGCAAGGAAGACACCATAAGTTGTTTAAAGCATGCAACACTAGATAATGGAGGGGCGTGGCCTTGTGTTGAGGGGTGATTGACTCATTAGCTCTTGCCACCCTCATGAAATCTCATTCTCATTAAATCCAGTCAAATAGCTACATGAGCAGTGACAACCTAGGGAGAGAGGAGGCACACTAGTGTAGTCTCTAAAGGCTTTAGACACTTATAGCAAAAGAAAATTGATACCGAATAGAAAGAAACCATATTTTTTAGCTTCCAAGGAACATAAAGACTCAATTCCTAATGTGCCAACATAAGAAATTGTCATATGAAGTTAAGATATCAAATGCTAAATATATATATATCAGATTTGCATCAAATTTACATGGTAATATTCCAAGAAAAATCAATAAACAATTCAATTCTAAAGGTAGGTTTATCAAATAAAATAAGCATCAAGGTACAGCATAGGAGAACATTAAATCATAGTCTACCACATCAAAATCCATAAACTTTTGAATATCAAGAACAAAATTTTATCAATTGCCATAGGAAGATTATCCATCATTCAAATTTGAATAATACCCAGTTGTAAAGTTGCAAACACAACGACTGATGTAGAAAAGAGGGTGCCACTGTGGGGTAAATTGGTTGTGCTAAGAGTTGAGGAAAAATCTAAAACTTTCAATGCAAAATCAAATGGGCTGGTGTGAAGCCAAATTTATACAATAAAAGATTTTGCAGCAAGGAGAATGACCAATACAAATAAGTATGTTGTGGATCAGGCCAATATGCAAAGGATGTCGATTTAAGAAATGCTAAGGCTGCAAAATATACACATAACAGATTTAAAATAATGATTGCAAGATATACAATCAAACACATATTTTATTTATTTCAAAACAGAATTAAAATGGATGGAATCACATTTTCAAGCAACATCATGCAAGCAAGCATACGTTTTCCACAGACAAGAGAGAGAGGATTCAATTTCCTTAAATAGAGAAATAAAACAAGTAAAAATAGAGCCAACCTAGATCCAACGCAGGCTAGGACGAAAATCCGAAATTGAGATCAATCTTCTCCAGCAATAACTCTTCGAAATCCAATAAAACTTTCCAGAATCAACAATGGAATGTAATTGTTTACCCCCAAAATTTTCTTGCAGAAAAATATTATTTCTTCCCGGAAAACCCAAAAACCCACCCATAATGAAAATCTCCCAAAAAGATAATTATTTACCAAAAAAAACTATTTTATTTTCAAAATCCAAAAATATGATAAAATCTCTAAAATCGCTAATAAACATCAAGTTTTCTTTTTGACAATTTGTTCAAAGTTATGCATATGTAGCATAGAAAACATTTCTATCTTTTTCAATTATTTTTGTTGTTTATTAACTACAATATTCCATTATCACCTTTCATTTTAATATTTTATTTTATTTTATTTTACATCGCATTACGTGCTTTAAATTTATTATAAACCATAATTATAAATAAATATATTTATATTTAATTACCAAAATGATTCTTACTTAATAATTTAATTTAATGAATCAATTAACCAAGAACAACATCTATCAATATTTAAATTAAACAAACCAAATATCAACAATAATTACCTAACCATAATTAGGGTCGAACAACAAGACCAACTGACCACAGACAACAAACAACACTGACGAGGTGACGAACCATAAACTCATCCTCTTTGAGGATGATGGCTAGGGTAGGGGACCAAATGCTATCTCTGATCAACTATTACATTGGGTTTAAGGCACGCTCAGACCTGCTAATTCAGGTGGAGTCAATGTCTAGTACCTGCAACTTGCAACACACAAATTGGTCAAACATGTACATAGTCATACAATCAGGTACACGATGAAAGAAATTTGTAGAGTAGTAGGGTACTCATGAATGAGTAATGTGTCACTGTCTCTTTCACCAAGGCACATCAAATAAGTAACCACATCAATGCATAATAATTAGTTGCCTAACAAACAAGATAAGAACAATCACTAGATAATTGCATAACAACCATGATCAGATAATCACATAATTCTCATAATAATATTAATCCACATAATCAAATAAGTCCATATAACAATCATAACATATGCATAAACTCAAGTAATAGAAGTATCATCAAACTATCATCAAACTATCATCATAGTAGTAAGTCATACATCAAACAAAGTATAATAATGTTTGATCCTAAGCAAAACAACTACCAGTCTAACAAAGAATAGTGTGAGGGGCACTACATAGGGTTTTGATCATAGGAGGGTTGAGTATACACACAGAAGATTGGAAGAAAAATATGCTTAGTATTAAAGGACATGCTAAGATGCATCAACCGCGATGAGCTAGCATTAGGCTTCATGTTGTAACTCATGCCACCAGATGGCTAGAAAGAGATGTTTTGGCATATAGGGAGTCTAAGGAGAAAAAGAGAAACATTAACCAAAAATCATATTTCAAACTAGCCTCAAGTCACAAACAGGAGAATTACTGACTTGAATCCTAAGTAAGAAATTCAGGAGATAAAAAGAAAAAATGAATTGCATGCAACATAATGATCAAGTATCTTATATAACCTCGAGATCAGGATAACAAGAATAAATACAATGCAGACTCACTACATCAATAAAATTGCTCATTCCTAATTTTGCAGACACGTCATTACTCTAATCCTCTTCTCTTTGCACAATAAACAATTGGTAAGAAACCCAATCGGTAACTATGGACATCAAAGCTATCTTAAAGATAGGATTTTTTTGAAAAAAATAGAAATGCATATAAAGTAATGGATGAAACTGATATATATATATATATATATATATATATATATATATATATATATATATATATATATATATATATATATATATAAGTTACTTATTATAGAACAATTTCAAGTAGGTAAAAATCTTTCAGTATCATTTATTCACCTATGCTATCACACCCAAAAGAAGATTAAAAGAAACGTTGTGAATTTGATAGCATCAGTTAATATGCACATTTTTTTCGTAGATTCATAAAATGCTTATCTCAACCAATTAAATTAAGAACCACTAAGAAATCACTATGCATAAAATATATTTTCACTAAAAAGCTAAACGAGACATTTAGATCGTCAAACAATTGAAATAATGATGTTAAAGGATGAAGACTCATTTGTAAACTTGTTTTCCCCAAGTTGACTTGATCCAATGCATTCATTCACCTATCCTTTTGCATTCCTCCCAAGTTCCAAGAATCTATGATAGAATGGAATTGTTTTATGAAAATTTTCTTCCCCAAAATCTAAATTAATTTTCTTCCATAATTTCCCCATTTTCTCACAGCAACCAAAATATGTAAAATTTTATAGACCCATTACTTCCTTATGCCAGAACTAGATGAAAATTCTCCCCCAAAAGGAAAAATATGTTGTGGTATGTGGCAACTGATCATGCTATACTATACACCTGACATGTATCCTTGTCGAGGTTCAGGGTTTAGTCTCGGGCCAGGCCTCGAGTGGGGGTTTGGGGGTGGCAACCCTCGAGAAATTATTTTTTCCCATTTTCTTTTACGTTGTCACTGAAAAAGGAAAAAACACTGAAAAGAAAAAAAAAATCAACTTTTTAAAAACCCTAATTCTGGAAGCTTCTAAAAGGCTTGTTATAAGTGGTTTGGATAGGGGTTGCAGTATGGCATTGTTAGCAAGATTGTAATATGTTTTACACTGGATAATAAAATCATTGGATGGCTATGGTTTTGTGGATGTAGCCCAAATTGGGTGAACCATGTTAAATTCTTTGTGTTGTCTTGTTTTTGATATAATTTTTTGTGTGTTTTATTTATCTATTTTATTGATCAAATCTGCATTTAACTGTTAGATATTTGCTTACTAACCCTAACAAAATATTAACAAGAAGAAGGTCGTACATTTTTTAAACCCAAAAATCCAAAAAATCTGATAAAATCTCTAAAATCTCCAATAAAATATCAAGTTTCTTTTTCAACCATCTATTCGAAGTTATGCATGTGCAGCATAAAAAAACCTTTTTGACTTTTTATATTATTTTTTACTTTTATATTATAATATCTTGTCACACTTTTAAATTTATTATCAACTATAATTTTTAATAAATATCTTTATATTTAATCATCAAAGTTCCCTTTTAACTTAATAATTTATTTTAATGCATTAATTAATCAAAACAACATTTATCAAAAAAAATTAAATTAAACAAACCAAATATCAACAACAATTACCTAAACCCTATGCAGGGTTAAAAAGCAAGACCAACTGACCACAGACATCAGATGACACTGGTGAGGTAACGGACCAGATACTCATCCTATTCGAGGATGATGGCTAGGGTAGGGGACCAAATTTTATCTCCGAACAACTATTCCATTGGGTTTAAGGCACACTCAAACCTGCCAATTCAGGTGGATTCGGTGCCTAGTACCTACAACCTACAACACATAGAACAGTCATGCATATACATAATCATATAAACAGACACACTATGAAAGGAAATCATAGCGTAGTAGGGTACTCACAAGTGAGTAATGCAACACTATCCCTTTCACCCAAACACATCAATCAGAACAACAACTAGTAATTAAATCAACTCATAAGCAATTAGCTACATAGCAATTAGAATGATAATCACATAATGATATGATAAAATAATCACATACTGATCAGAATAATGCATCTAACATCATATAACATATCGTAAAACAATTCAACTACTTAACATCATTAATACAAACCTTAAATACCCCTAATATTTTACCTTCATCTGCAAGTTCCAAATCCAAACTACCTACACATCCATGGTGATAATGGAGGGGAACTACATCCTCCCCCCCCCCTAAAACTTGACTTACTCCTTGAAGTCACAAACTAGGGTGGAAACATAACATATTAGTACCAACATCAAAGTTGATTCATTACATTAGAATGCTACACTTCCATAAAATACAACATAATTTTGCACACAAAGCACATATTTTCATTAAGTATCCATCATTTATAGACAAGGCATTCTCCTTTATTCTTTATACAACACTAAATCTCACAACATGTTCAACACAAGATCATGATTTTACACATTTTTAGAAGCATGGGAACACAATTTATCATCTCATAGGTACTAAATTCATGATTAAACATACATTCTTCACATACACCCACAAATTCACATCACATTACTACACAAGGGTCCATAATGCATCCCCAATACAAAGAACGTTGGTGCATTATGCACTACATTGTGGGTCCTATCCTTTCCACTGGTCCCTACACCATTGGACAAACACCACGAAAGGATAAGTCTAAGATTGTTAGGCAAGGATGATAAAAAGGGGAAAACATAATCTCAAGAGTATAAACAACTAGGACAACATAATGGGCTCATATGAAACTAGAGTACCTAGTGTTTGTGAACCTGACCTTGATACCAAGTGTAACACCCCACCAAGGAACCCGAGACGACAACAAAAAACATGACTAAATAATAGAATTTTTTTCTTTTTTTAAAAGGAAATAATAAAAAAATGGATGGTGAACATAATGCAAATCTAACCCTAAGTCCTCTAAGGTCCCATGACTATGCTACTAACAAAACTATAAACAAGAACTAGAATTATTTCACTAAAAAATATGTTAACATGATTTGTCAAATAAACAAGTTCATTTTAATCTGTCACATTAAATGATTCAACAATATACATTTCTATAATATTTCATCTATTAAACAGTATGAAAGATCATTTATAAATAACTAACAAGTATAAATACAAATTACATTACATGAGAGTGCATAACAATTCATTACATCATTACATTGTTTACAAAAAGTCTTCCCTAAATATAATTGGGAAGAATACATTAGATTACAAATATTGATACAACTAATATACAAGTATAGTACATATACATAAAAGCACTATCTCATCGAATTGGACCATGAACTAGAATCTGCTACACAAGGTACGACCTCCATGCACACAAACAAGAAGCAAGGAAACACAATGGAGAAAAAAGCACCAACCTCCTAACCATGTGGAGCCCTAAGGTCCACCCCCGTGCTAGGAGATAACATAAGGTCCCACTATAAATAAACAATCAAGAAGATAGAAGGCTGACATAAGAAAGACTAAACATCGCTCCAACACAACACTACAACAACATAAACATCACATCAACATATACATCACTTCCAGAGGTATTCACACAACATAAGGAAAACATAACTAGGAAATGCCAGACTACAATAGGGAAGAGTTTCATCGCATGGTCCTAGCATGGGTTGTCCTGGTGATCTCTCACTAGACCATGGCCCCCATCTATGGTTGTCCTGATAAACCTCTCACTAGGTCCTGGCCCCATAGGGTAACACATGTAGAACCAACATTCATTTTGTGAGGGCAAGGAAGTCGATCTTGCCAACCATGCCTTCTCAATCGATCCTTAGCCTAAACAAGCACTATAGGCATGGGTGAGGCATCCATTATCTTGTTTAATGTGAAATCTACCCATCCCCTTAATTTATTTTTAGGTTATCATTGGATTAAGAAACTCTCCAATGGGTTATCCTAGTCACCACTTTGGGCTCCGGCCCCAATTGAGAGTCACTCCCCCTACTTACAACTAGTAAACCCTACATAACAAGCAAGGTAAAAACCATCTTGCACACTTAACAAAATCACATGAATCCCACACACGAAGCAAGGCATTGACCATCTTACTCACCTATCTCAATCACAAGAATGAATGCACAGTGTAAGGAATTGACCCTCTTACACACATCTCAGAACACTAACAACCACTTCCAAGTGCAATAAACATAAAACCCATACATACAACATACTCCCTCCTAAGTCTCTAGAAGTCAACCTTAACTATTTAGCACAAAATACTCCCACCTTGAACAATAACCATAATTACCAAAACTTCAAAAAATCAACACAAAACTTCATACAAGCAACCAAATCCAAGCACTTAAAACTGTTATACAAACACTTAAGATCAATTCCAAATCTTAACATAAAATCTTTTATAGAAGTCAAGTTTAGATACCCATTTAATTATACCCAATTCAACATACCACTCTACTTCATAAACCTTTTGTTGAACTTATTGAATAGGAAATAAATCAATTATTAATTGTCAACTAATAATTTATTAATATTTGCACAAATTATCAAATGATATCGTGAGGTAATATACATTCAACAATATATGGTAACTAAATTTTGTCTAAGATGAAAATTGACAACAATAACTTAACTAGCTTAAAATAAGAATAAGGCTACAGTCATGAATAAATCTCGTTATTATAAGGATCATGATATAAAATAAGAATAATTAAAAGAAAATTATTAAATTCAAACCTTACAACAATATGTACAATGAAATCAATAAGATATGTATCTAACCTGCAATCAAGTTTATCAGAATAATACTTAATGGTAAATAAATACACATAAATATAATCGAAGGCCACCTATATATATTAAAATATCAAATATAATATATACACATTTATACATATACATACGTAAATATATACATATATAATCGAATGCCATACAATAACAATATTTATCGAATTAATTAAATCGAATTCTAAGAACATATACATTACATAGTGTTGGTTTCTAAAAATCAACATACAAAATATCCATCGAATTCTATGCATTCAAATTACCAAACATATTTAATATCCCCTGATTATCAAAGAGAGGGCGATTGAAATGAAATCACATTACACAACAACCATGCAAGGCTTAATATATTATAACCATTAAGATAAAAAATAAATTGAAGTTTCCAAAGTTAGAAGTATGGTGCAGGAGATAAAAATATAGAGCATCAACTACCACTTATTGAAAAATGTTATTGCTAACTATAGAATGCTCAGCAAATAGAACATTCCTCAAAATGAGACATAATAAAGATATTGATCTGCAAGCATGACTACAATAATCGAATTCCAATATAAATGCATTCATCAAAAAGAAGATGACAATATATACATTGAATTTTTAAGCATAATGTGACTCCATTGGCTACCAAATATGGCGCATATAGAGAAAATTTCCAGCATAGTATAAAATCAGTGAACACCATTGTATTTTATCCAACATAAACCATAAAAAAACAAAACAAAAATATTATACCAACTTGAAGTACGAGAAACTAAGATAATAAACCATAGCTTAAAATGAATATCACCAATAGATAGGAAAATGCATGAAAATGAATACAAGTGGAAGAAGAGGTTTCGATGCAAAGTTTGCGGACAACCATCATCCAAGGATCTGACACATAGCAAATTTAGTATAAGAAAATGTTGCACAGACCCAGATGCAGTTAACTGTGCATGCCACAAACATCAAAACATCAGGCTTCATGTTGTAACTCATGCCACTAGATGGCTAGAAAGAGATTTTTGGGCATTCAAGGAGTCTAAGGCGAAAAAGAGAAATGTTAGCCGAAACTCAGATTTCAAACTGGCCTCAAGTCATAGATAGGAGAATTATTGACTCGAATCCTAAGTAAGAAATTCAAGAGATGAAAAGGAAAAATGAATTGCATGCACCATAACGATCAAGTATCATATACAACCTTGGGATCAAGATAACAAAAATAAATACAACGCAGACTCACTACATCAATAAAATTGCTCATTCCTACTTTTGCGGACATGTCATTACTCTAATCCTCTTCTCTTTGCACGATAAACAATCGATAAGAAACCCAATCGGTAACTATGGACAACAGAGTTATCTTAAAGATAAGTTTTTTCTAAAAAAATAGAAACGTATATAAAGTAATGGATGAAACTGATATATATATATATATATATAAGTTACTTATTATAGAACAATTTCAAGGAGGTAACAAGAAGTTTTTAGTATCATTTATTCACCTATGCTATCGCACCCAAAAGAAGATTAAACAAAACGTTGCGGATTTAATAGCATCATTTATGCACAATTTTTTTCCTAGATTCATAAAATGCTTATCTCAACAAAGTATTTTAAGAACCACTGAGAAATCGCTATGCATAAAATATATTTGCACTAAAAAGCTAAGTGAGATGTTTAGATCGTCAAATAATCGAAACAATAACGTTAAAGGATGAAGACTCATTTGTAAACTCGTTTTCCCCAAGTTGACTTGATCCAATGCCTTCCTTCGCCTATCCTTTTATGTTCCTCCCTTCAAAGAATCTATGATGGAATGGAATTGTTTTACGAAAATTTTCTTCCCCAAACTCTAAATTAATTTTCTTCCAAAATTTCCCCATTTTCTCATAGCAACCAGAATATATAAAATTTTACAAACCCATTACTTCCTTCCACCATAATCAGATGAAAATCCCCCCTCGAAAGGAAAAATATTAACAAGAAGAAGGTCATACGTTTTCGAAACTACAAAATCCAAAAATCTGATAAAATCTCTAAAATCTCCAATAAAACATCAAGTTTCTTTTTCAACCATTTGTTCAAAGTTATGCATGTTTAGCATAAAAAACCTTTCTATCTTTTTTATATTATTTTTACTTTTATATTATAATATCTTATCACACTTTTAAATTTATTATCACTATAATTTTTAATAAATATATTTATATTTAATCATCAAGGTGCCCTTTTAACTTAATAATTTATTTTAATGCATTAATTAATCAAAACAACATTTATCAAACAAATTTAAATTAAACATACCAAATATCATCAACATTTACCTAAACCCTAAGTAGGGTCAAAAAGAAAGACCAACTAACCACAGACATCAAACAACACTGATGAGGTGATGGACCAGATATTCATCCTCTTTGAGGATGATGGATAGGGTAGGGGACCAAATGTCAACTATTCCATTGGATTTAAGGCATGCTAGACCTGCCAATTCAGGTGGAGTCGATGCCTAGTACTTGCAACCTGCAGCACACCAAATGGTCATTCATATACGTAACCATACAAATAGGCACACCATGAAAGGAAATCATAGTGTAGCAGGGTACTTACAAGTGATTAATGTGATACTTCCCCTTTCACCCAAACACATCAATCAGAACAACACCTAGTAATCAAATCAACTCGTAAACAATCAACTACATAGAAATTAAAATGATAATCACATAATGATCATGATAAAATAATCACATACTGATCAGAATAATGCATCTAACATCATATACCATATCATAAAACAAATCAACTGCTTAACATCATTAGTACAAACCTTAAATTCCCCTAATATTTTACCTTCATCTCCAAGTTTCAAAGCCAAACTACCTGCACATCCACAGTGAGAATGGAGGGGCACTACACAATATGTATGTGGAGAAACCCTTGTAGGAAAAAAAACTCTACACCAAAGGGATGGAAATCTTTTCTTAATCCTTCAATAGAGATACATCAATAAAAACTCTCTATAAATTTTTGTAGATCTTTACTACTTCTTCAACCTACAAAAAAACTTATTTTCTTCCTACTCCAAGATCTAGTAAATAGCCAAAAGTAATAAAAGAAACCATACATGGTTTCTAATACCATGGAAAAAAACCATGAGCCAAGTGTTCTAGGAGTTACATTCATCTTTCTTGAAGATCCAAGAATTTTCTCATGGACTTGGGTGTTCAACTTCATCAGGGGAAAAATAGTCCATTAGAAGAAAAAATAACTCCTTATATCCAGAAAAGGTTACCTGTGCTTCTTACCCATAGTCCAAGATGTTTTCATATGCCTCTTACATAGTCATAGACACTTCTTACACCACTATAAATAGTGAGATTATTTTCCACTTCATGCCAAGTGTTTGAAGGTGTTGTCATTGGCTAAGTTAAGTTTCCACACTCAATGCCACCTTGCAAAGAATATTGTAAGTGTCTAGAAAATAATATTTGATTACAAAGAATGTTTCTCCTTACATGAGATAGTGAAGTTCACCTTCCATGGATCTTGGATTCACTTAAAATAATAATTGACTAATAAAATAAAGTCATAGGATTGCAAGGCTAATATCAATAATCCTAACAAAAATGTGATAGATATGTGCATAATCATCTATAAATTATAATAGGAAAATTTTAATCCTCTTTAGTGTATTTCCAATGGTTCAAATGAAACCTAAAATAAAGGTAAATATAAAAATTGTGATAAAATTACCTCAAAAAGGAGACATTTTGGGCATAAAATAATCTCATTGAACATTATATTAATCCTATGTATAGACCTATTTCAATATAAATATAAATATATAGGATCTTTTCCTTTGCTTTAAAAAAAAAAAAAAACACTACATGTGTCTAGTCAAATTTCATGACTTCCTACTATGTCTTCAATCATTATTCCATATCATTGAATTGATAATAGGGGTTTGACCAAATAAAAATTATAACCTAAAAAACTCCTAAACATGTCTATCAACCAAATCCCTTTTTGGAAACGATTGTAGATGTCAACGTAAAAATATTCTAGCCATTAGAATAAGTGAAATTTAGATCCATATACCAACTTCATTTATGCATGAAAGTTTCAAATTCATAGGTGTAGAGGTCCATTTTGTAATCACAAAAGTGGACCAGGAGTATAGATAGAAAATTTATTGGTTTTGATGGGGTTGTGTAATATGTCTTAGTTAAGTGAGTGAAGATAAAAAAGAAAAGGGGTTTTAAGTCACCACATTTTTTAATATAGTGAAACCTCAATTTCACTAAATGGTTCAAGATGCTTTGCTAAAAATTTAAAGATACTTTGAAAATAAGAATTATGACATTTAAAATCTAATTTCTAAATTACCAATTTTTTAAAATGGTGAATGTTAAGTGGACACATTAATGAGAGAATATTAAGGTGCTCAAATTTTTATCAATAATATATAATAAAGCTTTGGATATGATTCCCCTCCTTTTTAGTGGTATTTGTTGTCGTGTGAACTATGAGAGTTAGTCAATGAATAATAAAAACACACACAACCAATGAAACGTATTACATTAGAGATTGAAGCACATAATTAATCAAATTCAAAATACAATCTATTACTAAAACCGTTCCATTGTTCTCTATTCTCAAGAATCCTCTAAATCATTAGTGCTCTCAGATTTGTATATGCATTATGACTAGTTTGGATGACAACCTAAGAAATGAGATGTTGTAAGATGCAAGAAAATAATTCCTACATGAAGTATAAACTATGTGATTGATGTCATGATGCTATGATATTAATGCTATTGTGATAAAATGAAGATTATGCTATGATAATGATGCTAAATGCTATGGTGGAAATGTTGTATGAAAGCTAAGATGATAACTAAAATGCAACTATAAACTAAGACATGATTCTAAATTAACATGATACTACAATGTAACTTGTTAAATGCTAAAATGCTCTAAATGCTCCAATGCTATAATGCTCTAATGTGATTTCTGCATAATAAGTTTTCTCAAAGATGTGATGTAAAATGTTGTAGAATGGACTTGTATTTATAGGATTTTCAAAGCATCTTGTGATATGGCAGCAATCAATGGTCAAGATTTCAACATTAGAGATGAACGGTGGAAGAAGTTAGAAAGAATCATGGATAATGTTCCCTTGACCAAGGGAAACATACCAAGTGTATGAGGGAATAAAATGTGTGAAAGAGCCAAGTGTCCAAAGTCTGTTTTGGAATTGGTTGAGGATAATTGCAATTTAAATATTAGACATATTTAAATCCATGTGACATTTGATGATGTGGCCAGAGCAAAATTTTAGACATGTGCCTAAATTCAAATTTAGGATTTAAATTTAGTAAAAAGATTATTAATTAAATAAAACAAACTATGTGAATTTGTTTATTTAATTAAAATAGAAGAATGTAATTTTAGATTGAAGAATTAGAAGAGTGAACAATATAAATAAATTTGGAATTTATTTATAAGTAGATGAATTAAAAGGGTTTATTAATTAAATAACTTGTATTTAACTAATTAATTGTCTTGACCGATTTTAGGTGTATACAGTATTAAGTGTTTTTCAAAACCTTTTAGTTGAAAGTCGGTTAAGATCATTTAGTAGATGACATATTTTTCATATTTTTTAATGAATTTATGTATTTTTTATTAATTATAAATGTGGACTATTCTTGAAAAATATAACATTAAGGGTGCTTCCCACTTCCAATTTTTTTTTTAAAAATATTTTTCAATGTTTATAAAATTAAACATAGGAGGTGAGAGAATATTTTTCAAAATTGAATGAGGATTAAAAGATGCATTAAAAATAAAATACTTTTATTTTTAGGCATAAGAACACATTAGTATATAAAAATATATATTTTAAACTTAATTTATTTAAATTATATTTTTTATATGGCTAGAAAGATAAGAGCTAGCCTAATGTCATAGTGTAATTTTTATAAAATTTCATGGTGAAATACATTGTGCTAATTCTAGTAGAACTTGACATTTATATGTTTTCCTTAAAAAAACATTTTTTAGGCTATTTAGCAAGTCCAATCCTTAGGATTGGAAATCTAGGTCACTTCCAAGCCTACATGATTGTATTTATAAATTAAATTTAACAAGCAAGATCACATTATTATGCGATCACATTAGAATTTCATGGCATCTTGCACTGTCATATGATGCATTATGTCTACTAAATAAATTTTTAATTATTTTTTTAAAATGAAAGGCTATTTCCTATATATATATATATATATATATATATATATATGTATATATATATATATATATATATATATATATATATATATATATATATATATATATATATATATATATATATATATATATATATATATAAATATAGAAAATAGGAAATTACATATTATGGCTTTTGTGGCTCTGAATAGCCAAATGTTTCTAAATACTAGCTTACAACTATCAAAATTTTGCATACTTAACCTATAAGCTTAAACTTGGCCCTTATAGCCATAAACCCAATACAAAATTCACTTGATTAACCCTTGTACTCAAAAAACCTTACAAACAAATATTTAACAATCAATAATTTAGCACCCAAGCCCTATTCCTTCATTCCATCAACCTAAATTTTGTTTTCCCCCTGTTGTTTTTGAAATATTTGTACATTATCATGCACTGGAGGAGGCAAATTTAAATTTGGAATACCCACAACTTGTGGATGAAGAGAAGTGTTTGCATTGTCCATAATTTTCCTTAGATGGGAGCCATGTTTGATTTGAACAAGATGACCCATATGCATTAGCTGAAGCTCTGACTGTTGAAAAATGATTAGCTCTTGATGCTCATGAGAAATGATCATTAGCAAAGCATTGACCCTTCGCTTCATCATTTTTTCCATGTTGTCTCCTACCACTTGGTCATGTCTATTGAGGGCTTGTTGCAAGTACCTAGAACTCTGCATCTCCAGAGTATTCTTCATTGCATCAAGAAGAGAAATGTAAACATTACCACTCAACAAGAAGTGTTATGGAAACAAGCCACCAATTCGACCTTGGCCCCTCCACATGTCGTAACCCTACATTTCCTTGAGGAGTCTGTTGTCCAGCAAGAATACTTCTTTTACCACCTTGTGATCTATCAATTGCAGCACTAGAAGTGACTATAAGAGATCAAATGCATTTGAGGGGAAGATTGAAATAGACTACAAGGGAAATATGCATCTCCTTGCTTGCAGATACAATATCTCATTGCCCACAACCCTCTTTACACACTTATGAAACTAGTAACAATGCACTTTGAAGACTTGGCCAAGTTCTGCATCTCCTATTGAGTCTGAGAATGACAATTCCCACTCAAGAACTAGCATCCACACCCTATACTTTCACAGAAGATAATCCATAATTTCTCTTCAACACACTTTGCAAGCCTGCCAATTGAAACTAATTTCACCTTCCTCTTCCAAGGAAGATGCTTGATGCTTACTAATATTCATAAAACCCTCTGAGTTTTTTTTTCAGTGAACAAATGCAATGCTTGGAAGAAAATATATCAATCCTTCTACACGCACAAGGAGGATGTCATGCCACACATATGCCATCATATCCTACCTCCACCAATCTCATTACCAAGCTTGATCACAAAGAATCATTTTCATGCTTAAGAATTAATGCACTCCCATCATTACACAAAATGTAATGTACCTTTTTACACCTGCAACCATGAAAACAAAAGTTATCATTTCAAAATATGATCGCTCACTTTCTTGTTGTGACCCAATGTGCCTTGAGAAGTACACCATTCATCATCCCCTATACATGGTGGTACAAAACCCCAATGGCTTCATTAAGATTTCTAATATTTTCACATAAGAAGATGACATTATATCACAATGTTTTTTATTTCCAAATCTAATAAAATCAGCCACCACTTAAAGCAATGGATGAGTAATCAAATATTTACATTGCAATGATTACTAATTCAAATCAATCAAGCTTCAATTAAATTATTTTCATCAGTGAGCTCCCTATTCCAATCTTCAAGTTTTCAGCTAAACAACCAGCACTTTCTCACTTTAGAATTTCAACAAAAATTGGAAAGGCTTTTAGATTATCAAAAAAATTTCAATATGTATACTTCTCTTTTTTGGTAACCCATACTTGCTAGTCAATCTGCTAGAAAATTTTCCTTCCTTAAAATTAGATGCAATAATTGATTCGTTTCTTATTATTTCTGCTAAAATTGGTAAATCCTTTAGCTTATCATCATCTTCCTTTATACAAATCTCCTCCTTATCACACCCCAAATTGACTAAGCAATCTTCTAGCTTGTTTCCCTCTCAATATGTATGCAAAATCTGATAGGCTTCAAAATCATCCATTAGTTTCCATACATTTTGCATTACATATCTTATATGCCATTAACTAAAACACTCCCTTACTTTGCATGCGTTTACAATTATTAATGAGTCGTCTTCTATGTGAATTTTACTGACTTGAATCTACTTTTCTAGTTGTAGCCTCTGAAGAATAGCCAATACTTTTGCCACATAATTCATTCCTAGAGGAAAAATAATTGATCTAGTTGCCTTCACTATTCCCCTTTGGTCTCCAATACAAACCCCTTCCCTTGAAGTACCTAGATTCCCTCTTGACGCTCCATCAAATTTCAACTTATAGTAACCTATCAATGGTGGAATCCATTTAATTGTACTTCTATCCGCCTTTGCCTTATATACCAGCTTCAAACTTCCTTTAAAATGAAAACTTATGCCCTACCAATTCTTTAGAATGTTATTATCTCAAGATGAAAACAAAGAACCAACATTATTATGATCTTAAACCCCATGCATTTATTGCCTCTATAATCAATTTTTCAATAAATGCATGAATAGTATGACTTGGGGCAGAAACTTTTCTAAAAATGTGCTTATTTCGTTCCCACCAAATATACCATGTTACTACTGCTGGAATTAAGCATCAGATACATGTAAAAAAGGAGGCCTTATATAACACAGGACAAGAAGCAAAAGGGTCACATATTGAATTTGGAAATGGAGCATAGAAGCTCATTTTTTGTAATACAAATAGCCAACAACTTTGGGCAAAGGGGCATTGCAAGAACAAGTGATTATAATCTTCCAAGGTCTAACCACACAAAACATAATTAAAAGGATCCACAATTCCCAATTTAGCAAGTTGATCACTTGTGAGTACTCTTTTTCTCAACACTATTCAAGCAAAGCTTCTCGCTTTTGGAAAAATTGCACTATTCCAACAAAATGAAAAATCTCTCTAAGTTTCAACCTGATCACCTTTATTGAGAATTTTTTTATAACCCTGCTTGATTGAATAACAATCATTCTTAGATGGAGCCCATATTATACGATTAGCTTTCCTTGTTATGAATACTTCTCTTCCTCCCAAAATCTAATGTAAAATCTCCTTTTATTCTTTTTTTATTTATTTTCTAGAAAAATATTTCCAATTCACCCTTCTTGAAGAAGCCTTAATTGAACTAACATAATGAATTAATCTAGACCCCCATAATTGAGACAAAATTGGGATAGTTGTTTGTAGCTCATGAAAATATTTCAATGATGGATACCCATTCCAAGAATCCTTCTAAAACTTAACTTCATCACCCTTATTAACTTCCCAAGAAATATATGATGTGACCACCTTTCTACAAGACAACATGAAATTCCACATGGCAGGCCCTTTCGAAGGATTAGAGACTATAAATATTCTTGTCAGATTTTGACTATCTAGATACTTTTCTCACATCAATGCACAACATCTTGAATCCGGCTTGACATACATTTTCCAAATCAGCTTTCCCCCAAAGGCCATGTTACGTTTAGAAATATCATGCAATCCCACTCCACCTTTAAGTTTTTCCAATGACATACTATCTAGAGATACTAGAGGAAATTTTTTTTCATCATCCATGTTCCCCTTCCATAGGAAGCTCCTAATAGTTTTCTCTATTTGATCAACTACTTATTTAGGAGCCCTAAGAACTGAAATAAAGTAATTAGGAATTGTAGATAATATTGTTTTAATGAGCAAGATGCGACCTGAAAAAGATAATCAGTGAGCTTTCCAAGCACAAATTCTATGTTTGATTCTCTCAATGACTTTGGCCCAATATGCGGACTTGTTAGCCCCCATAAAAAAGGAATTCCTAAGTACATACATTGTAAATTTGCCTCCTGAAAACCCAATATCTAAATAATCTTCCTTTTGATAGTAGCCTTAGAATTGAAAACATAAATCTTTGACTTGTGCACATTTATTTTTTGTCCTAACAATAAAGAATACTTATCCAAAACCCATTTAATTTTCTTAGTTTAATAAATGTTTAAATTAAAATACTATATTATTGGAAATTATCTCCTTTGCAATCTCCACCTTATGTTTTTCAATAATTTTATGTACATTCCCCTAATATTTTTGGGAACACTTTTCACATGTTTTTAGCCTTTGTAGTGATCACAAAAAGACCTTTCAAAAACCCTAAACTTGGGAAATCACCCAAAAACTCCCTATAGAACCTCAAGAATATGGTTATCAAGGGATCTAGAACCCTTGGGCACCATGGAACTATGTCCTAGTGTCCCCTAGTGCTAGGGTCCCTATTTTAATTTACAAAAGAAAAAATGCTCTCTTTAGTGCCCTAATTCTCATTTGGTTTCTAACACATTCATTTAAAAATTTAGTAGGGGTTCATAGTGAAACATATTATTTCCTCCAAACACATTAGATATCACCTCAATAAAAAACATATAAAAATTATCTCTCTCTCCTCTCATGACAGTGAATTGAAGGAAACATCATTGAATATTGCAAGAGTATAATATTGTAGGTTTGTAACTAGCAAGTGTGGGGGGAATAGTCATCATTCATCTATGGGTGATCCCATAATAGTGGTTTACAATTTTTGGCCAAACTGGACACTGAAATTATTATTTTTAACTAAATCTTCACATTCGAGCACCTATAGCGGCTAAACTGTGAGGAATTTGAAGATGGTACAAACTAGAGTCTCATCAAATTTTATTTTTAGATTCTAAAATATTTTTTTCAAAATTTTGGAATCAAATTGCACTTCTTTTTCCATCTCCCACGAAAATAGATTTTTTTCAGAAAACAACATTTTTAAAAAGTGATGCACATCGTATAATGCATAATTTTTTTTCCATGAAGGATAAAATTCTAATTCTTTCAAATATAGATTTGTAACTCTGATATCTAGTGCTTCCACTTGGTTAGATAGTTTTTTATTGAATATTTTTTCCTTAATCAAGTTTCAAAGTCAAATGAATTACAATTTAGACACAACGCTACTGTATAACACGTGGCTTTTTTTGTATATGTCAAAATTTAATTTAATTTTTTTGTTGGATCAAGGACTTCAATATCTGGTGCACTCATATTTTTCAATTTTTTTTTTTGATAATCTTCTATTTTTCCACATGTGAAGAACAAAGAAATTCATTTTCGATGAAAAACCTATGTTTAATAAAACTTAAAAAACAAATACATAACAAAACCAAAACATATTAAAATTATATTCATTGGATAGCTTGTTCTGAGGAATACCATAATCATTTGAAATAAATTTTAAATGAATTCATTTGATCCCCAAAATCTAAATCAAAAGTGATTTTTTATCAGCATTTTGATAGGTCTAAAGGAGATGCATTTATAGGTATGGTTTAAAACTAGCAGGTTCTATCCAAGGGGGTTTGATCTAAGGTGATTTGATCAAACCCTCTTCAATTGGAATCCTTAAAATGGAACTTTTTAAGGCTTAAATCATTATATTTTCTAAAAATATGTGATTTCAGCTAAAATTTGTTCCTCTCAGGAATTGTAAACCACTATTATGACAACACCCCTATCATGTATCTATTGTATTTTTCCTCCTTTTTGATCATGTCCTAGTTTTTTATCCCCTTTTATAATCATTGGATTATATATTTCCCATTTCCTAGAATCCTTTTCATATAATCATACCTCGAGTCATAAATATTTCCTTTATTTCTCCCTTATCTGTACCTCTCTTTCTATCTTCCTCATATGCTCTATTACCTCTATCATATTTTTGTTTATGTTTTAATTCATTAGATATATGCTTCCTCTCCTATAACCATCATAAATTTTCATGTACCCTACCTTGACATTATGCTTAAATATAAATCCTTTTAATTCTTTGCAAATCTTATTACAATCACCTTTTCACATACTCTTTTAATCACATCAAAAGAACATTCCACCTTTTCACATACTATTTTAATTCCATCAAAAGAACATTCCACTCTTGACTCTGTAAGGTTTTTTAATTTTTAACATGATTATTTTACACACCACAAACACCAAGCACCCAAATCTACACATAAATCTAATTTAATAAAAGTGCTCTAGTGGAAGCTACAAAAACCAAATAGGGGATTGAATGAGGTATCCTTCCAATAATACCTGTCATTTTTTCTTATCTCTTTTCTTTAGAATAGGCATTGAGAGACTCTAAAGTGATGGTATCATTGTATAGGTGAAATAGGACCAAAAAATGGTCAAGAAGACATCCTAAAAGTTGTAGATCTATATCTATCAAGGACCATAGTTCCATTTTTCCTAGCCTATGGTCTTTTAAACCCTTAATGTTGTTACAATTTCTCTATCATCAAACAATTCCTAGATTGATCCTGGATTCACCATAGTGATTCCATATACCTCCTATCACCATTTTCAAAACTAGAACTAATAAATTACAAGTGCACACTATATGTTTTCAAATTTACTCTCTATTAATCATTTCTATATAAATTTCTCAAATTTATGGTTCAATTTATCTTTCCCAACTTATTGTACTAGTTTTTTATATATTATATATTTTATTATTTATATTTTTGATTGGTTAAGTAGGGAGAGGGCCCTGACCCAAACAAATTAGTACATCATGATAATAACATTAGGTGGTAAGGAATAGCAAAAATATGAAGCCCACCAAACTTCTCCCCTCCCACAAACAAAATGCTTGACCAATTCCAATATGATTAAACATAGTAGTTCTATCATAGGAATCAAAATACCTTAACCTAGCATTAGTAGAATCCTCCCCTATCCATCTAAACTACTTATTAACATCTATCATAGAGTCCCTACTTAAAATATAAATAGCATTACAGATATTTAAGTTTTGACAACAATAGCCAAAACCAGTAATAATAGTCCTAGAAAACATAGCTGAAATAACCATCAAAACAAAAAGAAAAAATAGCACAGTGGAGCAACCATGTTATGCTTCCTCGATTAGTTTCCATGCATTCATCATATCTTCAATAGTGTTGTTCATTGTTTCCTTCAGCTCCATCTTGCCTGCCAAATCCGCGCTATCACCCACTACTTTTTTCTTTTGCTGCTTTTTGATTTTTTTCATGCCAGAAATAGTAGCCATAACAGCCTTCTTCATGACAGTATCGATCACCAAGCACACAATCTTTACCACTTCTTCCAAGGTTTGAATTCTACTATCATTTCCTTGTTATTGCATACCTTTCTCTAGAACCTGCAATCTTTCCTCAATTATATTTGTCACCACATTTTTGAGGACTTGAATTTTGTTGTCCTTCGCCTTCTCATGTATCCTTTTTTCTAAGACTTGTATTCTCTCCTCCAGTCTTTTAATCCTCTCATTCCTGTCATCCTTAGCCGTATCTTCCTCTTTTCCTATTTTTCCTTCCTCCTCCTCTTGAGCCATCTCATGTTGCGACTCCTCTACATTTTCTTCATCGCCATTACCATACTCACTTTCCACTTTTGAGTCCTTCTCCTCAGCTGAGTCGCCACCCAAACTATCAGGAATCTCTTCAGTTTAGGAGTCATTATCTTCATCTTTCTTTTCCACACTATCTTGTGGACTGTGGGTACTTTTCTCCTCAGGGCTCTACAAATTTTTGTTACTTTCATGTCCCTTTGAACCCACCATAGCTAGTCTCTTTGACCTCCTTCTTCCAAGGTTTGAGCCTTCCATCTCGTTATCATCAGGTATAGTAATTGTGTCCACCTCTTCCCCAAGTTTTCATAGAATCAATTTCCTCCTCTTTTTAGCCCCCATCTCCATCAAAACATCCTTTATTTTCTCAGGCCTAATCATAAGAAAGTCCTTCCACATAGCAGTATCAAGGCTTTGGGATTTCTTACTATATTTTCTAGGCATGGGGTGGGGAAGGTCTTCAAGAAGCTCAATTTTCACAGAGCTTTGGGGTTTCGAGTCTTCAATCAACTTGAGAACATGGTTTTTTTGTGGGGTCTTAGATAGCACAAATTTGCATATGGCTCTTATGAGGCCCTGGTGTAATGGTGGATTGGCCCCATGTGTAAGACTTTGGCTCAGGGAAGAGAATAAAAAGAAAGGCAGATTGATTTTTTCCTAGTGTCTTATGTGGTTGAGGATGGGAAAGTGGTATCCATGGACGAACTGGTAGCACCCTTTGAGGGTAAAATATTTCATAACAATAAAACATACATTATGATACGGAGGTGGAAATTTAACCCTAGACTAACCATTATGAAATCTTTCAATTTTTTCTTTTCCTTCAAAAAACTTCTCAAAATAGTTATGATACTTATCATTGCTAACCTTAGCAACCTTCATTCCTTCATAAGCCAGACCTATCGCTTCCGCAATCAACTTCACATCCACCTTAAATTGGAGCCCGCCCAGATTAACTTCACCATATCTCCATGCATTAGCAAACTTGTAGCTGAGTTTTTCATTGTATCCCTCCATTGTAGCGAAATACGGAGTGAAACCCGCCTACTCAAATAGACCCCAGAGATCCTCATTATTGTGGATTGAATCATATTTTTGAGGTTTGGTACACTTCCGTGGGCCTCCCATTGTGCTATTTGTGCTATGGAAATTTTTAGGAATGAGAAGGAAATCACTTCTATTACCTTCAGCATCCTCAACACTAGCAATAGGTAATTCCACACTCTTAGTTCTAATGGTGATTCTATGACTATTCATTTGAAATGCAGTCAACTTAGGGTTTTTTATACAATGCATAGAAGAGCTCACTCCTCGATTAGCACCTTTTCACCTATCATCACTAATGCTAGCGGCAACTTCGCCTCCCTTTCTTGCAATGTTAACACTTATTTTATTTCTTCTTTTATTAGTGTTACAAATGCAGATCCATCTGTCACATCAAAGATCAGACTTAATATTTTTCCTCATGTGATTTATTTCCCTATTTAAATCTTTCATGTCAAGGTACAAAATTTTGTCATCCAATCATCCTTTCCATCTTTGGCTTTTCCTTTTACTGGTATTTGGCAATCCTTTCACAACATCCCTCCATTGATGTCTAGTTAGCTTGATAGCTTGCATTTGTGGGGTCGACATCCTCGTAAGCCTTCTCACCCCAACAATCTTATTAATAATTAAAATTTCCATCCTCATAATCCCTTACTTGAGTATTTTTCTCTATGTTTGTCTATCGCTAAGAATTCTTTAATTTGATTAGGCAGATTAGAAAAGTCTCAATTTATTAAAATTTCCTAATTTACTCCAAGATTGACCATGGCATCTTTCACCTTATTACCTTCCCTCAAGGAGTGGTAAATTTTAACACATTGAATCTCTTGCAACATAATTTTACAATCTTCCAACAGATCTTTGATTTCCTAAGGAATATTTGCCATGTTGTTGAGATAATCTATTATTAGCTTTGAGTTTCCTTCTATAATTACCTTGCTATACCACTCCTCTTTGAGAATTCTAACTCCTATCCAAATAGCAGATGCCTCAATGAAGTTGTTTGTTTACTATTCCTAAGCCTTTGTTGTATCCAATAAAAAAGGCACCCTTATCATCCCTTATTACTCCACCACTAGCAGCCTATCTAGGATTCCCCTTTGAGCGACCATCAAAGTTGCATTCCACCCATCCTGGATCTAGGGGAATCTAGACAGTACTCCTAATAAGTTGTTTTAGCCAATTTACATTATTTAAGTCATGGGAAAGCTCCCATTGTTGTTTTATGCTTAGCTCTTGTTGTGTTGGATTTTTCTTACCCTGATTGTATGTGAAGCTTTCCACATTTTCCTGAATTTATTCTTTAACAATTAAACATAGCTCCTTACTAGTCCTTGCAGTATCCCTAAACACCCTATTATTTCTCTCTTTCCACAAGCCTCAAGCCAGAAACGTGGGAATTTGTGCCCACAGATCACTAATTATATTGTAGGAATAAGGGAAAAAGCTCCATCCTTCCACAAACATTTGGACATTGGCTAAAAAAACCCACTCCACCTTCAGAATATTGAGAAAAAAAACCCCAAACTTCTTGGGCATAAGAACATTGAAAAAAAAGATGCATGATAGTTTCCTCTTCTTCATTACAAAGACTGCATCTATTGATAAGGTGCCAACCACTTTTCTTTAGGTTGTCTATAGTGAGGATCTTCCCATGTATAACCATCCACTAGAAGTAGTTAATTTTCAAGATTAGATTCTTCTTCTAGACCTTGATCTAGTCAAAAGATCCTAAAACCTGAGTTTGTTGCATCATGGAGTCATAGGCCAATTTAACCAAGAACCTACCAATGGCTTTTTTGTCTAGATCCATTCATCCTTTCTATTTCTTTAGAAAGGGTCAGGATTTCCTATTTCTTTCATAAGCAGGTCAATAGCAACATCCCAATTCTATTGTATGCTTCCCCTAAGAACAACATTATTTAGGTAGTCTTTGAAGCTTTTCCACATGGGTCAGTATCCTTCCCACACTAGACAATTAGAAACTTTTTTACCAATGTCTCTTTTTAGTCTCATTCTAATTTTTTGGAGATCTCCCAAGGCCGGCAGTGGGATCGGTGTGGACCAGGGGTCATCCCAAAAATTAGTATTTTATGATATTTGAGAAGTTTGAACTCATTTATATGATTTTATGTTGATTGATGCATTTAAAATAATTTATAACTTCTAGGTCATTTACACTTAGGAGTTTCCCAAATCTTATTCTTTATTTGTTGAACCAAGCTCTGTTAAACTTCAACTTCTAATATAGAAAACAAACCCCTCAACTTCAATTTATTTTTTAATTGTTCATCTTATTGATGGGTATTTTAAAATACTTGATAAAAAGTTGGGTAAAGTGACAATATATTATTGAACACCTCTCTTGAAAGATGTCCAACTTATAAAGGAAATTAATCCACCCCACGATCTATATCACTAGGTCATGGTGGTGCTAGATAACATAGTGATCTATTTATGCAATGGGCATGTGGTATGAGAGTCTTAATACTCAACTAATTCATTAAAAATATACCAAACAAGTGATTAGTTGTTCAAATGGTGGATATTTTAATTTAATAGACATCAACAAGTAGATCCAATAACTTATGATTTTTAGATCTAACAATTTTAAATTATAAACCCCAAGTATTATCTTTATAACAACACTCAATAGTTTTGTTTCAAAATAATTAGCATTTTAGTATTTGGAAAATTTTAAATAATACCAATCAAGATGTTTGTTTCCTTCTAGATGTTATGATATTAATATTTTCAATGGTATAATTATTTACAAACTTGAGATCCAAGAATTTTTATACTTAAAATTAATCTTGATTTAATTTAATTTAAAACAAAAGACAAAATAGTTAGGGTTTAGAAATACAAAATAGGTGTACTTGTAATAAAATAAAAGCTTATTTATTTTTAAGACAATAAAATTCAATTAAACCAACATTGTACAATTTGTATTGCATAAAATCATTATCACAAATTAGTGTAGATGTCTAAAGATTTTAAACAAATAAAAGTAACACATAAAATTACTATATTACTTCAACTCCTACAAATCATTGAATCAAAATATATATTATATATAGTCTTGGATTGCATATTTCTCATTTGAATTTAATAAATTATTAATTATAATATTACCATCAATTTTGAAGAACTTGGATATAATGAAAATGCCAATTGATATAAAAATCAACTACCTTGCTACTCTATCTAGTTTTCTAGCTAAAAAGTTTCTAAATGCTTTTTTAAAATTTAAATAAATACCTAGACTCTTGCCCACAAAGTTTAAAATTTGTTGGTGAGGAGTGGAAATTTATTGCAACGAGCTAACATAAAAATATATTGATCAAATAATTTGATAAACATACTAAAACATCTTTAAATTTTGACCATAGAAATTTCAATTTATCTATTTTAGAAAATAAACCATTTAATCCTTCATTTTAACCTCAATTCCATATGCCCACCCATTTATATAAGGCATATGTTTATTTCCTTGATCTATTATATTTCCTAATAAAATGTTAGAAGATAAAAAATAATAAAATTCTATCAATCTTATCACATATTGAATGTCCTGCTACTTGATCCAATAAATAAGAGAAACATACTAATAACTTTTAACTTACATGAAATAAAATTATTTTTCAATTAATAAAAATAGTTATATGATCTTACTAAATGAATTTTCTAATATTTAAATGAAATATTGATAAAAAAACTTATCACTAAAATTAAAACTATATTAATATAAAAGATCAAAACTATTAACAGTAATTGAAATGATATGTATTATTTGTGATTGAAACTAGATAGTTGTGTGACCATATTTATCCAATAGCTTGGATTGTGTGAGAATATATATATATATATAGCTCTGCCTACCATTCTATATGCCTTAGGTCAGTAGCAAAGCTTAGGGTGGTGGCAAAGCCTTGGTCAGTGAGGTCTGGGGATAGTATCACGACCAACCTAAGGTAACCTCATTCCTTAAGTCTCCTCAACAATTTGACTAGTAATCATTCAAAATATAGTAGTTGATTCAGTTCCATATGCAGGCTCAACATACAACAACTAATCTACCTCTAATTAATCAATCTCGTAGAATTGTAGGGCTTGACTAAAGCCTGCTAGAATAAGCTCTAATAAAAAAATTGTATCCCCTCTTAATTAATCAACCTGCGGTGAATAAGAAAATATATTACCTTCCTACTATATCTCTCACAATTAATCTACCTCCTTATTCTAGCCCCCTACTATTTTAAGATCCAGCAAGCAAATTAATTTACTGATTATTTATATATATATATATATATATATATATATATATATATATATTCCCATATATAATATGAGAATATATATATAATATATATGTTAAAATATATATATTTTTTCATATATATATATATATGAGAATATATGAATATATATATATATGTATATATATATATAATTTCACATATATATTCTCACATGTATATATAATATATATATTCTCATATATATATATGAGAAAATACATACATATATATATAAAGTGTGGCTTCCTAATATTACGTGTTTTAATATAAAAATATATAGCATTAATGAAGAGTAAAATGAAGTGAAAAGAATTATGCTTTTTTATTGGAATAAGAATAGGAAGTTACAAATTATAATTTAAAATGTCATCCAACAACATATAAAATACAACAGATAGTGATGTCAATAGTAGAACTTTAAAAATTACAACAATGTTGTCCATTAGCATAAACCATAAACAAATAATAGGGTTCTAGGATAAACTATTGTCCATCCGCATATTAATCAATAGAAATTTTTGTACTCAACATTCAAACATCAAAAAATAGAGCAACAACAATGTTGTGCATCAGCATAAACTGATGTCTAATAGCATTAATTGTTGTCTCACACCAGCAAGAAGAAAACATCAAGACCCGACTATATCAATCCAAAATGCATTGGTTAATGAACTCCACAATAGGGAGAAGTGTTTTGAGATGATTCATTGCAAGAAAATGATACTAGCACACCTCCACATTCTACAAAGCTATCAAACATAGATTACAAGATGGATCTCCCATTTGAAAATTTTTGTTGCCAACCTTTCAACCCCTACAACCCCTCACACCTTTCAACCTCTACAAGTTGAATCGATGAATAATTGTGTGAACCTTTCTCCGCATATCCTCATTATCCAATCTACCATCTAGGCTAAATCTAATCTTAAAAAGATAATGGATGATTTTCAGACATAAATTTGTGCCTTTGAGACAAAATTTAAAATACAGAAAAGAATTATGTTATTCATAAGAGATATCCTAGCCAAAAGATTTGGGCCCATTTTTTCTTTATTAAATTGAGTTACCATGCTCATGCATTTATGATGCTCTTATGGGAAGGTAAGTGGATGTTGAGAAATTTTACATTTAAAAACCACCTATAATTTATAGTAATGTTTTTTTTTTTTATCGTCCTTTGACAATCTACTTTATTGTTAAGTTTAGTTTTCATCAAAATGTTAGGAATGGTTTATGGTTAGATAAATTCAATCAAATAAATATGGTTGTTTTATGGTATTTTGAGTGTATTTATTCTATTTAAATGTTGTTAGATTAAAGGGTCGAAGTAGATTATATTGATATAGTATCTTTATTTTGAATAATACAAGATTTATGTCTATTTGGTGGAATATTTTTTGAAAGGGTTTCTCCAAGTACATCTAGTGTTTTGATTATATGGGAAAATTAGTGTCATAGTTGAGATCGGAGGGCCTTATTAGGCTATCACAATCTCACAGCCAATTCAGACTACGACACAACACATATAAACAAACGACTCTCCTTTTATTCAATTAAAATAAAATTATAGATTACATTCAGAAGTTTCATTACAAAGCCCATTTCCCCAGGCTTCATTACCACTTACAATGTGCACCTCAATCCATCAGTTCCCCTCTATATCTAGCTTCTTTTTGTGAGGCGTCAATCCCCCCTTTTTTTATAGAACGTTGTTCATTTGTTTAGAACCCAACCAAACCAAGAAACCAACCATTTTAGCTTTTGCAATGGATGACGGTTCAACTATTTTGATTCACAACAATGATGTGAATCATCAAATGGTATCGCCACACATGTCACTATGATATCCACTTCCCAGTCATCAAAATTTTGCTCATAGTTCCATCAGCCACCCTACCATTGGAGTATTAGAGGGACACCAACAAAGGTCCTACTGATAACCTTTGTTCCCACCAATAACCTTTCAGAAGAAATTTTTAGCACATCATGATACCTTTGGAAGATGTATGGAATGATGACAAGTGTCAATCATAAAACCACTGAGGAGATATACCACATGGTCCACCATGAGCATTACTGATAATAGTTCATTAGTCCATCAGTGAGATAGAGTGAAAAGTCCCATCGACATCATGTGTTCCCACCGATGAGAGGTCTATCGGTCCATCGTTGAGACTATTTTAAGAGTTCCACTGATGGAATGAAGTCCCATAAATGAATGGTCTATGTTGTGAATCAGGTTATCGAAAAGATAGTCATGAGACTCTCGTTGATGAATTCCACTCCAGCCAATAGAATACAATGCACCTACACAAGGAGAGTTATCAGGCCATCGGGGAGACAAGTGTGAGAGTCCTATCGACATGACCAACTCTCATTAATAGAAGTATCTCCTCACTTGGTATCGGCCCATTGGAGGGACATGTTAATGTCTCCCACTAAAATCATAAGTTCCTAGCTTAATAATCATAGTCGAACACTAAAATACAAAAGGCTACAAACAGACTTCCATGCATCTATAAAAAACATCAAAAATATGCTCAAGAAGCTCCATCCTATACCCAAAATGCCAAAAACGTAGAACATGCAAAGAAAACATGTTTTTGGTCATGTAGGATTGCTTGTGATCCCGGATGCTCTTGCATCAAACACACCAGGCAAGAATTTTGTGAGCATAGACTCACAAAACAGAGCTGAGTGTTAGAAACACCCTTTCAAATAGTAAACTATTTGCAGCATACTCCAATGCTGAGATGGTACCCTGCAAATTTTTCTTTCTCCTCCTCTTCTAGCATCTTGCCAAAACATTTTCTATCATCCACCAATAACCCTACACTCCATTCTTTTCTCCTCTCATGGACTCATGCCCACCAAAATCCGACCTCCTCCACCAAGCAATCTTTCCATCCATCTCATCCTTTGTGGGTTTTCATTCACTACAAACTGACCACTGCCACCAAATCTCACATGTTCCATTCTCTATGGCCTCTATATGCAAATATGCATCTACACACCAACCTATATCATCTACATTATTCTCTTCATCTACTTGTAACTCCTTATGAATCTTAACAACAAGCAACTCTCTATCAACTTCCTCATCACAAATTTTAGAAAAATTATAACTTACCTCTACACACTTTGTTGTTACAATAGCCTCTTTCACCATGTTTTCTATTACTCCGGCTTCTTTTTTTTTGTCCTTTGTTGCACCATTCAACCCATTAGGTTCATCTTTCAAATCTCCTTCTAATGACATGTCTATTCTCTTCATTTCTTTTTTCCATAGACGATCACTCTCTTCTTCATCCATTTGCTTGTCAAATCTAGGGCCTTCTATTTCTATTATCCCAGCTACAAATTCTTGTTTACCCTTCACTATAATATTTTTATCTTCCATAGCTATCACCATCCTCCCATCCTCTAAAGGACTCAGCTATTGTTGCTACATCAAATTTAATCTCTTCATTCATGTCTTCCAAAATATATACCTCTACTACAACCTCTAATTCCTCAACACATTCTGCATTCATCAATATGTCCTCCAAAGGACTCTCTATTGCTACAAATTTTGTTTTTTTCTCTTTTTTCATGCCTTCAACAAAACATGTCCCAACTGCAACTTGCAACCTCTTTTCCTTTATGCCTTCAAAATTACATAACTCCACTACAAGCTTCTCTCTTGATTTTCCTTCTTTATCTTCTTGTATGAGGATTTCTCCTTGGATGCCATAGACATGACATCTTGCTGCAATCTCTTTGTTTCCTACAAATACAACATTACAAAAAGGATTATAAAAATCACAAGCCTCGAAAGACTCTTCATCACCATCTTCCCTTGGTGCAACAGGTTTATTTGGCTTCATCAACTTTTCACCTTCAACATCCAAATAACTTTGGATTATACTTATCTCTTCTCTCCACATCCTTTCATCTTTGTCTTCCTCAACCCCATCATCAAACTTGGGGCCATTTTTATTCACTATTTCAACTTGTGAACACCTTTCTTTTACTTCACACAAATCACCCCACTCACTTTCCATCGCTGCAACCTATGCTTTAACATCTTCTCCACTTGTGTGGGCTACCCCCACATCTTCTTCCTCCCATGCCCCTTCCATCAAATGGATTCAAATCTTTTCAACCTTTGCAACCTCAGTTGCAATCTCTTCTCTTTCTTCATTCTTCATATCTGCTACAATATTTTCTTTACACACTTATACAACTAATATTCTCTTGGCCTCTTCTTCATTTTTAGGTACTTTACAATGTACCCCATATTCTCCATATTGTATGCTTCCTTCTCTCATCATCTGCAAGGTCTTATTCCCAACCTTCTCCATACCTGCATTCACAACTTCAAACGAACTATTAATAGATAAATCAAGAGACCAAGTTGTCTTTGTGGGTTCCTCCTTTATGGACACTTCCACTTCCTCCTCTATAACATGTTCCTTCATTCCCAATATTTCCTCAAGGGAATCTAATTTCACTTCAATCTTTTTTAGCTCTGCAATCAACTTCTTTCCTCTCACCTTCTCCCCATACTCTTCCCAAAATAGGATTATCACTGGTCTCCTCATGACCCATCTTGTCCTCTTATTCAAAGACATATTCAAGAACTCACAAGTCCCTCTATAGTTACAAGCACTCCTTGAAACAAATTCACACTTCATTCCAAGCATATGTGCCTCCTCTACCTTCTATAGACATAGGTCTTTTCCTACAACAAATCTCTCTAGGATTCAATCCCTCTATAGTTACAAGTCTCCTCTCACCTGCAACAAACCTCTTCTAGAACTCAAATCCTCTACAGTTACAAAATCCTCTTCTACAACAAACTCTCTCTAGGGTTTCTTTTTGAGACAAAAAAAATCTTCCTCTCATTAATGTTTTCACAAACTCATCCATGATCTCTCACAATGATATTTCATCTTCACACTCCTTTTCAACTTTCCATACCTTATTCTTTAAAAAAACCTCACCATGCCAATTATCTCCTTCTTTGATACCACTTGACGTAGTTGAGATCAGAGGGCCTTATCAGGCTATCACAATCTCATAGCCAACTCAAACTATGATGCAACATAGATAAACAAACAACTCTCTTTTTATTCAATTAAAATAAAATTACATATTACATTCACAAGTTTCATTAAAGAACCCATTTCCTCAGGCTTCATTACCCATTACAATGCTCACCTCAATCCATCAGTTCCCCTTTGTATCCAGCTTCTTTTTGTGAGGTATTGATCCCCCCTTTTTTATAGAACGTTGTTCATTCATTTAGAACCCAACCAAACCAGGAAACCAACTGTTTTAGCTTTTGTAATGGATGTTGGTTAAACTATGTTGATTCATAAAAATGATGTGAATTAACAAATGGTATTGCCACATGTGTCACTATGATATCCACTCCCTGATCATCAAAATTTAGTTCACAATTTCGTCAGCCGCCCTACCATCGAAGTATCAAAGGGACACCAACAAAGGTCCTGCCAATAACCTTCATTCCCACTGAAAAAAATTTGTAAGAAATTTTCAACACATCACATGATCCCTTTGGAAGATGTCTTGAATGATGACAAGTGTCAATCATCAAACCACCAATGAGATATACCACATGGTCCACCACAAGAATTACAGATAATAGATTGTTGGTCAATCGGTGAGACAGAGTGAAAAGTCCCATCGACATCATGTGTTCCCACCAATGAGAGGTCTATCAGTCCATCATTGAGACTGTTTAAAGAGTCCTAGTGATGGAATGAAGTCCCATTGCTAAACGGTCTATGTTGTGAATTGGTCTATCGAGGAGACAGTCGTGAGACTCTCGCCGATGAAGTCTACTCCTACCGATAGAATACAATGTGCCTACACAAGGAGTGTTATCAGACCATTGGGGAGACAAGTGTGAGATTCTTTCTGACATGACCAACTCTCATCGATAGAATTCTCTCCCCGCTTGGTATCGAGCCATCGAAGGGACGTGTTAATTTTTCCCGCTGAAATCATAAGGTTCTAGTGACAATGCATTGTTGAACACGAAAATACAAAAGGCTACAAATAGACTTCCATGCATCTATAAAACACATCAAAAATGTGCTCAAGAAGCTCCAACCTACACCCAAAATTCCAAAATTGTAGAACATGCAAAGAAAACATATTTTTGGTGATGCAAGATTACTTGTGATCCTAGATGCTCCTGCATCAAGCAGGTTTTGAATGGAGCTAAAACCATTTACAAACAATTTTTAATGGAACCTAGAACCCAAACATGGACAATCATGTTGCCAAAAGAAAAATAAATTAACATACAATAGCGAAACAACAACAACACTTCAAAGGATCAACAAGAGAACCCAAACCAATAGCAAAACCAAGCTACAAAAAATGGTTTTGAAAGGAACTGAAAACCCAATAAAACTAGGTTTTTATAGGGACCTTGAACTAAAAGTTTTTGAAGGGACCTTAAACCCTTTACAACCAAGTTTTGGCAAGGGCCTTGAACCCTGATACATTACTTGCATCAGCCATGCAACAACAAACTAGTCACTCAAGAAAACAAAAGAACCATCTGAGATAGACAAGTAACCATCAGCATGTAATAGCCAGATAGCAGCATAACACTTAGCATCAGCACCCACCCAACTCTCCAAACCACTAGCTAAAATAGCCAAGTCACAAAGAACCAAATGATCAAGAAAACCAAAGCCATTCAACACCCCCTCTCCACCTCTATAGGAGTAGTCACCATGGAAACCCAAGCTGCTGCTGTAGAGGAACTCCATCCAATCCACATTCCACCTCAATAGGAATGGCCTCCTCCTTAATAGAAGTTGCACTAGAGAAAACTCATAGAAGAAGTGTGAAAAAACCACCACACCAACAACACCCATCTCCACCTCAAAAGGAGAGGTATCCAACACTCCAGCAAAAAGAGTTAACATAGTAACCAAGGGAACCAACAACATCAAGGCTTTCAGGATGAACAAAGTAAGCAACCCTGTCAAATTCAAACCAAGGGTAGAAACAACACCCTTAAATTCTTATGAAAGAAGAGAAACCAACAAACTAAAAAACTCATTATCCACCTCAGAAGAAGAAAACCCATCAAAAGAAAGGGGAGCCAAAACTCCCTTAGGCATGAAGACCACAACCTCCAACCCTACATGCTAGTCAAGGTCTAAAACACTCCAAAAACTCTCCACAAACAACTCCACCAAAGGAAAACCAAAACCCACATCCTAGATCAAAGAGAAAGTTCCATAGAAGGACAACCCCAAAGTCACAATGAAAGAAAGCTCTAATAAAGAGGAAATAGAACCCATAAAAAGAAGGACAAGGCCAGGAGATCCCACAAGTGGAAATAGTAGAGAGAAGGAAAAACCATTAAAAGAAACATCTGACCCTACATGCTACTTAGGGTCTAAAAATTTCTAGAATCTCTCCACAATTAAACCCACTATAGGCACCCAAAAACCACACCTAGTGCCAGAGCAAGCTCCTCAGAAAATACCAACACCAAAGGCATTGAGACAACCGAGTCCACAAGAAGAAGTGAACATGCACCCAACTGCACACCCAACCAAGAAGAATTAGGCGAAACCCCATAGGGTAAATGCAGTAGCCAGAACGAAAACATAGCTCCCTAGGAGGAAAACAACAACAACCGACACCAAAGCACAGCTTCCCAAAAGGACAAAAGTAGAAAACAGACCCTCAACAACGCATCCCAGGCCAAGGACAACAGACGCCACTCCTCAGTAGCCCCATAGGAAAACACCAATAGCCAACCCAACAATAAACCATATGCATCTACAGAATCATTACCTTCCTCTCTAGAATCATCACCAGATTTCAAATTTCCCCCCTGCTCCCTCTCCGCTCCATTTCCACTACATGATTTTATTGTTATTAACACCTTCAATTATAAAATTATAAGTACATATAGTGTTATATTTTCTTATTGACTTTAATTTATTGATTAATCACATGTTTATTTATTTTGGATAGTCAAATTAAGTACATTATGCATATACTTTCACTATAATTATTCATTGATTTCTTAATTTTTGACATATAAGATTATAGTTTTGATTAGAGCAGGACATCCCTTCAAAAAATTTCTAAGGTATTTTTTTTTATCATAAGTATTTAATTTAGTGGTTTTTGAATATATTTTTTTGGTTGAAATGAGAGATAGCATCTCAAAAAAAAATTGAATTTTTTTTATGGTTTTGGGTATGAGCTATAGAATTAAAAATGGAAGATCTCTTAGAAGAAAGAGATAAATGGAGAGCCATGTCTAAAGTGGAAAAGTTTGATAAATGTATGATGTCTATTGGCTAAATATGGATAATAAGTCATGAGAAATTATATGATGTATCTTTTGGATTTCATTTTCTCAATGTCTTAGAGGAGACTATCTTATATTCATTATGGAAGAGAATAGGTGATATCTATCAAAATTAGAGTCTAAATAATAAGTTGTATCTCACAAGAAGGTTATATTATTTCAAAATGAAAGATGGATACTTTATGTTTTGAGAATTTAAATGATTTCAATTTAGCTTTGAGTTAGCTAGGTTTAGTAGATATTAAAATTTATAACCTAAGAACAAGTGTATTTTATCACTTTACTAATTTTTTGAATATTTGGTGAATTTAATTGTATTTTTTATTTTAGTAAAAGTGGTTGAGCCACAATAGGAAGTTTCATTGATATCCAAAAAATGATTACATATAGTCAAAAGAGCAAAAAAGATCTACATTTTCCATCAACAAAAGATCATGGGGGCCCCAAAAAACATTGCATACACTTCCCAAAACAAGGAAAACCTAGAAAAAAATTAATAGGAAAATTACATGATTGATGAAGATGCAGCCATAGATATATAGGATAAACCAAGCATCTACCCAAAGCACTGATACTAGAACAATGAGTAAGATAGACCCAAAACCTTCCTAACGAAACCCTAATATATATTGCTAGCTTATGGAGATGCCAAGTTAGCAAATGGATAAAAATATGGAGCATACAAGGGATCTTTCAGGGCATGTTTAAACAAGATTTTCACTGCCTTGAATAGATTTTTCAATTTGGTTGAAAAGCAACAACACAATGATAGCCTCAAAGCATGGAGGCATGACCTAAAAAGACCAGAGCAAGAAGCCAGAAGATTGTGAACCATGTCACCTAGAAGAGCATGTAGAGATGAAGAGGAAAAGAGCACCTCTCTACAAACAATACCCCCAACCAAGTTTGAAACCACCCGAAGGTCATAGTTCTCCAATGCAAGTTCTAGAAAATACATCAGGAAAACATGAGGTGGAAGGAAATTACCTACTATGAATTTCACTGTCTCATTACGCACAGGATGTCCATGAGGTTGGACACAAGCAAGGAATCTAATTCATGAGGTGGGGACATGGGATGCATCTCAAGCCATTCTTTGTTTAGAACATAAATAATTGCTTCTTCAATGTATGGACAATGAATTATGAATGAAATTTAAATCAACTCATAAACATAGTTATAGTGGACCCTAAATTCCACAAACTAAGGTGGAATGAACACTCTGAAGAGGCTATCCATGGAAGGATCAATCAAGAAAAAATCAAGCCAACTAGAAAATACAAAATTTACCACCTGGAGTAGCTTAAAAAACTTGATAAAAGCACCACCCTAAATGCGGATATCTGACAATAAAGGCTCAAGCATGTGTGATTAGAACCCAACACCTAGAGCAAAAATTCCAAAGCACCTGCACCAAGCCCATAGCCAACAATACATTTACTAAGGAACTATCATGAAGGCTCAAAGTAGATGTTGAGCATAGAGAAAACAACCTCACAAAATGTAGTCATTGAAAAGATCTAAGAGTGAGGTCACAACTTGTCAAACCGCCTCTAGAAATATTTCCTTAATTAATCCAATCTTGCTCAGATCAATCTAAACCGTGTGAAAGGCCAAAACTAGACAAAGAGTACACTAGGCACATGAACAATCATTCCAACCAAAAAATCCAATGATGTCAAAGAGATCATCATAAAGGAAAAGTAAACCTTAGAGAGAATGCCACCCAACACCCCCCAGTAGACCCAATAGATGTTGTGAAGGCCATCTCATCATGCTAACGAGGAAACACAAAAGGCATGATATTAATTTTCTTGAGAACTTGAACCTCCAATCTGGACGTCGAAAAGACCATCCATGTGTCAAGAAAAGACATCATGGGTACTGTCTAGTAGACACCATCACAATCATCAGAGTATTTCCATAGCACATAGCATCAAGGGGACTACCACAAGAAGTTTTTACATCAAGGAGACCATCACCACCATAAGAGAGGAGAGTAGAGATTTTGTGAAGACCATCTCTACCCCCAATTGAGACATTGAGAAGACTGTCCATCAATCAATCTTAGACATCAAATGGACCATCTAGCAGACACCATTACAATCATAAGAGTATTTTTAGAGCACATGGCATCAAGGGGACCACCATAAGAAGTTTATAGAGCCATGTCATCATGCCCTTTTTGTGATAGCCAACATCAAGGAGACTATCACCACCACAAGAGAGGAGAGTAAAGATGTCAAGAAGACCATCTCTACCCCCAACTAGGATGTTGAGAAGATCTTCCATCAATCAATCTTAGATGTCAAGGGGACCGTCTAATAGACATACTTAGAACAACCAAGAAATTATTTTCTCTACTTATGACATCGAGGGGACCGTCATCTATAGAATGAGTAGTTGTCACCTTAACAAGATTGTTTTAAAAAAATCATAGAAACTGGTTGTGCCTTGTACAAGTGCCAACAAGGCCAACAAGCTGCCACAAAATAAATACCATTAGTCTAGAATATTTTTGATATCATCATGAGAAAAAATAGTAAAGGGAATAAAATTACAAATGGCCTTATTAGCCAAGATATCTATCGCCATGATTGCTTCTTTGTAACAATGTTGAAACCTCAAAGATTGAGAAATTTTGTAAAATGGAAAGTGCATAATGTAACAAATATTTCAAATTCCAAGCATCAAGATCTTTTTTGGAGAGAACCCCTATAACATTCTGGGAATCACCTTCAATGAAAAGCTTATTTATATTATTTGATAAAGCTAACTCAAGACCCGATATTAAAGCATTGAACTCAAACACATTGTTTGTACCACTATTTAGCAATTGGAAAGCTTCCTTAACAACTTCACCTTTATGATTTCTCAAAACCATGGTTGCACCATAAATCCTAGGGTTAACCCGAGAGGCCCCATCAAAGTTCAATTTAAACCAACCTTCAGGAGGGGGGCCACTTGATCAATTTTCTATTAACTGCTTTAGAATTTTATATTAACCCACAAGTCAGAGGGGGATTTAACAGAGGCCAAGATTTGAGCAACCAAGAATCCCAAGAAGTGAATGAACCCAATACATGCAAGGTCCTGAGTACAAAAGACCTCACTATTTTTTATATTGATAAAGTTCAAAAACTCCATGCCTTATCAGGATGAGAGCATTTGTAGCCAATCAATTAAAAAAAAAAAGAATCCACATCATATTTTAATAGAGCAATCACAAAGTAAATCTGTTGTGTTTTAATTTTCTTTTTCTTGTTTATATTTACACATTACCATGTTCAAATAAAAATCTGCATTTTCAAATTTCATGCCTATGTTCTTCACTCCTCAATAACCACACCTCCAACTGGGTTTTATGTTGCAAAAATTTTCAACTTAAAAAATGGTTGCTGCATTTTATTTTCTCTATCTCCAGTGCCTACACTCACCTCTCAACCACACCACTTGTTGAGTTTTTTATCTGGAAGCCATTTTCCCATCCAAATAGGTCGATTTAATCATTCTTTTTTCCACTATGTTTTTGTTTTCCTCCAAATCACGTAGGCGCCAAACTTGCTTGTTTCCAATAGCACTAACTCTTCCCCTTCCTCCATTTTCAAGCAGCCTCCCAAAAGGAAATTATTTTATTTTATTTTCAGCTCAAAAGAGGGTATTAAAAACAAAGAATGTTTATCTACATTCCCAAATTATGAATCACTCAATTTGGGCCTAGGAGAAATAAAACATAAAAAGATTTTAAATATAATTAAATATTCCTCTTCAAATTAATATTTAGTATTATTTAATCACCCTAGTTTGAATTTTAGGAAACTCCATCAAATTTGAACCATTGCAACCAAATTTGCATTCAACTCTCACAACTGACTACAACACTAAAAATGTCAAATTAAACAAGAATCAAACCAAAATGGATGCAAATCAAACCAAATTATTTTTTCGGTGATGTGAATAGCTTGTTTTCCAAGGATTCTCCTGCATCAGACACGTCAGGTAGAAAGATTGTGAGCATAGGCTCACAATGGTGGAGTTGAGTGATGGAATCACTCTTTGAGATTGCAAACAATTTTCAATGAACTCCTATCACTATAATAAGTGCATAATATTATTTCTTCCATCTTTTCCAACACCTTGCTGGAACAAGCATCCTTCTCCTCCAACTTTACTCACTAGTCTTCTCTCCTCTCGTGGATTTGTATCCACCATTTACCAACCTCCTCTACCAAATACCATGCACTCTTTTCCCCTCCTCTATAGGTTCAAACCCACCTCTAACTACCCACCTCCATGAAAATCCTACAAAATCCTCTACCATCTCTACCAACAAATATATAACATTTGCATTTACATTTGAAACTACAACTATATTTTCTCTTTCCCTCAATGACATGCAAATTTAATGTCAATTTCTCATCACAAAATGAAATACTATTTACCTTATCCCTTTTCTCGATTGCAACATCACTATTTTTTGTGACATCTCTTGTACCATCATCAACTACAACTTTTCATTCTTCACACTTTGTTGAAACTTCAAGTTCCACAGCTGCATCTTCATTGTTCTCATTTTTGGAAACTTCTTCATTTTTCTCTTTGCTTCTCACATCTTCCACTTCCTCATTCACTACTACACATAGCTCATCATCTTTCTCATCCTTTCTTTTCATGCCCTCCTTATGGCATGCTTTCGCTATGAACTCATCCTTTGTAATCTCTCCATGTCGCATAGCTTCCAACCTATCCATTCACATAGTTATATCCACTATCATCTTTAGAATTTTCCTCTTTTGACATAGTCTCCAACCCTCCCATTTCACAAGCTTCCACACATATATCTTCATCTCATTTGTTGTAATATTTCACAACTTGTATCACCTCTTCACAATCTACAATTTCACTTTTCTTCGTGACTCTAGCTCTAACTATTAAAGACTCCTCTTACCTGCAATAGTTCAAGCTCTTCATAACCATACTTACTCTACCCACAATTCTTGGTGCATACTCTGCACACTCATGGTCTTCTAGCTCTGATACCAAATGATGCAGTTCAAAAACTCTATGCCTTATCAGGCTGAGAGCATTTTTAGCCAATAAATTAAACAAAACAAGAATTCCCATCATATTTTAACAAAGCAATCACAAAGTTAAATCTATTGTTTTTATTTATCTTTTTCTTGTTTAGATTTACACATTACCATGTTCAAATAAAAATTTGCATTTTTAAATTACCTACCTCTATTCTTCACTCCTCAATAACCATGCCTCCAACTAGGTTTTATCTTGCAAAAATTTTCAACTCAAAAAATGGTCACTGCATTTTCTTTTCTCTATCTCCAACGCCTACGCTCACCTCTTAACCACACCACTTGTTGAGTTTTTATCTAGAAGCCATTTTCCCATCCAAAGAGTTCAATTTAATCACTATTTTTTTCCACTATTTTTCTATTGTCCTCCAAATCACTTAGGCACCAAACTTGCTTGTTTCCAGCAATGCTAACTCTTCCCCTTCCTCCTTTTTCACACAACCTCCCAAAAGGAATTTATTTTATTTTATTTTCCAACTCAAAAGAGGGTGATTAAAAAAAAGAATGTTTATCTCCATGCCCAAAATATGAATCACTCAGTTTGGGCCTAGGAAAAATAAAACATAAAAGGATTTTAAATATAATTAAATTTTCCTCTTCAAATTAATATCCAGCATTGTTTAATCACCCTAGTTTGAATGCCAAGTGACTTCTTCAAAGTTGAACCATTGCAACCGGATTTTCATTCAACTCTCACAACCGACTGCAACATTGAAAATGTCAAATTAAACAAGAATCAAACCAAAATGGATGAAAATCAAAACAAATTATTTTTGGGTGATGTGGATAGCTTGTTTTCCTAGGATGCTCTTGCATCAGATATGGAGGCTTCAATTTTTTGTAATACCTAAAAAATATCTATAGCTTTCTTTCTAAATATTTTGTTATTGCATTCAAGAAAAATGTTCCATATGAGGAGTGAAGGGTTGAAGTTCTAGATATAAGAAAAATTAGAGGTTTTGAATAAGGCAGGTTAGGCCTAAAATTATTGTAAAAGAGAACAAGGGTACTACACCAACTGAGTCTACCCATAAGCCAATACCAACAAGTGGAAGCAAAAACACATGTAAGCAAAATATGATCAGTCGAATCAAAGTCCTTGCAACAAAGAACACAAGGAAAGAGGGGAGTGATCCCAAGATGATCCAATCTCATACCAGTCAAAATTCTATCTTTTACTACTAGCCAAGCAAAATCACCCACCTTGGGGAGCACTGTAGGGTCCCAATAGAGTTTGGTTGGCCAAAGTAGAGGCTTATCAGCCTTCACTAAAGAATTGTAACCTTCTTTAACATTGTAAGATCTTGAGGGAGATTTAGTCTAGATGATTTATTTATTTATTTTTATTCAAAGGGTAAACGCTTTTGACTGGAGCTATGAACCAGATACAACCATTCAACAATACCACCCCAAAGGGGTTTGAACCTTGGTGGCAAGAAAAACAATGCCACCCATAAACCATCACACCATGCCAATACCGGTCGTCTAGATGATTTTTTCATCTCTGAAAGAATATAGAATTCTCCTTGAAGCTAACTCATTCCAAAGAGAATCCTTCAGTTCATTTGGGAGAGGTAGAAAATCAAAATCCTTCCACTTGGCTAAAGGAGGGGATGATGAAGAATTGACTACTAAATAACCGTACACTCTGCAACCCCAAATTCTCTTCAACACCACTGTAATTTCATTCCATTTACCTCCAGATCGAAGAGGTTGATGGCCATTCCAGGAATCATCCTAGAACAAGGCTTTCCTTCCATTGTGAATAACCCAGGAAAAATGTGGAAAAATAATAGACCTATAGAACATAATAAATTTCAAATCTTGGAGCCCTAAGGAGGATTTCTAAGAGTGAAGATTCATCCTCTATCCTGGGAGTCATGATATTTATGTCTCATGATTTGACACCATTTGGCATCAAGATCCTTGTAAATTTGTCACAAAATTTTAGCTCCTAGAGCCTTGTTTTGTGAATTTAATTGTTACTATCAACTTGGTGCTTCCATTGAGCCAAATATGGGTACTACGGTGGTTATTTTTCTTAGTGAAGATATGAGGATAAATTCCATTGATGATGGTTTGAAATATTCCTTTTATATTTAGCGATGTCCTAAGGATAAAAATGAGTCTAAAGGGGAACAAAATAAATTAAAATATATATCCAAATCTCAAGGGAATTTGAAAATCCCTAGGAAAAGTAGAGTGAAACATTTGAAGTGTAGGAAATTGTAACACATGAAGAAGGAATGTAGAAATACAAATATTTTCTTATGATTCCTCCACTAAGAAATAATTTGATGTCGATGGCAATGATGCTATTTGATGTTTCTACTGATGAATTTTGGCTAATTGATTTAAGTAGCTACTAACATATGACTCCTCACAAAGAATGGTTCTTGTCTTATTCAAATTATGATGGATGAGATTATTTCCTTGGAAAAAATAGCTCACATTAGCTTATTAACCATGAGAATGTTAGCTAGAGAAAATTTGTTGATAGTGAGAAGCTCATGGTGTGGGATTATGCTTAAGCTTGATGCTTCCATATTTTTTAATTTTTCCAATGTAATTGCAACTTTTGAAAACCCATGTATTTCATGACACCAATATTTAAGTCGTATTGGTGAAAAATATCTTTTAATTAATAAAAATATGGTTGCAATTTTTTTCTAATTATTTTGATGAGATTTTTTTTTGTGAGCACTATATTTAGAAGGAATAGTAAAATTTCCTATATTATGGGAAATACTAGAGAAAAAGTGTTTGAAATTTATTCACTTGGATGTGTTTAGTCTAGTGGATATTACTTCTATTGGTAAATTATGATATTATGCTTTATTATAGATAATTACTCAAGATAACCATTAGTTGATTGCATTTGGGATTGAATTCCCAAAAACTCTATGAATACATATTCTAATAAGTGGATATATATGAAAGTAAATTTGTAGAAATAATAAACCATTTCCACACAACCCTCATGAAAGAAAAAATATTTAAAAAGTGTTCAAATAGCCATAATACAAAAGAATAAAAAAGTATATCACCAAGAATAGGTCAAATGTGTCTTAGGAAAACCCTCAAGTGAAAACATGTCCTTTAAAATTATCCACACAACTCAATGTATTATCTCAATATCAAGATTATAATACACTTAAATAAAGTCTCCTTTCAAGGTATTTGAAGCATCAAGCACCCTAGTTGCATTCCTCCATGTGAACAAGAAAATGAGAACCATGTAGCTACACATCCCAATGCATGCGTCCACATATACATCTTATAAGAGATGATAAATCCAACCTTAGCCAAAAATACAAAGATTACACTAGCCAACCTCAATAACTACTCATTTTCTTTATTTTATAATAAAAAAATGCACAAAACCATTGGGTGATCCCATAAAATTGGTTTAGAATTCCCTTCACAAAGAAAAATCTCCCATGAATTTTTTTTTAGGTTTTTAGGGGTTCACTTGAAGGGGGGATTTGAGCAAACCCAAAATGGGTTCCTCAAACCACCTTCGAGCAAACCCCTTTGCTAATGTCATCCCTTTTGGCACCTTTTTTAAATGAAAACAAAGGAAATTCAAAAAAAGGGGGTTCAAGTGAACCCCCTTTGAGTGGACCCCTTCACTCGAAGGGGGCAAGGGGGTTCGCTCAAGTTCACTTGAACCCCCTTCTCCCCTCTTCTACCAAATTTCTGCAAATTTTTCCCTTTCAATGCTCGAGTTGAGGATGAAAATGGAGGAAACTTCATAGACCCAACTAGATGATGGTAGTCCTCAAAACGAGCTATCCATCGAATATAATTTTAATATATTTTGGTTTTATTATGTTTTTTTTTAGTTTAATTAAACATAGCTTTTTCATCAAAAATCAAGCTCTCTATTCTACACATGTGGAAAAATGGCATGTTATCAAAAAAAATTTGAAAAATATCTATGCACTAGATATTGATGTCCTTGATCCAACAAAAAAAAAATTGAATTTCAATACATACAAAAACTGTTATGTGTTAGCAAGTAAACCTATGTCTAAATTGTAACTAGTCTGACTTCAAAACTTAATTAAGAAAAAAAAAAATCAATAAAACACTGTGAAACCAATTGCATGCACTAGATGTCGCAGTTATGAATCTAAATTCAAAAAAACATAGAAAAAATGTTGTGTTAGAAAGTACACATCACTCTTTAAAAATGGTGTTTATTATTAGAAACTAGTTTTCGAAGGAGATGGAAAAAGAAATGCAAGTTGATTCCAAAAACTTTAAAAATATATATATTTAGAATCTATAGACAAAATTTCACAAATCACTAGTTTTCATCATCTTCAAATTCCTCATGGCTTAGTAGCTATAGGTGCTCGAAAGTGAAGATTTAGTTAAAAAAATTCAATTCAATGTCTAGTTTGGCCAAAAATTGTAAACCAGTATTGTGGGATCACCCCATTAAGTGGCACCATGTGCCTCAAAATCATGACCTCCAAATTAAATACTTGGTACTAAGTTTTTCCAATATTAAATATTTTCCCAATGTGACACCCACATTAAATATTTATTGTAATGTTTCATACATACAAAGTGCCCCCAAGAATGTCTAACCCATGTGTTATCCACAAATTTAAGATGTGCCACAATTAAATATTATATTTGAATTTTAGTATTATTAGTTTATTATGCAAGGTGTACAACACATATTTTAACAACAATATGGTATAATCATCTCACATATGATATTAGTGTTTGTAATGGTGAAAATTACATACCCCGTGACTTTACCATTATTTTTGAATTGATTTTGAGTCAAGCATGTGAGTACTACCTACTAATTGATTAGAAAATATCCATGTTTGTGTATTTTTATAAAACTCCTTATGAGGTATGAAAAGGAAAGAAACCCTATGTTTCACATTTAAGGGTATTTGATTGTTCGCATTTTCTTGACATAACTATAGGAAAATAATCAAAGTTGGATTCCAATGCCTGTAAATGTATATTTGTTAGATATGGTGAGAATATATGGGTTACAATATTTATATTCCTCTAACCTTAAAAATAATGTATTCAAGGATATGATTTCCAAGGAATTTAGATTATTTTTTTATTTAGGATAGCCAAAGGAAAAATAAAGGAAAACATTCATTTTGAGAGTAAGATAGATAAATAAGAAGATGAGCATGTTGAAGAACATAGTGATGGACTTAAGGATGCAGATGAACAAGAGGATTTATGAGAGTTTGAGAAGGTTGAACAAGTAGAGAAGAATATAGAAGTCCTTACTCCACCCTTGAGGACATCCACAAGACAACAAAACTTAGTTGATGAGTATAACCCACCATATTTATATTGTGTATTTGTTTTATCTTGTACTAATGATGAAACTATATTTTTCAAGGAAAATATCTCTTTAGAGGAATGTTCTCATCTTCAAATGAGGCCATTTAGGATGATATAATGAAAATTTAAAAATGTGACACTTAGGAGAGTTTTCCTAAGAAAGGAGGCCCATTATTTACAAGTGGGTGTTTAAAATAAATTTGGAAAAAAAAACAATTTAGAGAGCTTCGAGGTAAAACTATTGGTAAAGGGCCACTACCAAAGAGATGGATTTTATTTTAGTGAAATTTTATTTCCTACCACTAAATTATCTTCCATTAGATTCTTGGTTCTTTTATTGATACTTATGGTTTTTGAAATAGAAAAAATATATGTTAAAACTATTTTCTTGCATGAGAATCTTGAATAATAACTTCACATTCAACAACTTAATGGGTTTGTGGTAGAAAGGGAAAAAAAATTTGCAAGTTAAAATAGTCAGTGTATGGTTTAAAACAATAGCCCTGGATGTGGTATCATAAGTTTGATGATTTTGTATTGAATATGATTTTGTTAGAAGTGAATTCAATCTCTATGAATATGTTAAATTTATTGATGATCAATTGTTAATTATTGTCTTGTATATGATGACATGTTTACTGGAAACATAAAGATTATTCAATTAGGGAGCTTAAAAATCAAAATTTTGGTTCTTTTTTGACATGAACGAATAGAGGAAACAAATCTTAAAGTGACTTCCCTTGGGGGAGAAGGCATCCCCTGCTGCATATCTTCAGGTGTTATCAAAATGTCATATTCATTAGTATCAGGGCAATCAACTACCCCACTCACCTCAACCATTTGTATTTTAATTGGTGGCTACTCTAATGGAGGAGAACCTCTTGGAGGAGAATCAACATCAACTATAATAGGTGAAGGCTATCTAGGAACTAATCTCTTAGGATAAGTTTTCCCTGATCCTTCTGATGTAGTGGGTGTCAACAAAATTTGTTGTTTCTTGACTTTTGACTTGCTCTTAGAATATACTTGGATCTTCTTGGGTGGCTATTAACAAGGTATTTACTCAAATATTGTTGTGGGATTCTCTTCAACCACCATTTATTTCCCTTTATCTATAATAGTTATTTCCTCTCTTAGCACACCAACAATATTTTCAAAGTTTTCCAAAACATACATTACCCTATTCAACTCCCCTTGAATGTTGGGCAGAGGATCATAGTCAAGATATAATTTCTTGAAATTTTCCACCATCTTGTTGAAAGAAAGATACATGGATTTCTTTTCATCTTACACTTGTAAGTCAAAAATATTTTTGATGACATCCTCAAGGTAATAGAAGTTATGAACAAATGTACCCAGTTTAGTTCTTGCCTTTACTGCAGCAATGAAACCCTTGGGGTCATGGTTTCTAGGGCACACTATTCTCAATTTTTAGGGTCCTAAGATCTTATCAAAGGTCTTCCATCCTCCCTTAACCATCATAAAATCTTCAAATGTACCCTCCCTTAACTCAAGGAAGAATGAACCTTTCTTTTTGTGTTTTGGTAGATGTACCATTTGTGCACCTCCTAGTTGTCTCATTATTTCTATAAATATAATCCTTAGTGGCACATCTCTTGGTAGCACAAAAGGATAGACATTTGTCACATATACCCTAAATATAGTTGTATCTAAATATGAGATGATGTCTCCCCAATTATGGGTTATCTTGAATTCTGGCCTCCTCTCCATGGGCCTTAAGAAATCATGAATTTCTTTTGGGATCCTTGGTGGATCAAAAATCAAGAATCTCCTCAATTTGGAGGAAAAAGCATTTTGGAAGATCACATAATAAATTTTTTTGGTCATCCTTGTCCAAAATTTGGGTCCAACACTAGACAGGAAACTCAAGATCACCCTCTATCTTCTTCAATGACATATCTTTGCCAAAGTTCCTCTCTCCCTTATATAAAAATATGTGCATCAAAAGGGAGTACCACCAAAATTTGACTCAGTTCTTCCCTTCCCTAAGAGCAATCAAGCCCTTATGCATATGCTCTACCAAATAAGTAGCATAATAATAAACAACATTAAAAGCTCTATTTTGAATGTTTGCTACCATGTACATGTATTCCCTTGGTATGGTGTCTAGTGGATCGAAGCAAATAATCTAGCACAAGGAGCAAATAGTCTTCTTGAAATAGTTGGCAAAGTACCTCACAGGAAAAGTTTCTTTCTCATCTTTGTCAATCTTTATTTGTTTTCTATTATTTCCATATCTTTTTGTGGTAGTATACATTGGAAACATTGTGGTTCTAAACAAAACCTTGGTATTCTCATATTCCTTCCTAAAGGCATCAAGGTCAATAGGGATCATATCTTGATTCCACTCATGCAGTTTAAAGATTTTTGCAATCTCTTCACTGGTGATCTTGACCAACTTAGCACCATCAAATGCCATAACTATTCTAGGAACAAGGTCATATCTTGTTGTAATATCCCTCAGCAGGTTTCAATCAACATACACATTTGAGACCACTAGTTTCCCCATGTCTAATCTCCAAGTGTTGTAGGTGGGGTCTACACAATTCCTATTTCCAAACTAGTTCTTGAACATTTTCCATCCAATGAAAGGAAATTCAACATCCTTGATACAATGTTTTTTATCCAGTAACCCTTCATGAATCCTAGGGCCATAGTATATTACCACTCCTTGAGCCCTATTTTTAGTCGATGGTTTGAGTTGATCAACGATGTCCTGAGAGACTGGGCTAGTTACAGTTTTAAAACTAGACCCTTGTGTCTTGGGAGCCATGGATAACTAGGTAGGTTCAAAATAAACTAGGGTTTTGACACAGAGGGGCTCAAAACCTAGTTCTTTCAATTAAAATCCTAGGGTACAATTGGAAGATGCAAATTTGAACAAGTTCGATAGAAGACTACAATTTATACATAATTTTAAAACACAATAAAGCAATTAAAGAATGCAGGCCAATCTAATTAGAAGAAAAATAGTCAAAACTTTCCCTAATTCAAGATTGTTTAAGTAAAACACAGGATATAGATTTAGTTGTCCTTACGTCTTTTTGGATTTGTAGGAAACCATAATTTTTTCATATTATAGTTTGAAAAACTTTGATCGATCTCCCAGATGTTTTGCATTCACTTGTAATCTTTAATTATGTGAGAAAATCAAATTTTATGTGCCTTTATGACCAAATTATGGTGGTTGTGAATGTCTTGTCTACCATTACTGCTTGCTCATGCGAAGAAAAATGGATCAAATGTCCATGTATTTGACTTTAAAGAGTAGCCATTGATCTTCCTCTGAGATGGTGTGTTGAATGACTCAGATTGAGTCAACATGATTTGAATTTTTGTCACCATCATTCACTAATTCATCAGCCAATGAAAACATGCCAGTTGGAGACCACATCATTCCTTCTAGTGGGCTCCACTCCTTCCTCTAAGCAGATGAAACAATCCATGTGTTATTCAATCGCAGACCTCGTAAGTCTCCAACAAACATTATTTTAATCTTGCGATACGAGTGATGAATGGTTGAGATTTAGTCTAAGCATTACATATCAACCGTCGATCTCAGAACCATTGAGCATCGGGTGTTTGAATGTAGACTAGGTCCCACCTCAATGAGTACACATGTCAAGCAATCACAAACCTCACATCTTTAAAACTATTATTTTAATCTTGTGAGGTATGTGAGCAATGGTTGGGATTTGATCTCTAGATCCGACGGATGAGATTTCTGCACATGCAAATAAAGTTAGTCATAAGATGGGGACCCGACTAGGTTGACGGGATTGTGACCCTCAAGGAAAATACTCAAATTTAGACCTCTTTAATATAAAATGATTTCGTCCAACATAGGAAAAATTTAAAACAATGATATAGCGATGGGCAATCGACAAACCTAGGAAAAAGGGTCAGTAAAGGTATGTTTTTGATGGCTTAAGTTGCAACTTAAGCAACGATGACTAGGTGAAATAGGTCAATAGAGGATTAAAATTCCCAAGGTTTTAAGGCTTAATAAATTTGAGAGAAAAGTTATAGAGCTAAAACCCTAAACCCTACCCTTGGGCACGAATGCAATAGACCATTATAGTGCACAAAAAAAGCTCAAATTTTCAAAATTTTAGGAGCTCTACCAGTGGCTCGGGGACGCATACCCTTGGCGGGTATGGAAAGAATTGAAATCTCTTGGTGAAGTAGACCAACACAGAGAAACCAAAACAACCCAAGAGCTTTCTCAGACAAGGCAAGAAAACACAACAGAAAGCAAACATACCAAACTTATATACACTAATTACAAGGATATAGAATGTACATGGAAAATAACCTATTTCATGAGAAATAGGACTTCAAGAACTATCCATGTACTAGCAGTTCTAGAACTTCACCTATCAAGGGCTACAAAAAGTATGAGTCCTCCCCATGTGTATCTACAATCAAATATGGCCCAAGCCACAAAGGATCAAACTTCCTATATTTTCCTTTATCTTTCATCCTTGCATTCCACATTAAAACCATGCACCCAACTTCGAGTTTCCTTTTAATGGAATTTTTATCATACAAGTGTTTGACTTGAAGTCGTAGCCTCTCGTTTCTTTTATGAGCTTCTCTTCTAGTTTCGTCAAGCTCAATTAGCTCTTCCATCCTATGTTGCATCTCATCACAGATTTCATCATCATATTCTTGAAAAAATTTGTACATCTTTATCAAGTTTTTATGAGGTATCTTTGCTTCCACCCCATATGCCAAGTTAAATGGTGATTGTCCAATGACCTTTTTAACTCTAATCTTATCTTCCCACAATGCAAGTTGCATTTTTGAATCCCATTCCTTCTTGTTCTTCTCAATCATCCATTTGATGATCTTCATCAAACTCTTATTACTGGATTTTTCTTGTCCATTCCCTTGTGGGTGATAACGAGATGAGTAGAAAATACATATGCCATGTTTATTGAAAAAGTTAGTAAACTCTTCAAATCTGAAGCACATGGCATTATCAGAAATAATCCTTTTCGGGACTCTGAATCTAATCAATATATTATTCATTAAGAAATCAATTACCATTTTACTTATTTCCTTTCTAGTCGGAATAGATTCTACCCACTTTGTAAAGTAATCTGTTGCAACAAGGATTCAAGAGTGACCCCCACTTGACTTTTCTAACATCTCTCCAATAAAATCAATGCCCCATTGTTGAAAAGGGGCATGTACTGAAACCGGTCTAAGAGGAAGGTTACAAGAAAATTTTAACTTACTAGTGAATATTTGGCAAGCATCACATTTTTTAACAAACCTATGAGCATCTCTGAACACAATTGGCCACCAAAAGCACATTTCTCAATTGGAAATTATGTGGGCATATTGTCTCAATTGGCAGTTGTTTTGGCCATGTAGTGACCTCCACATGCTCCCTTATGCATTTCAATCAAAAGGTCTTTTTCCTAATCTCCATCTACACATCTAAGTAACACATCCTCTAGGATTCTCCACCAAAGTTCACCATCAATAATAATATATTTGATAGCCTAAAACTTGAAAGTTATCCTTTCATTGTTGGGCATTTCTTCAAGGCATTGCATAGTCTGCAGGCACTCTAAAATTCTTTTGTACCATCCACAGGTCTACATGTCACATATGGGTGCAACATTCTCATGTTCAACTGGATTGATTTGATTAGCTTCTAAATTGGTCTCGACCATCAACTTAGCCAGACACTAACCTCTCACTAGCTTTGTAATCTAGATGTCAATATTGAACTCTTGGATCCTATTGATCCACCTATATCTTCAACCTATGGATTCCTATTGAGTGAAAATATCATTAACTGCTACACTTGGAACATATGCTACAACAGTCACTCCAAACAGATATGGTCTAAAATTATTAACAACCTTTACTAGGGCATATGCTTTCTTTTATATCACATTGTATTTGAGCTTGACAGCCTGCAAATACTTGTTAAACAATGCAGCAGGCTGCTCAAAACCTTCATCATTCTTCTGCAACAATACCCCTTCCACTGTATGAAATGAAGCAAAGGTAAATAGTTGAAATGGCTTTGAATAATTAGGGGATTTGAGGATAGGCACTTCTTTGATGGCATCCTTTATGGCTTGAAAAACTTTGGTAGGCTCTTCTATCCATGCTACCTTTTCTCCTTTCTTCAGCATTTTAGAAATAGGCCTAACAATTTTACCAAAATTAGTAACAAATATTCTCACAAAGTTAATTTTCCCAAAGAAGGATTGGATTCCCTTCACATTTCTAAGTAGTGGGATCTTGTCTATTTCTATCACACGTTTAGGATAAATCCTAACCCCATCCTTTAAGACAATATTCCCTAATAACTTCCCTTCCTTAACCCCAAAAGCACATTTCTTAGGGTTTAAAGAAATCCCATACTCCAAGGTTCTGACAAATATTTTCTCCAAGTGAGAACAATGATCTTCTTCCTTCTTGCTATGAGCAGTCAAGTTATCCTGATATATAGCTAGGAAGAAGTCAATAAAATCTGCAAAGGCCACATCCATGGCTCTTTGAAATGTTGCACTAGCATTGATTAGGCCAAATGGCATTCTCATGTAAACATAGATTCCCCATGGTGTAGTGAATGCAGTCATGTACTATTTGGATGCTCTCACCATGACTTGATTATAACCTAAGAACCCATCCATCATTGAGATAAATTCACTCCATGTCACCTTTTGCAACATAGCCTCCATGTTAGGCAGAGGGTAATTGTGTTTCAAAGATGCTACATTTAGATTTCTGAAATCTACACAAAGCCTTAGGTCCCCATTCTTTTTCCTGACTGGAACCAAGTTTGAAACCCATGAAGAATGCTTTATAGGCTTAATAATCCTAGCATCTCTTAACTTCATGAGTTCTACTTGCATTTTTGGCTGCAACATGGGATTTATTGGCCTTTTCTTTTTCCTAAGAGGTTTTGCATCAGGCTTCAAAGGCATCTCATGTTGAAATAGATCCTCCCTATAGGCCTTTAGGTCATCATATGACCATGCAAACACATGTCTATACTTCCTCAATAGGGAAATCAACATGGTTCTGACATGAGATTTCATCTTCTTCCCTATGTACACCTTTTTGGGAGAATTCTCTATTTCAAGCTTTATTTCTTCCAAATCTTCCCTATGGGAAGATGCTTGCTTAACATTTGATTTATCAGGGCCATCAAAGACCCTTTCTAATGCAACCAGTCCTTTGGGAATCTTGTTTGTTTTCAATTGGATCACCTCATTCCCAAATAATGTTTCCTTTCCATCAACCTCCACCACTAATGATCCAAAATCAATTTCTTTCCTTTCATATCGATCAATACAATGCAAAATTTCAAAATATCATTGTCATCATCAAATACTTTCTAGTTGCAAATGTTGTCAGGCACTATAGGCTGAATTTGTACTTCTATTTTTGAAATGCCATCAAAGGTGACATCATCTTGTCTGACAGCAATATTAGCTAATAAATCCACCTAGAAATTCATTCCCCTTTCTATATAGTCTATGTTAAAAGCATTAAAGGCCTCAATAGTATCCCAAACTGCATTCCTATATTGCTTAAGCCTTTTATTTTTTGAAAAAAAATCAGATCTAACTTGGGAAACCACTAATTCAAAATCTCCCAACACTTTTAACATATTAATACCATGCTTTAAAGCTAACTTTAGACCAAGCAACAAAGCCTCATACTCAACCACATTATTTGTACAAGAAAATTTTAACAGAAAGGAGTACTTGAATGTTTTACCTTCTGGGGAGATGAGAATAACTCCTACACCCAAGCCATCCTTGGAACAAGCTCCATCAAAGTACATGGTCTAAAGAGCATCTTCTTGTGGTGCATCCTAGACGTCCCTATCAATTGGTGTAGGCTGGACTACTTCTTGTTTCAATTCTTCAACCTGAAAAGTGTCTAAACTAGTATCTACAAACTTGATCATCATTGGTTCTTCTGGCTCATCTACATATTCAATCATGTGGTGAACTCTTGGTTCTCTAGTAATATTAACATCCTTTTGGTCAATTGAGAAAGTGGCAAATGACAAATCACACTATATACTTCCACCCATGGATGCACTCCATTGTCTTGACAATAACATCCCATAAGTTGGTGGAATGTCCACCATTGTGAACTCATAAAAAAATCCTTCTCAGGGAAGGCTGCCAATTTGTATGGAACTCTATTATTTACTCCTATAACATGCACCTCTCTCAATTCCATAGCATAGCACTTCCCATAAGTGCTATCAACCTTCAAACCCATTTCTTCCATGATTTTTACTGGCATCACATTATTTGAGGCCCCTGAATCAATCATGCAATTACTAAGCAACTTGCCATCAATAATCAAGCTTAGAAAAATTGGATTGACTTGACTTGGGTTTGTAGTAACTATAGTTCCCAAATATATTTTAGGATTTTCATTAATCACTGCTTCCACCTTAGCCTTCTTATCTTGACTTTTGCTTCATTTAGGTTGATCAGTCACCACTTTATCCTTACCACCCATAACAACATTGTTGATGAGAGCAACTATCTTATTCCTATGTTCATCAATTCTCATCATTTCTAATAGTGGGGCTATGAATTTAACCTACGAAAATACTTGGAACATATCTACAAGAGAATACTTTGGTAACTCAGGGAGTATCAATTCCTTAGAAGTTACCTTGTCACCTTGTCTTTCAACCTTTTCAACACTTGGCTTCAGATCCTTGGCCTTCACAACCTAAGAAACAACTTCACCATCAATCTTAGCCTTACTGCCCTTCTTAGCCCAAATTATCATCTCCTTACCTTCTTTAGGTTTTTTCTCTTCTTTCTTACTTTTTTTCTTAGTCCCTTTATTTTCTGCATTGTTCTACTTGATAAACATGCTACCAGGGTTACCCTAATTACCATTTATAATCCTATTTCTCAAATGAATATTTCTTCTTGCTTGAGTAGCCAATGCAATTGTGAAATTTTCAATTTCTTTGTTTGAAGGTCTTCTCAAAGAAATATTGTTTGACTCAAGAGTGTAAACAATGTAATTATTCTCTCTTTCTTCATCTAAAAATACTTGTTGATGGTAAGAACTTACCTCCTACCTTTGAACATCCACATCACTTCTATTAGGCTCATCATCAAAGGAGTATTCATCACAAGAAAAATTTGATTTGGTCATAAGAACATTCACAATTTCATCATGATCATGAGGAGAATCATATCCTCCTTGATCATTAGGTGACTCTTCTATTGATCTTGCAATAGCACACTGCTATAAAGAGTGAGGCATTTGACACACTCCACACCATGCCAGGTCTTTAGTGACATTCATGGAATACTTTTGCAAAGGATCAGGTGTGCTTTGAATTTTTTTTTGATTATTGTTAATTGGCTTCCCATTGTACCAGTTAGTATGATAAGAGTAGTCCTGCAATCTTGGTGGCTTTTCATTTCTTTGGAATTGTTTCTTATTATTCTTTGCCACCTTCTACAACAAACAAATAACTTGATCGAACTTCTCATCAAGGGCTGCAGCTTTACTAGCTTTTTCATTTTGAGCTCTTGGATTCTTCAAGGGTTTAGGATCATCTCTCCTTCCCACTTTACCTTATTCTCTCCTATTGTTTTCTATATAGACTTCCATTTTGTAGGCTTCTCTCAGGTTTTGTGGATTCTTATCTCTGAGTGGGTAACACATTTTTGAATCATATGCATTGCATTATACCACTAGACATGCATTTCATTGGGCCTCAAATAACCAAGGACTTTATACATAGCCTTTTGGAACCTTGCATTGAATTTAGTTTCTATTTCATTATGTCCCTTTGTGATATTGTTGAATCATTTAACCTAAACCTAGGATTAGTTTGGTCTCCATACTATTCTCTGAAAATTCAATAGAAATCATCCTTGGAATCAATTCTTGCATTAGGCAAGCTCCTGTACCAATCCCTAGCATCTTCAATTAAGAATTGCATAAAGTAATTCATGGAAACATCATCCCGTAGCTCAAAATCTTCCACAAAACTCTGAAATGCTTTCAAATGGTCTTTACCACTGAGAGCATTATTACCATTCAATTTGGGTACATGTTTTCTTGCATTATCTGGGATAAGATTTAGATACGCTAGGATGTTCTCAAAACATAGTTTTTTGTATCTATCAATATGCAATAATATTCTTCCAAAGGTTCCCTCTTCCTCATTTTGATTGTCATGATTCCTTCTCCTCTCATAATTGTTTTCAAGCCTCCTTGGTTGGGAATCATACTGATCATGTTGTTGGGTTCTCCTAGTCTTATTATTTGGCTATAAAGATGAATTGGAATGATTAGAATTAGACGAAGGCTTTTCATTCACATGGGGACTTGAAGATGGTGTATGGGATTGAGGGGTTTGAGTTTCAGGAACAACAACCTTTATGGTAGACTCTAGGAAACCTAGTTTCTACTTCATTTTAGTGTTCCAAGCTAGCAGTTCCATCTCTTGCACTTTCTTCTATAACTCCTCATTTTTTTTTATTAGCTTATCATCTAATGAGATAGACTCATTATGTGATGTGTCCTTCTTAAAATAATCTCCCTCATTTATATTTACTCCCTTCATGGGCTTCTTTCCTTTATCAACATTTTGGGGAGCATGATTTCTATTACTAATAGGAGGGCTAACTAGGATGGAAGCCTTCACAATAGGGTTGGTCCATGAATTTACACAAGCATTATCAGCAGAGGGAACTATAGGATCCCTTGTTACAATCTCTTAAATAATAGGACTAGTTTTCTAAGTAGTTTTAGTTGCTAACGTGTCTAGTTCCTCCATTTTCTCAACTTTTCTTCGTAACATATCTCTCTCAATCATGGCTTCCCTTATCCTCTTTTCTTTATCTTATCCCTTTTCTTTCTATTTTCATCACATCCTAAGGCTCTTTCTCTAATTTTTTGCATATCATTAAAAACTTCTTCCTCCTCTGGTAAAGTGGTATTAGCATTAGATGCTACTACAACTATAGCATGACCAGGAGCATTGTTACAAGCATATTCATCAAACCCAATTAATAGATCTGAAGGAAGGGGAGTATATGTGTTAGAGCTAAGGCCAAATATCCTTCAGCTCTAGCATGGCTAGAATTTACATTATCTCATTGTATTATATCTCTCTCCCTCTTTTGAATGGCTTTTAAGCCTTGATCTAAGGGTTGCTCATTCACAACAGACTTCATTGTAACTTCTCCTTTCTCAGGAGAAGTGCTATCACTGAAATCTAATAAGTTTCTTTCATGTTCAGAACTAGAACTAGAATGAATCTCACCTTTAGGAGTTGGATGGGTAATAAACTTACTTGTTCCTGTGTCCTTTGATTTTACCCATTTTCTACAAGTTTTCTTGGGTAGTTCTCCTTCTAGTTTTTTCTCTAGATGCTTCTTCATGTGGCCACGAGTTCCTTTCATTTGTGCTCGAATCTTCTTCACCTTTCTCAACCTTTTCAATTTCTTTCTATTCTTCTTTACTTCTTTGATATCTTCAAATACCAGCACGCACTAGTGCAAAGATTTTAGAGTCGCCACCCAAATTGCTTGGGACAAATTTGTACCAATTGTGTTACAATTTATGCAAATTTCACAAGATCCTTGGAAACTCAGACAAGCTTTGACAAATGTGAAATAATTTTAAATGAACTTTGAGCACAAGCTTTTTAATGCACAAAATGGTGGGAAACTTAACATTTTACTTTGGTGGTACATTTTGCAAAGACTCAAGAAATGGTTAGCAAAAACTTCAGATAAACTGACTCTATAGATAAACATCACCATATATTATAGTGATCTTTGATAAGGCACTCTGGAGAATAAATATTTACCAAACTTACGCTCCCTAGTAGATTTTCCAATCTATTGGGTTTTTTTAAAGAACCAATTAGATCTCACCAGGTACCTATGAGCTTGCCAAACTCAATTCTTGAATACTTGAGAGACAATTAGCCGATGAATGAGATAAAGCTATAATACTTCTTCTCCCACACTTCAGGCTTTGTAAGACCTGGGAGGGTGTTCCCACAATTTATCTCTTACAACCTTGCTACACAATTACATTACACATTGTACAATTAACAGATACATTCTCATTCAAATGCTAAATCAATGAAATCTTTAAAGAGACTGGCGATTTCTTTAAAAGATCACACTTCTAAAGCTAAGAACTCATACAAAACCAACCACAACAATAGGTAGATCGATTAAAATATTATTTATGAATGTTGTTCTCAACTTAGATGATCAAAACCATGGGAAATGCATACAATACTTAAGATCAGTGCCATATCTCTGGGCTAAGAGTCAAGAACATAGCAAATTGAACTATAAGGTAAATTTAATCCTAAACATCCATGATCTGCATGAGATTTCCTTGCAATTCACAAATTAATACTCAGACTTTATCACTACTTATCAAATCCATACACAAGTATATGAATTCATGATTTAACCAAAGCATTTTAACTGATCCATTGAATCAAAGACTAAATTAAAACATACATCAAAGCACAGTGACAATGAGGATTAATGAAATGATCCTTGATAGTATTTTCATTAATAATTCAGATACAATGTATAGCTAGAGAGATGATAAACTCAAGGGATTTTCATTATTGTTCAAATATGTTTAGATACCTTATAATTGGAAAAATTCACTTGCTAGACTCAAACTTAAGATACAGACTTCAAACATGTTCTCTCTATGTTCACAATTTGCATAACTCGAATCCAATATTCAACAAGAGACTCGTACTAATGTCCTTGAATTCCCTTTTATGAGAAAAAGGGAGCAAAACAAGCTCCAGGCCAAAAATTACACATGTCACATTTTAATTAGACCGCTACAACATATATTCCCTTTGCAATTATATTTACACTTTCAATTGGAGGGAACACACATGAGACAAAGATATTCATTTGTTGAAGAAAATAGAACTGCCTTCCAAAAGGAATTTTGTTGGAAAGGAAAAACCTTCTAACCGTTGTAGCATATTCATTCCATCGAGAAAGATGAAAAAATTGTGTGAAGATGGAAAAGGTGAACAAACATCCAAGTCAACATCAAAATCAATCTAGGCCATCACTAGTCAGCACCTATTTGTTATACCTTCAATCAAGAGAAACATATCTTTATGCATTGTAATTTTTGAGGCCAAACCTATACTATACTTGACTAAGTATATGTATTCTCCATCACTGTATTCACAAATCCATTTCATCAATAAATATTCTCTTCCACTGCTCATATTCTGCATTATATGGCCAATTGAAATCAATGATTTCATCCATATTCTTCCTATATGGAGAGTACATTATCATTACTGAATTGGATTCCTTATCAAATTCCTCTAGAAATATTATGATGAAAGAACATTTCTCCAAATCATATTTCAATATATCAATTTCAACCTTCTCACAAATAAGAGTTGCTTGAGAAAAAATTGTAGTGTTCACCTCGTTCTTCCACATTTGCAGGGGTTTTACCTCATCATAGGTATGTTGAATATCAAGCAACAATGTCAAATCTGCTTCATCAAACTTGGCCATCAATTATTTTATTCTCTATTCTAATGGGGCAGCATACCCTTGAAGCTTTTTTTCCTTAACCTGACTAACAAATTTATAAGTTGGGACCACCCTTGGATATCTATCATCCTGCTAACTAGCCCCAATTTCCATGAATCTCAAATTCTCAGCCCTAGGAATCTATTTATCTATGATTGGGGTGGCCAATTCCTTATCACTCTGAGATAATTTTATCACTCACAGCATCAAAGAATAATTTGCATGAACACTATTTAATTTACCTTGAATATTTTTATTCAAATGCTTCAAAATAGTATGAACAATCTTGGAATTGTTCGCATACATTGTGCCCTTCACTTGTTCAAGCAATTTCTTATATACCTCAATTTGTAGAGTAGTTTCTCCCTCGTAGGCTCATTATATGGAGTTGCACCTGATGTGCTTGGCTCCTCTACTGCAAGTGGATCTTGACCCATATTGTAAGGAACAATTGACAATGATTGCTCAAATGGAGGAGGAGGTGACTAAGGATGAGTCATAGGAGAAGTGGGAGCAGCATGACTCGAGCTAGCTAGTCCTTGAGACCTTAATGTTTCCCTTTGTTGTTTCCATAATGCTAGCTCTGTTTCAAGTTCAGCAACCTTCTGCTAACTCTTATTATATTCATCAATAAGCTCATTATACTTAATTTTATACATGTCTCTATCTTTAGTAAGGATCTCAACTTTTTCTTTTGTGAGCTTAGCAATATATATGGCCATGTTAGCTACTTCCAATGCTAGAGTATCAACAACTCTTTTTATAATCAGTCGTCCATTGAAGCCAACCATTTCTACAACTTTGGGCTTCCTAGAACCAAGATAAAATGACCATATAGCCAAAGCATTCCACTCTTGACTAAAATCCAACCCTTAAAGTTCCAATTTGGCTTCTTCTTTAGTTTGGAATAGAGGCTTTTCAGCTCTCCTTATAGTGGCAAGTACAACTGTATCGACTATATCCCATTCAAGCAATAGTAAAAAACCACTCTTTTGTATAAGTGCCCTTCCTCAATTGTGATACTTTGAAATTGTTTCCTCATTTCCTTCCTCACATTAGCTTGGACAATACCTTTAGGTAATTCACAATGTAAGCTTCTCTCATTGGAAACCCTCTCTGCATGCTCTAAAGCTTTTTCTCTCCATACAAAATCTTTGAATGTTGCTATTAAAATAAATGAGTCATCCTCAATGAATTCCCTACAAACCTCCTATCTTATGTCATCAATATTTCTCAAGCCACTCAGTTCTACCTTTCCTAACCTTAGGCTGCTTCCTCCACAGCTTGATGTGACTTCCCTTGGGGAAGAAGGCATCCCCTGTTGCATATCTTCAAGTGTTATCAAAATGTCATCTTCATTAGTATCAGGGTAATCAACTACCCCACTCACCTCAACCCTTTGTCTTTTAATTGGTGGCTTCTCTAATGGAGGAGAACCTCTTGGAGGAGAATCAACATCAACTATAATAGATGAAGGTTTTCTAGGAACTGATCTCTTAGGATAAGTTGCCCCTGATCCTTCTGATGTAGTGGGGGTCGGAAAATTTTGTTGTTTCTCGACTTTCTCCTTGCTCCTAGAATATACTCAAATCTTCTTGGGTGGTTGGTAAGAAGGTATTTCCTCAAATACTATTGTGGGATCCTCTTCAACCACCTCTGATTTCCCTTTATCAATAATATTTCTTTCCTCTCTGAGCACACCAACAACATTTTTGAAGTTTTACAAAACATACATTACCCTGTTCCACTCCCCTTGAATGTTGGGAAGAGGATCATAGTCAGGATCTGATTTCCTAACATTTTCCACCATCTTGTTGAAAGCAAGAGACATGGCTTTCTTTTCATCTTGTACTTGTAAGTCAAAAATATTTCTAATGACATCCTCAAGATAATAGAGGTTATGAACAAATGTACCCAATTTAGTTCTTTCCTTTACTGCAAAAATGAAACCCTCGGGGTCATGGTCTCTAGGGAACGTTGTTCTCAATTTGTAGGGTCCCAGGATCTTATCGAAGGACTTCCATCCTCCCTTAACCATCAAAAAACCTATAAATTTTTTCCACTCAAGGAAGAATGAACCCTTCTTTTTATGTTCTAGTAGATGTACCATTTGTGCACCTCATAGTTGTCTCATTATTTCTATAAATCCAATCCTCAATGCCACATCTCTTGGTAGCACAAAAAGATAGACATTTGTCCCATATACCTTGAATATAGTTGTATCTGAATACAGGATGATGCCTCCCCAATTATGAGTTATCTTCAATTCTAGCCTCCTCTCCATGGACCTTAAGAAATCATGAATTTATTTTTAGATCCTTGGTGGATCAAAAATCATGAATCTCCTCAATTTGGAGGGAAAAACATTATGGAAGATCACATAATCAAATTTTTAGTCATCCTTGTCTAGAATTTGGGTCCAACACTAGATAGGCAGCTCACAATCACCCTCTATCTTCTTCAATGACATATTTTTTCCAAAGTGCCTCTCTCCCTTATACAAAAATGTGTGCATCAAAAGTGTGTACCACTAGAATTTGACCCAGTTCTTTCCTTCCCTAAGAGCAATCAGGCCCTTATGCATATGCTCTACCAAATAGGTAGCATAATCATAAACTATATTAAAAATTGCATGTTGAATGTTTGGTGCCATATACATGTATTCCCAGGCTTGGTATGGTGTTTATTGGATCGAAGCCAATAATCTAGCACAAGGAGCAGACAGTCTTCTTGAAATAATTGGCAAAGTAACTCATAGGAAAAGGTTCTTTCTCATCTTTTCCAATATTTATCTGTTTTCTATTCTTTCCATATCTTGTTGTGGTAGTGTGCATTGGCAATATTGTGGTTCTAAACAAAACCTTGGTATTCTCATATTCCTTCCTAAATGCATCAAGGTCAATAGGGATCATATCTTGATTCCACTCATGTAGTTTAAATATTTCTGCAATCTCTTCCCTAGAGATCTTGACCATCGCAGTACCATCAAATGCCCTAACTACTATGGAAATAGGGTCATATCTTCCTGCAATGTCCCTTAGCAGGTCTACATCCATATACATATTTTGGACCACTAGTTTCCCCATGTCTAATCTCCAAGTTTTGCAGGTGGGGACTACACTTTCCAAGCCAGTTCTTGAACATTTTCGATCTAGTAAAAGGAAATTCAACATCCTTTATGCAATGTTGTTTATCTAGTAACCCTTCATGAATCCTAGGGCCATAGTATATTACTACTCCTTCAACCCTCTTGTTAGTTGATGGTTTGATTTGATCAATGATGTCCTAAGAGAGTGGCCTAGTTGTGGTTTCAGAACCAGACCCTTGTGTCTTGGGAGCCATGGATAACTAGGTAGGTTCAAAATAAACTAGGGTTTTGACACAGATCGACTCAAAACCTAGTTCTTTCAATTAAAATCCTAGGGTACAATTAGAAGATGTTAATTTGAACAAGTTTGATAGAAGACTACAATTTATGCATAATTTTAAAACACAATAAAGCAATTAAAGCTTGCATGATAATCTAATTGGAAGAAAAATAGTCAAAACTTGCCCTAATTCAGGATTGTTTATGTAAAGCATAGGATTAGCTTTAGGAAACCCTATTTTTTTGTATTGTAGTTTGAAAAACTTAGATTGATCTCCTAAATGTTATGCATTCACTTGCAATCTTCAATTGTGTTATAAAATCAATTTTTATGTGCCTTTATGACCAAATTATGGTGGTTGTGAATGTCTTGTTTATCATTACTGCTCACTCACGCAAAGCAAAACAACTCAATTTTTTGTGTATTTGATTTTAAATAGCATCCATTAATCTTCCTCTGAGATGGCACGTTGGACGACTCAGATTGAGTCAACATGGTTATGAATTGCTATATGGGTTGGGTAGATAGAAAAATGTTGAATCTAAGTCATAGACAGAATATGTAATTGTAATGTTTTGATTTCATGAGTAAATATCAATCAATTTGTGCAAACTAAGCATGAATGTCATCAAATTGTCTCTCAAATTGTATACTTTAAATCATATGAATTCAATATGTCAAAGATGTTTGAGTTTTTCATCTCAATTTCCCTGAGATTGTGTTGTTTGTTCATGGTTCTATTTCAAAGAAATAGTTAAATTAATTTGAGCAAATAATTGAGATTTCAAGTGTGTAGGGTGGATCTATAAGAGGAATTTGGATGACAACAAGAGTGGATATATTAGTGCAAGGCATTTGTAGTTTTGAATCCACTAGTTGAATTTTATTTGTTGATGAAATTTTCTTTATGATTATATATTTGACTCCATGGCCCAGAATTAGGCACTAATTTTCATTCAGCTAAATGCATTTCAAAAATAAATCAATAATTCAAAATCATTTTAATTTATGTTGTTGGGTTTAGGTTTAGTGTTGGATTTTTCTTCCCAATTGTTGAGTGAGTGTTGAGATACCAAAAATATAGCCAGATTTGAAGTTGCCGATACTTTCCTTGGTACATTTTAATTGGGAATTATCTACTATAGAATGCAATTTTTGTGCATAATTGAATTAAGTTTTTAGGAATTTTGAAGGGAGACCCACCTTGGTCCTATAGAGCCAGAAGTGTAGGAGACTTCAGTCTTTGACTGAATCTTGTTGTTGGCCAAATCCATCTTTGATTTTGAGCATTAGAAAGTGGCTATTCTTTAGGACTCATTGGACTTGTTGATTTGGGTACACCAACAAGGTCTATTGGTGTAGGGAGGCCATAGGATTTGTATCTTATATTCAATTCATTCTATGTTTCCTATTTATTTCATTTAAATTCAAGTATCAAGTGAGAATATGTTAAGAAAGTGTGATATAAATTTGCAATCATATTGTATAATGTTCATGCCTCTAAATATTTTGGAATGAATACTTGGATTTTGATGAGGAGTTGAAGGATATTATTATGTTTTTGTTATTATTTGAGATACTTAGAATATTATTATAACAGAATTAAATAAGGGAGTTTAGGTTAGTTGGTCAACATTGGGAATTATGGTTTCCATTATTTAATGCAAATGAATTCTCCTTTCTAAGGCACTAGGGAGTTACTTTGTGGAAAGTGGATAATATTGTTATTATAGGTAGGGTTCACTTGAGATAGTGGCTTCATGACTATATTGAGAGTGGTTCCTACATGTAGTTATTGAGAATGAAAGATTCCTTGGTTGGTGGTTATCTATTTTGAGTGCTTGAGTAAATGCATTTGAAAGCATTGATTTTTTTCCTAGAACCATGGTTTATTGTGGCACTTAGCTAGGGGAAACTATTTTTTTATTTTCCCCTTCCCATTTCTCTATATATTGGATGTATTAGATGGATGTTTTATAAGGTATTATAAGTTGAGTAAAAATACATTGTCAGAATGTTGTTAGATAAAATAATTGGAGTATATTATATCAATGCAACACTTTCATTGTGATTAATACAAGTTCAATATCTCTTTGGTGGTAGAATTTTTCTAGAAAAGGTTTCTCCATGTATATTTTTTATTATATTTGTTTGCTAATTTTAATTTATTTTTATAAAATCTTATCTATTCTATATATTTGGATATATAAATTACTTTATGAATATACTTTCACTATAATTTTTCACTAGTTTCTCAACAATGGATAGTGTTTGGTTGTAGTGAAAGAAGACATGTATGTAATTCAAGAGAAGGGTCACTATACCTTGACCAACATTGAGTGATTGTGATTGATTATGTGAGGTGACATCCATATGGAAACATCATGTTGTTGGAAGTTTGGAGGTGTTAGAAGCTTAAGTTGTTTATGAGTTGCTTGGGTGTTGTCATTAATTTCAACCCCTTGTATAAAGAGAGTGTTGGAATGCTACTGGTATTGATGAAATGTTTGGAATGGTTGGTATTAATTTCAACACATGTTGGTGTTTTCATTGATGTCCTACTTTAGTATAGTTGCATAGGTTGTTGGCCAGACTTATGTTTTGGGAGATTGTTGGAGTTGGAAAGTGTTTCATGTTGAAAATGATATAGATGTGTTACAGAGATGTTAGTAATGTTTCTTTACTTGGTTTCCAAGTTCTTTTGAGAATATTTGAATAATAGAGAGTTTAGTGTGATAGAGTGGTGTTCAATTTTTTTTCTCCACACTTCTTCATGATTGAAGATATGCTCATGTGGTTTGGATGTGATGATCAGAGGTGTTGAGAGGTGTCATATCCAAATTTTTAAGTTTTGGATTGTACTATAGTGAAAGATGTGTTTGACAATATGTTTATCTAGTGAAACAAGGTGTCTAAGAGAAATGATATTGCTCTAAATTTCTCTGCAGTGAAGGATCTAGTGTTGTGGATCTAGGAACACTCTTATATTTTTTGTATCTACCTTCCCTTGAAGTTTCAAGTGTTGAGTTGTTCCACAAAATTGTATGGTGTGTTGGATGTTTGTGCTAGTATGTCTGGTTGCACAAAATGAAGGTGTTTTTGAGTTTCAAGTGGTTGCAATAGTTGTGGTGAATATTTTGATGATGTGGAATATTTTGAGATGTTTTAGAGTGTTTTTGTGTGGTCCATGAGATGTTTTTAGATCTGGAGAGGTGTGTTTGGAGTCGCTTGTTAGTGTTAGTGTAGGTTTGGCCGACCTACCATGCTAGCACTATTTGTGGTGGATAATTGGTATTTGAGGAAGTGTTGAGAATTGTGTTAGTGTAGATTTGGGTTCCAATTAATTAATGGCATGGTTTGGCTTCACTTCTTTATATTGTGGAAGTGTTTGGCGTTGACCTATTTGATGTTGCATAGTTGAGGTGCATATGTTTCCTTAAGGTCGACCTAATTGAGATTGTTTTAGGTCACAGAGGGTATAAATGCAAGGAGAATTGTTGTGTGGATAAAGTGCACAGTGTGAGATGCAAAATATGTGAAAGTGATCAAGTGTAGTTATTTGAGTGTGAACCTTAATGTTTATGACTTCTTGATGCAATGAGAAAAAGGTGTCTAAATTTTAGTTTGTATGATGAGTTTTTTGTGCTTTAGTGGAACTGTACCATTGGCATATGAGAGATGCATTGTTAATAGTTTAAATTGGCAGTGATCCATCCCTTCTTTTCTTCTTTCTTGGGTTTTCTAGGTAAATATGGTGTTCTCATGTGTTTGATGTGTTTATATTACTAATTTACATGTTTACATTTTTTTTAATGCATGTTAAGGGCTTAATGGTTGTTAAGGGTTTAAGGGTCAATGCAAATATGAATTTTGATGAGAGTTTTTGATGTTTTAAAGTATACAATTGATTCAACCCCCCCTCTCAGTTGTCATGTGCATCTAACAATTGGTATTAGAGTTGTGGTTCCCAAGAAGAAGCTTAACTGCTTGAGGTAGATCCAGATGGTGAACAGGAAAGCTGTCAAATCTCCTTTGTTTGATGGAACAAAGTTTACCTACTAGAAAGCTAGGATGGAGTCCTTTATGGTTTCTCTTAGATTTTTTGTTTGGTATTTTGTTGAAAAAGGTTATACTATGCCTACAAATGGTCCAAAAAGTGATGATGATATCAAGGATTATGAAGACAATGGCAAAGCAAGGAATGCAATCCTGAGTGGTCTTTCGGATTCTAAACTTGGAAAGGTGATAAGTCTGAAGTTAGTTAAGTAGATCTAGACAAAGTTGGAAGGTATCTAAGAAGGACATGACAAGTTCAAACAAGCAAAGATGTAGAACTACAAATCCAAATTTGAAACCCTAAGGATGTCTAAAGATGAAGATAGTACTACCTACATTCTCAGAGTTGAAAAATTCATCAATGCCATCAATGGTCTTGATGGAAAGTTGGACAAAAGTGAAGTTGTGAAAAGGTATTAAGAACTCTACGTAAAGCTTATAGTTCTAAAGTTTCTACTATTGAGGAAGCTTAGAATTTGGATAATTATTTTAGGGATTAGATGTTTGGTGCTTTAACTTCTTTTGAAATGAGAGAATTTGGTCAAGATGTTACAAACAAAGAAACTTCTTTTAAAGTATGCAAAGTGGAAAAGGATGATAGATCATATCCAGATGATCTTGATGAGGTGGAAGCAAACTTTATGAGGAGACCGAAAAAGGGTATTGGAAAATATATAGGTAAGATACCTTTCAAATGTTTCAATTGTGGAAAGAAAGGTCATTATGCATCTAAATATCCAATCAAAGTTACTAATGAAAAAAAAAAGGGATCATAAGGGTAAATTTGTCAAAAATAGTTATTATGTTGAAAAGGAAAATGATGTATCTAATGATGAAGAATTAGATTATCCAGATGAAGGGAGTGATGAATGCTTGTTAATGGATTTAAATGTTGGAACTAATTCTACTAATATTGAAAGATGTGTGAAGGAAAGTTCTTCAAAAACAAGTCATAACATTGAAGGAACTATGTTGACTACTTTTCATGCTAGATAGGACAAGAATTACTAGATCATTGACACTGGATGCTCAAACCATATGGCAGGTGATAAGAGTAAGTTTGTTAAGACTGAAAAATATGATGGAGGTCTCATTAATTTTGGTGATGATACATTTGTTAAGATATATGGAAAAGGTTCAATTAGTTTTCATGGAAAGCATAAAACAAATGATGTTCTTTATGTCAAGGTTCTTTGACATAATCTTCTAAGTGTAGGAAAAATGTGTAGCAAAGGATATAATCTTGTATTTCATAATGGTGGATGTGAAATCAAAAAAGGAAGCACTGGAACTTTGGTTTCTATTGGAACAAGGATAGGAGGTAATGTCTATCACCCCAAAGGTAGTGGTGCAAGGTGCTTTATGTCTCAAACTAAGAAATTTGGCTGTCATAGAAGAATGGGTCACATCTATTTTGATATCCTAGTGAGGACAAGTTCTATTGATATTGTTAGAGATATTTAAAGTATTACAAAGCCTATCAATGTAATCTATAAATAATGTCCAGTTGGAAAGCAAAAAAATACAAGATTCAAGATTAAAAAAATTATTTTACCACAGGTCCCTTGGAGTTAGTGCATGCATATCTATGTGGACCTACCACAATTACAAGCTCATGTGGTGACATGCATTTCATGTTATTAATTGATGATTATTCTAGAATGGATTGGGTTACATTTCTCAAAGAAAAATCAAAAGCTCTAAACAAGTTTAAATCATTTAACGCTATGGTTGAGAATGAAACGAATATGAAAATCAAATGCTTGAGATCTGATAGGTGTGGTGAGGTTACTTCAAATGAGTTTAATTATTTTTGTGAAGACCATGGAATAACAAGGAATTTATGAGCCCCTAAAACTCCTCAGCAGAATGGAGTTGTGGAAAGGAAAAATAGAATAGTTCAGGAAGTAGCTAGGACAATGATGAAGGAAGCTAATATTCTAGATGTCTATTGGAGAGAAGAAATTCATATTGGAGCCTACATTCTTAACAAAGGTCAAGAAAGAGTGAATAGTTCAAAGACTCCCTATGAGTTATGATATGGTAAACCTCCTACTATGAAATATTTCATAGTTTTTGAAAGAAAATGTTATATGAAAAGAGATGAAGAAAACTTAGGAAAGTTTGATGCAAGATCTAATGAAGGAATCTTCCTTGGATACTCTACATGAATCAAGGCCTATCGACACTACAAAAAAATATTGAAGAAGATTTTTTGAGAGTGCAAGTGTTGAAGTGGATGAAGAACCACATCAAATTTCAATACTAATAGAAGAATATAAATTTGATGAGTACCCTCACAGTGAAGAAGAAAAGGATGAAGATAAAGGAAAAGAGTTGATAGTTGAAGAGGAAGAAGCTCTAAAAAAGAATCCAAAGACTCCTAAGTATGTGTAGAAGAACCATTCAAAGGATCATATCATTGAAGATAAGAGAAAAGGTGTGATGACAAGAAGAAAATCTACTATGATAGAGGGACAAGTAAATTTTTGTTTACTTTCTGAGGCATGTAAAGATGAGAATTGGGTCAAAGCAATGAGGGATAAGTTGGAATAGATAGAAAAGAATCTAAATTGGAAATTGGTCCAAATACTAGCAAACAAGAATATGATTTGTACTAAGTGGGTATTCTGTAACAAGCTGAATGAAGATAGAAAAAAATTTAGGAACAAGGCTAGACTTGTGTGTAACGATTACTCATTGGTTGAAGGTATATATTTTGAGGAAAATTTTTCTTTGGTTGTGAGAATGGAAGCTAGCAAGATGCTTTTATCTTTTGTAGCACATAAATATTTCAAAGTATATCAAATAGATGTGAATTATGCATTCTTGAATGGTGAATTGGAAGAAGAGGTATACATTGAACAACTAGAAGGTTTTCAGTTGTCAAAAGATACAAATATGGTTTGCAGATTGAAGAAAGCATTGTATGGATTGAAGCAAGCTCCTAGAGCTTGGTATGTAAGGTTAGATAAGTACTTGTTGTAGCAAGGATTCAAGAAAAGTACTATAGATAACAATCTATATTTCAAATTTGAAGGAGAACAAATCTTAATTGTGGTAGTATATGTTGATGACATAATATTTGGAGGAAATGAAGGCATGTGCAAACGGTTTGTAGAGGAAATGTAGAAATAATTTGAAATGTCAATGCGTGGGGAGATGAATTTCTTCCTTGGTTTACAGATTAGTCAATCAAAGAAAGGTATATCCACATCACAATCTAAGTATGTTAAGGAAATGTTGAAAAAGTTTGGAATGGATTACTCTAAACCGATATGTACTCCTATGGTTACTGGTTGTAAGTTGAGAAAGAATGATGAATCCCCTAAGACAGATCAACGCAAGCATAGATCAATGATTGGTGGACTATTATTCCTTACTGTTACTAGATTGGATATCATGCATTCAGTTTGTCTTGTGGCTATATTTCAAGAATATCCTAGAGAATCTCATGTTGTAGCAATGAAGAGGATATTCAAATATTTGAAGGGCACTCTAGATTATTTTATGTGGTATCCTAAGGATACTAACTTCTCCTTGAGTGCATATACAGATGCAGATTGGGCTAGATGTGCAAATGATAGGAAAAGTAAAAGTGGTGGTGCTTTCTTTTTGAGAAGCAAGATTTAGTGTCATTATCTATTGCAAAAGTAGAATATATTGCAGTAGCATCATGATGTACATAGGTGTTGTAGATGAAGAAAAAATTGAAGGATATCAGAGTTTCATATGATAAACCTATTTCTATCATGTGTGACAATACAAGTGCAATCAATATTTCAAAGAATCTAGTAATGCATTCAATAACAAAATATATCTAAATCTAGTATTAGTTCTTGAGAGAGAATGAGGTGAAGTTGGAGTATGTGCCTACTAAGGATCAGGTTGTTGATATTTTCACAAAAGCTCTTCTAAAAGATACTTTTGAGTATCTCTGAGAGAAGTTAGGGGTTATTTCCCCTCCTTTCAACTAGATGCATGAGTGTGAGCATCTATCTGGGAAGTATTTCAAGATACATTCTTGGTCCTGCACTAATGCTAAAGGCTACCTCTCAAGGGAGTAGGTGGTAGTGGTTGTTGGTTGGTGCATTCAAATGGAGCATATTGTGTGCCCTTAAGGGAGAGTGTGCAGAAAATTAAGCATAGTAAAGAAAAAGTGTAGTTGCTTGCTAGTGTTCCAAGCAGTTTCAAAGTGGTGTATGCAGGTTTTTCCCTTTGAATGTTGTCAAAGGGGGAGAGAAAAAGAGTTCAATACAAAAAATAAAGTGCAGAGGAGAGAAAATGATGATTTGGCCCTTTTTCATTGATATCAAAGGGGGGAGATTTAAAGTACCATAAGGGGAGAATAAAAAAACATGGAGAGAGTTGGTTGAAAAACCATAGTTTAGAAGTGAATATGATTTGAACATGTTGTGGGAGAGTATTTTCTAAGGAGAAAAGGATGAGAGTGATCTAGAGTTCAAGTGTTGACGGTGTTGTATTAAAGAGTTGTCCCAATCAAGAGGAGTATTGCTTATTGTAGTATTGTAGTTGGTTGTTTTTGTTGTTGATGAATTTTTAGACAAGTGTTTCCATCAATGAAAAAGGAGAATATTTTTGGAAGTTTAGAGATGTTGGAAGATTTAGTTTTTTTTGAGTTTCTTAGGTGTTGTCATTTATGTCAACCCCTTGTATAAAGAGAGTGTTGGAATTCTATTGGTATTAATGAAATGTCTGAAATGATTGGTATTGGTGTCAACACATGCCGGTGTTGTCATTGATAGCCTACTTCAATATAGTTGCATAATTTGTTGGCCTAACTTATGTTTTGGGAGATTGTTGTAATTGAGAACTATTGCATGTTGTAGATGCTATAGATGTGTAGTAGAGATGTTAGTAATGTTGCTTCACTTGGTTTTCAAGTGCTTATGAGAAAATTTGAATAAAAGAGAGTTTAGTGTGATAGAGTGGTGTTTAGTGTTTTTCTCCACATTTCTTCATGATTGAAGATATGCTCATGTGGTTTGGATGTGATGATCAGAAGCTTTCATAGGTTTCATATCCAAAGTTTTAGGTTCTAGATCGTACTCCAGAGGAAGATGTGTTTGATAGTATGTCTATCTAGTGAAACACAGTGTCTAAGAGAAGTGAGATTGCTCCGCATTTCTCCATAGTGAAGGTCCTGGTGTTGTGGATCTGGGAATGTGTGTATACCATTTGTATCTACATTCCCTTGAATTTTCAAGTGTTGAGTTGTTTCGTAAAGTTGTCTAGTGTGTTGGATGTTTGTGCCAGTATGTTTGGTTGCATAGAATAAAGATATTCTTGAGTTTTAGGAGGTTGCAATTGTTGTGGAAAGTATTTTGATGATGTGGAATATTTTTGAGATGTTGTGGAATGTTTTTGTGTGGTCCATGAGATGTTTGCAAACTTGGAGAGGTGTGTTTGGAGTTGCTTGTTAGAGTTAGTGTAGGTTTGGATGACCTAGTGTGCTAGTGCTATTTGTGGTGGATAATGTTGGAAATTGAGAGATTGTCATTGATGTCAACAAATGGAATTTAGATAATTGCTTCAATGGAATTTTGACGTTTATCAATTTTTAGCTGCTCTGATAATAAAAGTTTGTTGATCTAGTGTTTTGATCCAGATTATCCCTTTGTGTAAAATTTTCTCTAAATATGACAATATGGTTCATCTTGATATCATTTCTTTCCACTGACATGGTTTCAGCTGACTAGGTTGTATGGTTGGAAAGGTACAATTACCTATTGTTTTGGAAATAGTGTCATACTCATACATTGGCTCTGTACGTTAGTTTTTTGGTATGGATTCCATCTCAAAAAAATGGTACCTTCATAGGACTTTGTAAATAGGTTTGATACTATAAGAGGAATATTTCTTTGGAGTTTCATAATGAGATGTGAAGGCATTTGGAAGATATGAATGGCAATATTAGTCTACAGTGAGTTTTCATACAGTATACTGATGTGGGAGATTTCACATTTTCTCATATTTGATTATCTTTTTGTGTGGTGTTGAAGATAAGCAACTTGATGTTGTCTAAGGAAGAATTCAATATGCTAATAAGCTTTTGTGTTACACATTTGATGGATTGCATGTATATTTGGAGTTTTTAGTCTAGCTCTAGCCAACCTAATTATGTATCAATATTGAGAAGTTTTTTTATGTATGCAAATAATGGGGTTTATCTTAGGTCCATGTTGAATACTTATGTGCAAAGATGAGGAATATGTTGATAGATTTGATTAGGCCAACCTAATTAGTAAACATGGGTATATATATGTATATATGTAATATATTGTACAAGAGGCGAGAGAGCAAAGCAAAGCGGAAGAATGTGTGAAAGATACACAAAGACAACTTGATGTGAATGAATATGTGGGAGATGTGAAAATAAGTGTGTTTTCCATGCATTATGCTTCACCAATACTGAACCCTAGCACAAGGAAGGTGCATTTTCATCAGTTTATGCTTTTGGAGGTGAGCCACTTCTTTTGTATCTTCGCAGTAAGCTTGATCTTTCGTATCTACTTCAGACTATGAGCCTTTCAAGGATAGTGAGTCCTGGTAGTGAGCCCTTGTAATATTTTATAGCTGAATATATTATATTGTGAGATAATCCTCACCGTGGTTTTTCCTATTTTGGGTTTTCCATGTAAAAATATTGGTGTTCATGTGTGTTGATACATAATCTTGATTCCATGTTATCTCTTGTTGATTTGGTTAGATTTGTGGTAATGTTTAAATGGGTTTTATGTGAATGGTTTTATGGAATACTAATTCACCCCCCCCCCCCTCAGTATTTCAAATGTTCAATAATTGGTATCAAATCTTGGTTCCTCTGAAGAAGCCTAACCACTTGAGGAAGGTCCCAGAATTTGAATATAATTTTTTTTTCCTCTAGAAGTAATCTATGTTGAACACTCATAAGAAAATGAAGATATGAAGAATAAGTTGAAGGAAGTGAATGAATGTATCAAAAATATGAGGAGAAGATATGAAGAATCCCGTGATAAATTAAAAAAAGTAGACAAAGTCATCACCGAACTGAAGGATCAATTGGAAGAAAAGAGATTGAAGATTATCAGAAAATTGAAATTCAAAGATGGATGAATGTGCAAAGCTTGAGCAAGAAGTGGTAACTCTGAAATCAGATTTGGAAAAGGAAAATATTCATGAGGATAAATTCAAGGCAAGCACTGTAATGCTTGACAAGTTGATTGCTTCTCAAAAACCTGCTATGGATAAAAGAGGTCAAGGATTTGAAGAAGGATAAAGCTCAGAAGAAAATCAACCTCTAGACATGAAGACTCAAAGTGATGGTGGAAAATTCAAGAATATAAGGAGAAATATTGGAAGAACTCCCATCAAAAAACCAAATGCTCAAAGGTATTTATCTTTTAATAGTGTTTGTTATTTTTATGATAAAATTGGAGATAGGGAAAAAGACTACAGTAGTAAGATGAATGCTAGTTTATCATTCTCTGGTCAATGTTTTGAGTGCAAAAAGATTGGACATAAGGTTATGAAATGCAGTAGTAAGAAGTTGAACAAGGAATTTTATTCATTTAATGGCTATTGTTATCACTGCAACTTGTTTGGACACAAGGCTAATCAATGCAAATATAGATTGAATAAAAGAAAAAATGGAAGGAAGAATGTTGTTTGCTATGATTGCAGCAATCCAGAAAATTTTGCTAGGAATTTCAAAAAAAGAGGAATGAAAAGTATCTATCTAGTAAAGAGACATGAACCAATCATGGATCCAGAAGAGGTGAGAAAATAAATGAAAAGAATTCAGAGAAAGGAAAGATAATTTAAGCAAAATGAATCAGAATCATCGGTCATTTTTGTGTCATCCTTCAATGCAGACACTCCTATCAAAAATTAATTCAAGCAATGCATAAGGGGGAGAAATAATCAGAATATTTAATGACCCCTCTTTCGATGTATGCATTTATTAGGATAATTAATTCACATTTCATGCAAAATAAATTTGTAGACACACGTGTGAAAAATGAACTCCGCAAAACTTGAAAGGATGGAAGTATACATGATTTTCAAGGTGATCTACTTGTGATCTGAAACATTTATTGCAGAAGAAATTGGAATGAAAGAAATAAATCTAGATAAGTTAATGAAAATTCATTCGATGAAATACATTGGTGAAGAAGGAGAAGCATGTAGAAGAAGCTTGAAGAAGCTAGAGCAACCTCATACAGAAGAAACTCAAAATTTGGCTTTGGTAAACTGGAAAGAGGTAAGTCGCCATTCACTGAATCATTTAATGAATCTTGTTAAATGCAATGGATATACCTCAAATCATAGATAATTTAGTGAAGCCAGAACCACAACTTAAATTGTGCCATGTTAAAAAATTGGAACTTGATCTTTTGGGTGCATTTTTGGAAATTCCTTTTGGTGTTATACCTATTGAAGATGTTGGAAGATGCATTCACCAAAAATTGGAAGAATCCTCCTATGGAAAATCTTACATATTATGGGTTGAAGAATTAATTGGAGATGATTTTACCCTAAAACCAGAATGCAATGTTCTTAGGGAAATGAAATTAGATGTATGGAACAATTTTCTGAACTTTAGTAATGAAGAAAGATGTATCAGAATGGCTCTTAGCAGAATTCATGGTGAATATGTGTGGCTTGATGAATCACATGCTATAACTAGAGATGTGATCAAGGAAGTAACTAGATTTTTATCCTCTTGACCGAATCCTAAATGAAATCTTGATAGAGGAAGAATTTTAATTAGGATCACACCAGTTAGAATCACTAACCCAGTAGTTCAGTATGCAAGCATAGTTATTTGATCTTTGGTGACAATGATGTCTCCAGTATTGTAATTGATCTTGCATTGAATATGGTTGAGAATAGAATGGAATATGATCTATGTGAGTTGCTCTGACAAAAGTTGTTAGAAAATATAAGAGATATCAACAAGAAGAAGAATTGCACCTTTAGGTATGGTACATTTGTTTTATGTCTATTTTTTATTTTATGAAGGAGATTCTTGGAATAGGTGTAGTTAGTTGGGAGAACACCAAACTAGTCTCCCATCATATTGAGGAACTTATGAGAAACACTAGGGATTTGGATGCACAAGGAGATGCTCTTGTTGCATTCTTTGGTAAGTTTCCAAGAAAAAATGAACAGGAGAAGGAGAGTTCCCAGAGAATTGGTTACAAAATATAAGAATGATATAACCTTCTTGGTAACCACTGATAGTTGCATAATTAAGGTAGTTGAACCAAGGAATTCATGGCTATCTGAATTTGGATATGAAATTGAGAAGGATTATGTTGATGGTTGTATTGAATTGTTGATTAACTACCCTCAGAATCCCAGTAGACCTCAATTTGGAACCTACTCTGAAATAGCTAAAGTTCTTGAGGAGGTTGAATTAACCTCTAGCAAATCAATGTCTTCCTCAGAGAAAAGAGAAGGGTCACAGAAGCTCATGCACTAGTAGCTCAAGTTGAACCTTCTCCAAGAAGGCTTAAGCAGTTAGCTAGGAGGAGCACAATTTTAGATAGCTCCTAATGTCATCACCAGTCCATGTCACATTCCATAATTTTAAGCTCAAACTCATTAACTGGTAGATTTGATGAATTAAAGAGTAGAGCAGTAAGTGACATGGTCACTTGGGTTGAAGATAAAGGATTGTTGGAAATTGTTGAGAAATGCAAGTCTACTCACAACTCTACACTTGAAAGACTTAAAGATATTCAAGAGTGTGAGAAAGAGGTCAAGATTTTATTCACATTCTATTGGACTTGGCTTGTTGCAATTCAAAAATTCAAGGGTGTTGAGAACACAATTGAAACTCAAATCAAGTTTGCATCTAGCTCATTTGATCCTACTCTTGATTTGGATGATCAGACTTGGTATGGACTGACAAAACTACATGAGAAATACCTTGCATCACATAAAGGAAAAGGAGAGATGGTTGAACAATATGGGAAGCTCAAATATTTAATCAAGTGTAATCTAGTTTATTATGCTCTTTTGGTAGCTGACAGGATTATGAAATCTAATGTTACCCCAAAAATTGTGGTTGAAGGAAAGGACATCTTATGTGATCTCAATTATCTATGTAGTGCCTTGTCAAAGGTAAAAAGGCTTTAGGATGAAGGGATATCCTCATAGACTGGGATTCTTAGTAAGCTTCAAGGGTCATCAACCTCTGGTCATCATCTCTATTTGGGATATACTTCTTAGAGGGAGTATTCAGGTATGCAAAGGATCTATTAAAGCATTTAAAAAAAAAATTATTTTCCATTGATGTCAAAGGGGGAGAGAGAGAGAGAGAGAAAGAAAGTTGTATCATGTGAAAACAAGAAAAATTTGTTTGAAGAAGAAATCTAGGAAGAATTTTTTTTTGGTTTTCACATCATGAGTTGTCATCAATGACAAAGGGGGAGATTGTTGGAAATTGAAACATTGTCATTGATTTCAACAAATGGAATTTGGATAATTGCTTCAATGGAATTTTGATGTTTATCAGTTTTCAACTACTTTGGTAATAAATTTTTGTTGATCCGGTGTTTTGATTTGGATTATCCCTTTGTGTAAGATCTGCTCTGAAGCTGATAATATGGTTCATCTTGATATTACTTGCATCCACTAACATGGTTTCAACTAACTAGGTTGTATGGTTGGAAAGGTATAATTACTAGTTGTTTTGGAAATAGTGTCATACTCATACACTGGCTCTATATGTCAGTTTTTTGGTCTGGATTCCATCTCAGAAAAGAATATCTTCATAGGACTTTGCAAATAGGTTTGAGACTACAAGAGGTATCTTGCTTTGGATTTTCATAATGAGATGTGAAGGAATTTGGAAGATATGAATGACAGTATTAAACTACAGTGAGTTTTCATATAGTATATTGATGTGGAGATTCTGCATTTTCTCATATTTGATTATCTTATTGTGCAGTGTTGAAGATAAGTAGCTTGATGTTGTCTAAGGAAGAATTCAATATTCTAACAATCTTTTGTATTACACGTTTGATGGATTGAATGTATATTTGGAGTTTTTAGTCTAACTCTGGCTGACCTAATTATGTATCAATATTGAGAATTTTTTTTATGCATGTGAATAATGGGATCTATATTAGGTCCATGTTGACTACTTATGTGCAAATATGAGGATAATTTTGATAGAGTTTATTAGGCTGGCCTAACTAATAAACATGGTTATATATATGTATAAATGTAATACATTGTACAAGAGGTGAGAGAGTGAGGCAGAGAGGAAGATTTTGTGAAAGATACATGAAGATAGAGATGTGAATGGATATGTGTGAGATGTGAAGATATGTGTGGTGTCCATGTATTGTGCTTTACCAAAACTTAACCTCGGCACAAAGAAGGTGCATTTTCATCGGTTCATGCTTTTGGCAATGAGCCACTTCTTTTGTATCTTGGTAGTAAGCTAGATCTTTTGTGTCTACTTCAGGTTGTGAGCCTTTCAAGGAAAGTGAGCCTTGGCAGTGAGCCCTTGTAATATTCTATATCTAGACATAATATATTGTGAGTTAATCCTCACTGTGGTTTTTCCCATTTTGGGTTTTCCACATAAAAATACTAGTGTTCATGCATGTTAATGCATGATTTTGATTCCATGTTCTCTCTTGTTGATTTGGCCAAATTTGTGGTAATGTTTAAATGGGTTTTATGTGAATGGTTTTATGGAATACTAATTCACCCCCCCTCTCAATATCCCAAATTTTAATAGATAATTGTTTTTTGAGGAAGTGTTGAGAAGTGTGTAGGTGTAGATTTGGGTCCCAATTAAGTAGTAGCATGGTTTTTCTTCACTTCTTTATATTGTGGAAGTTTTTGGTGTTGATCTATTTGGTGTTGCATGGTTGAGGTGCATAAATTTCCTTAAGGCTGACCTAATTGAGGTTGTTTTAGGTCACAAAGGGTATAAATGAAAGGATAATTTTTCTATGGATAAATTTTAGAGTGTGAGATGTGAAAATGATCAAGTGTAGTGATTTGAGCATGTAATGATTATGACTTCTAGATGCAGTGAGCAAAAGATGTCTACATTTTAGTCTGTATGTTGAGTTGTTTGTGCTTTAGTGGAATTGTACCCTTGACATATGAGAGATGCATTGTTAGTAGTTCAAATTGGTAGTGAGCCACCCCTTCTTCATTTATTCTTTCTTTTAGATACTAAGTCCTTTGGTAGTGAGCCTTTCTTTATCTTTATGGGCAACGAGCCCTTGATAGTGAGGCTTATTGTATTCAGTGTTGCAATTCATATATTTGTGAGCTAATATTCATTGTGATTTTTCCCTTCTTTGGTTTTCCATGTAAATATGGTGTTCTCATGTGTTTTATGTGTCTGCATTACTACTTTGCATGTTTATATTTTTTTAATGCATGTTAAGGGCTTAATGGTTGTTAAGGTTTTAAAGGTCAATGCAGATCTGAATGTTGATGAGGTTTTTTTATGTTTTAAAATATACAAATGATTCACTCCTCCCTTTCAGTTTTCATGTGCATCTAACATATGTTACATGTAATGTATGGTATTGTTAACATCATGGTATTGTCATGATATGGTTGTATAACTATTGGTATTCTGCATAGTAGTTAGATAGTAAGATCATTGGTATTTTATGAAGATGGTTATATCCATTTTCTCCTATACATACATGTCAATGTTGGAAAAATTAGATTGGTCTAACGTGTTGCATTTTTAAGGTGGTAAGTATATATTGGAGCTTGTACATGATTGGTCTACATATTGAGACTATGTGAAAGAAACCTATAATATTGGATGTATTTTCCTAAAAAACTAATTATAATGTCCTTTTTTTGGTGGATTTTTCCCATAAGGGTTTCTCACACAAGTCTCTATCTTGTGTGTATGTGCAACTTGTGTATTCTTTCATTCCATTTATTCAATGTTGCTTAATTGAATTATGTAACAAACATAACCATATTTGATTATATAATCTTAAGGTATTCTAGTATCCTAGTCTATTAGTTTATTGCGTTTGTGATTGAATTCCCAACTCTAAATATACATTTTATATAATTGGTGGATAAATTGGATAAAAATACCACATATGATATTGGTGTTTGTAATGGTGAAAATTTCATACCCCTTTCTTTTACCATTAGTTTTGAATTAAGTATGACTAGGTTAGTTTTTATGCAATGACTAGTGTGCAAGTGTTGTGTTTTCACTCTAAGAGTTGCTAGATTCCCTAAACTTAGCTTAATTCCACCTTCAAACATTCATGTAAATCATGTATAATATTTAGTTTACCCTTTTACCTACTTGGTTTGAAATCATGTGAAAACTAAAGCTAGTTCAATTTCATAGCATGGCACCAACCCTTGCCTTTCTAAATTCAAAATCCAAATTTCTTATATGTTTCCCCTTCAACAAGCCATTATGTTTTGTCTTGAAGTGTAAAAACCTTTGAATTTTATTCTAGGGTGTTGAATAAAAGAATTAACATTGATTCATTTTAACACATTTAAATATTCCAAGGAATCCAATTCTCACTCACTAGTTGCAATATTCAAGGAGAATATGTGAGCATTCATTTCTATCTCAACATCTACATATATAATGATAGAAAGACATATTACATATTTTCTTGTTGTCTTTGTTAAATGTCCAAAATCTATTCAATTTGTTTACCTAAGGGTTTGAATAATGAAAACATGACCCTCATTTACCAACTCCTCAAAGGTGTTTGTAAATAAGGCTAGTTTGTTTTTAGATGTTAGAATGCTAGAAAAACTAGTTCTCAAATGATCATGCACCCAACACATCAATCAGGGAAAAAATTAGTGGCGATTCTTCACCAATTGGCGAATAATTGAAATTGAGACCTCCATAAATGGTGAATAGTACAAGCTAAAAAGGATGCAGAATTGCCAGGTTTTTACAAAAAAACAATTTTATCTCGATTAATTCGCCTATGCATTATTCTTTAAATGACGCGTCATTGGAACTGATTCGCCAATAGTTTATACTCTAATTACAAATATTAATTATATTCGCCAGTAATATTATATTCCTACCATTCATTTTGGGGCAATATCGCCACTAATAATAAATTACCATTTCATTTTAGTGATATTTTAGCCTTGAATAGGGCTTTTATTTATTGCCATCGATTAGCTTTTTAATCAAATGGTTGTAGGTTGATTCTGTGAGTTTATATGCACGTGCATTTTCAAAGGCTTGTTGAGGCCCAAAATTTGTTTTGGGCCACAAGATTAGATTTAATCGTGTGGCCCAAAATTTGTTTTGGGCCACAAGATTAGATTTAATCGTGTGGCCCAAAACAAATTTCGGGCCTCAACAAGCCTTTTAAAAGGCACATGCATATAAACTCATGGAATCAACCTACAACCATTCGATTAAAAAGCTAATAGATGGTCATAATTTCACTTTTCAAAAAAGATAATCCTATGGCCCAAAACAAATTTCGGGCCTCAATAAGCCTTTTAAAATGCACGTGCATATAAACTCACATAATCAACCTACAACCATCCGATTAAAAAGCTAATTGATGGTCATAATTTCACTTTTCATATAGTATTTTTTTTAAAGTGAGAATTTTAAAAAATGCTTAATCCGTGTGTGCTCTAATGCATTTTCAATAGTGAATTTATGCTTGGTGGCGAGGGGCTCTGCCCCTCGACCCCACCTGTATCACGACAGGAGTGCCCCGGGCATGCTATCCCTGGACCCTACGAGGGGGCATTGCCCCCTCGACCCCCACAAGGGGGCTCTACCCCCTTGACCCCTCTGGTGGTTGCTGCCCCTGAGCCCCTACTTCAATATTACAAAAGACAAAAAAAATATGGGGGAACTGCACCAACCAACTATGCAATTTTTTAAAGGAGAGATTCACCATTGTAATTAATCTTTTTAGTGATTATTCGCTAGGATTCACCATTCTAATTATTATTTTTTCCAATTATTCATTAAGATTCGCTAGGATTTTACAATTTTTTTAATAATGTGTTATAGATTCGCCACGAAAATTGATATTTTTTTTCAAATAAAAGGAAAGATTCGCCAAGATTTTACACCTTCGCCGAGGGGGGGGTTCTTAAAGTTATCCCTGACATCAATTTCTTACATAGAAGGTCAATCACATTGAAGTCATTTCACATTGTATAGTTGACCAATATAAATTTTACACTATGATTTCACCATACATCGAATCACTATAAAGTTTGCTATCTCTTAGAGCATCACAAATTCATATCTAATATTAGAGTGCAATTTTGGATCACACAATGGATAAGCTCAATATAATGGTTCCACTTTTTGGTCAAAAATTCGAAGTCTTTTTCTTGAAATATCAAAGATTGCCATTGTTGGAGTAAAAATTTGAAGCACTTACACATTGGATATTAACATGGTATAAAAATATGAAATGTATTATTTTTTAAATTTTTCAAATATGTAATTTATTATAATAGCTAGATGATATAAGTTTTTTTTGTATAGGATGTACAAAAGTAGCTTTTTAAAATTTGCATGTTCTGGTCCAAAACATGCATGTGTATGACCACCGTAATTTAACTTAAATGAAATACTTTTTTTAATTCCTTTTTTGGAAAGATTCATATGATGGTGAATTTGGTTAGGATTTTTTTTAATAAATAACTTTTTAATTAATTTTTATTGGCCCTAATTTGTGATTTTTAAAATGAGCCTCATGTATGGCCAATATAATTTGAGCTAAAATAATTGTATTTTTTCTATCCCGGGTAGAGAATGATGTCTAGATTGATCAAACATAATGTTAAAAAAATTAAATCAAAATTTATTTAAAAAAATAGTAATATATGTCATTTCAAGTTTATGAGCCCATTTGTTTAAAAATTAATCAATAAATAGAAGAATATGCTCATTATTAAAAAAAATTACATATTTGAAAACTAGACATTGTCATCTCTAAGGGGTTTTAATTTAGTCAATTTTTTTTGAAAAAAAATCATCAATCATATTGAAAAAGTTAGTTTTTCACTTGTTATCATGACATTGTACTTGTAGGTCCAAGGGTAAGAGTTGGGTTTCCAAACCTAAAACAAAAGAAAAACCATGGTTTTTAAATTCATTTTTTATGGAATGTGTACCTACTCTAGAATGTGTAACCATTCTAAAAAAGAACAAGTATATGGTCTAAATAGAAATGAGTACCTATTTTTTGAAAAACATGTATCCATTTTAAAATGGGTACTTATTTTTGTAAGATTGTGTACCCATTTAAAATGGGTACTTATTTCTTTTTAAAATGTATACTCATTCCATACAAGTAGGAGTTTAGGCTTGGGCCCCTGTTCCTAAATGCATACACATTCTTTTTACAAACTACGTACATGTTGTTGTAAGGATTTTTTTCCATGAGATTTCCACTAGGAGTGGACTCAACTTCTTTCACTCACCTAATAATAGTGTAACATCATAAATTATCGACTCTAAAAATTTCACACTATGTTTGGCTCCCCCTCAAGTGCTTGGACCTAATTGTGTTGATTATTTGCTCGTTTTGTTTTCATTTTTTGAAAACTCAAGATTAAATTAAGAATTAAAATTAATTATTTATTTAATGACAATTTAAAATTCAAAATAGGTCTGGTCTAGGGTGTCCTCAACATTGATCACCCTATTTTGGCCTGGTTTTTAATATTCTACTATCAACATTAGCATGTTTGCATATCATCTTTTCAAAGTAATTATTGTGATAAATGAAGAAATGTATATAAATATGTATTTTTTTCCATTAGAACATATAAGTGACCTAGGAAATTTGAATATCATTTTGATCATCCTAAAAAGCTATCAAGGAAATTCAAGAGCATAATAAGCATCAATTTACAACATTTTATTAGTCAAGATTAATGTTAGCAATGCATCATCATGTAAAATTGTATTATGTTTTATGTTCATTATTTTGTGAGTACTAACACTCATAGGACCTTCAATCAAGTAAACTCAATCCATCAAGGAAACCAGATGTTTATTGTATTATGTTTTATGTTCATTATTTTGTGAGTATTATGTTTTAGATCCTTACATGAGATGTGTACATAAACTCAATCCATCAAGGAAACTAGATTTGAATGGTAAGTTGTATCACTTGTGGTTTATCATTTGTTTTATCTATTTTTCCCTGCTTTATCTAGGGTAAGCACTCTTTTTCCAACATCATCATAGTCGTTGGTGGGATGGAAAACACCAAAACAAGGTTTGACTTAGGCAAGCCTCTATACAACACAACCCTCTCTCCTATCTTTCTTGTAGATGACAAATCTGAACTGGATTTGGAGAAGATTGAAGACCTAATATCGAGATCAAGCATTCAAGTACATTCATTCATCAAATTAGGGAAAGATTAATTATTCATCAACAAATGAAGTTTCAAAGCTATGTCTACAAAGGAAGCACCTACAAATTGTAATCCACCTGAACTTGTTCTAAGATTCCAAAAAACCTAATGCTTAGTTTAGGGTGCCCACACCCGTAACTAGTCAACTCAATCTTAAATTTGAATGTTAGGTTCCTTTGTCTTTTCCCTCTCTTTTATTGTACTTATTTTATGCCAAACAATTCTATGTTATTTTTAATTTACATCATCTTGTTGTAGTGACATAGTTGACCTAGTTTTACATTTTCAAGATCACACACATCACATCCATTTGCTCCTAATCAACAACACAACCCCCCTAAGGGGACCAAAACCTTGATCAACCATTTTGGCTCTTCCTCGAGGATAGTAGCCAAGTGGTATTTTATGATCATTTTTGTGTAATCCCAATGATGTAGGTTAAAGGTGTGATTTAGACCCTAGATCCTCTTTTCCTACACCATATTTTGGTGAACTTAGCATATATTACATTTGTAGGCTTCTAGTTTTCATGTCTATTGTTCTAAAATATGAGTGAATTATAAGTTTGTTTGAAAGTATCATTGCTTAAAGTGTATTTCATGTTATACATTGAGAAAGTTAATATTTGCATCTTGGAATCTTAGAAAGTGTTATATTTTCAATATTCCAAAGGAAGATTTAGTTAGTTATAACATTTTACTTCCTAGAAATTTTCATTTATCAAGAAATTAGAACTTATTACATTCATTTTATTTCTTTGAAGCATAAAAAAATCATGCATGCATGTGTCTTATCTAAACAAATTAGGTTTTCTTGAATTTTCAAAATTATGCTTGGTTGCAAACCTAAACCTGTACAAAATTAGACCTTTAAACACTATACTACACTTCTAGATTTTTAAACTTTCAAAAATTTACATCTCTAGTATAGGATGCCCTTTCCCTTGTCCTAATAAATTTACTCCAAATTTATTCATATTTCTATCTTGGTAACCTCTATGCAGAACTATATTCTATTTTTTATAATTATTTATATTTTTGTCAGCATCATCTATTTTCTTCTCATTATATGCACACTCAAGTTTCTTGAATCTTGTAATTAATTTATGAGATTCATGACCTGGTGTTCCATATAAAACACTCCTATGAAATCTAGTTATAGACTCATGGATTCATGTGTTATAATTACATCCAGTGTTGAGCATGAGTTTCATAACTCTTTTACTCAAGGAATCACATCTACGCAATCTATCTTTGATTCTCTCCCTGATGCTACTTTTCTTATCTCTTCTTCATCACCAACCATTCATGTGGACTTAGAATTTGGTGTTACACATGTCCATGAAGATAAACTTAAACAATTAGACAAATAACTAGAAATCTTTCAACTATTTGTAAGCACTGAATCCCTGGCTAGAGAAATTGTTTCCCCTATAGATAACCTTAGAAAGATAATTAACGATTTACAAGAGATAGAAGTGTTGTGTAGTCTAGATCATAAAGTGGACTCAAACATCTATGTATAGTAGCTAGTTTCACTCAAAACCTTACAAATTCTCCAAATCAAATGGGAAAACAAGTTTCCTCTCCTCCAATGACTACACCTTTTATTCATACTTTCACTCCTCCAATCATAGCATCGACCACATGATATAATAATGATCTTAACTCTAGTTTAGGTATTTCTTGTGGGAAACCTTATATTTTTGTTCCTTCATCTACCACACCTTCATTTACTTCACCTCTCATTAACTTTAAAAAATTAATCCTCCCATCATCAACAATAGCCCTACACACTCCACAAAGTCTCAAAACATGTGACCAAATGATCCTATAATAAATCAAGTCTTACAAAACATGTCATCTTTTAAAAAAATCAAACATGAACCAAACTCAATCCAATACTAATCTACCAACATATCTTACATGGAGTTTGTTATCATTTTCTATCTTAAAAACACCTATTTCGTAAAACATTGAGATTCCTCACTTTGGGAAGTATGTTGGCAAAGGAGATCCCACTTATCATGTATCAAATTTTACCGCTCTATGTAGTGATTTCCTTTGTGAAGATGCTCTCCTAGATAAAGTAATATTTCCTTGATCATTAAAAGACATGGTCTTGGATTAGCTTTGTTCATTTCCTAATAATTTAATTACTTCCTTTACAGAACTTGTTAATGAATTGTCAATATTTTCAAGAAAAATTTGGACCTCAAGTTACACTAACAAATTTGGTCCATTACAAACAAGGACCTAAGGAAAAGATGATTGATTTTATATGGTGATACTAAGATCTTTATTCATAAATATCATATTCTCTCCCATATGCCGATATACAAAGAGTCTTCATTGAGAACTTACAACCTAACCTTCGAGATAAGATCTTATTAATGAAATATCCATCATTTACACATTTATGCATAACTATTCTTGATTACCAAATTTTTGTTTCCCAATGTGAAGAGAAACATTCATTGACTCCTAATAGTCAATTTGAATCCATTCCTCAACCTAACTATCAATCATTTAAAAAGAAAAACAAAAAATCCATCAAAATAAACACTCATAAATATTCCAACAACATTCAAATGTAAGTTGCTACTACATCTACAACACTATATTAGTTTAGGCCAAGAGATAGACAATTTTCACAATTTTCCAGTTCTATCCATGCTATTATATTAAAATTGCTTAATAAGAATATGATCCAACTTCCTCCTATTCATCCTATTGATACCACAAAACTATTACCTCCTAACTTTAATGTAAAAGCCTTTCGTCAATATCACTATACACTTGGACATGATAAAAAAAGATGTATGCATCTCAAGCACCAAGTGCAAGACCTCATCAATTCTAATATCATCTAATTAGTTGGTGTAAACAATAAAGGGAACAAATTAGTAGCACCACCTAATCAAAATTTAAAAATATTTACCAATCCATTATCAAGTCATTCAACCAATCTTGTCGAAGAAAATGATAACCAAGAGGATGTTGATATCATATATGATACAATCAACATGATTGATGTTAATCTTGCAAAAACCAACCTAATATTGTACCTAATATCACTTTTACACAGATTGGTGCTTCTATACATACACCTAATGATCCTTTTTACATCACCAGTAGAATTAATGATAAAACCACAAGGGGAATCGCCATTGATTCAGTATGTTTAGTAGACATGATCACCAAAGAATTTTTTTATGTGCATGAGTTATATAAAGATAAGTATGAACAATTAGAAGTTTCACTAAAAGTTCATGATGGTTTTATTCACCCTACAATTGGTTCCATAACTCTCCCAATTCAATTGGACCTAAAAAGTTGGATGTTTTATTTACCATAATCCTGGCATTGGATCAATTTTATGTGAAGTTAGGTCAACCATGGCTTACCTCTATGAATTTGGTCCCCTCCATTATTTATAAATGTCTTAAATTCTCATTTGAAGGATAAATACATATTATCTATCATAGTTTATTTAAAACTTTGGCCCTTTATGAAAATTTCTCACTTGATTACTTTTGGCCTCAGCCAGCCCAACCTGCTCAACCTCATGAAGATTATCTTTGTTTATCATATCAAAAATTCAAAGCTAATTAAATAACCAACTATCCCTTACCAATATTTTTCCTGAGGCTCCTCGATCTCTAGTGGCTTTGATGGTTGTTCCTCCTACTCCATGGGTAGTGAATGAACGTCATCCCAAACTGAGTACTCTTCCTTGACCCCCACATTCTAGCATCTATGTCACAGTCCCCCTTTTCCATCCTATCAAGGACCATGAGACAACTGTTTGATGAGACCTTTGGGAATTACTTTTGTGCCTCCTATAGAAAAAAATCCTTTGTGAAAAAACCTAAAACCCCTATGGTTTCCCAACCTTCGATAGTTCCTTCAGTTCCTCCTACAAGGGAAGAAAAGGGATCAATGTTGGAAAACACCTCAATTCCCCCTTCACAAGCTAAATCTCATGCAAGATGAAATCGAAGTGCAAAGGAACACAAACAAATATGTCACACTATGGATCATTAACTTGTTGAAGACAATAAAACCTTACCTAATGATCCTCGATCGATACAACTAAATCCCAATGAGATACCTTCCACCCATCCATCTTTTTCATCACATGACTCCATCTCGCCTCCCTCATCAAATCATGAAGTCAAACCTTATCTTTCCTAACCAAAATAAAGAATAAAAATTTCACTTCCCTCCCCATCACCTAATATAAAAGATACATAAATAATAGTGCTCACAATAATGTTGATAGAACTAATATGCAACCTATTGTGATGTATTATGATACTAATTAAGAAGATTAAGTGAAATAACAAAAACAAGATCATAATGAATTATCTCTTATGTTTTCAAAATCAATGAATCTAGATGGGGGAAACTGTGATGATCCTCCTAATATGAGTGAACCACCACATGTTGAACCTGGTACCTCTCCTTATACCACACTTGCTATAGTTCATCATAGATTGGGATGCATAACCTATGATTTGCATGTGTAGTACCATTTGTGTGTTTGTGTTTATGTTTGCATGTAATGTGATATCCCTATAATGTGTTTCTTGGCATGCATTTGTGTTTGTTAGTTTTCTCTGGATGACCCTTAATTTTCTCATTGGCACAATGATATAAAGAGAATGAATTTTTCATAACATTCCTCTATTTTTATCTCCATTCCTCATTTTTTCATAAACATATTTCTTTTGTTCCTTTTGGGAATGATGCAAATCATTGATATATTTAGGTCTCTTCCATGTTGATCCAAAATCTATTATTTCATCTTCAAGTGTTATTCCTCTTTGATGTTCGTAGTTCCACAAGTATTTGGGGAATGATGTCAATTCATAGCATGATCAAATTATACATTACCTCTCATCTATACTAAACCTGGATATTTGGATCCCTCATGTGCTATTTTGTCTTGTCAATTATATATGGTTATGCTTTGGGGGAAACCCCTTGTCACGAGTCATCTTTTTGGGAACATACCATTTTGAATAGATTTTTTGAACAAGATCTCATGTCCTATCATTTTATTCTACCTTAAAGGAAATTACTCTTGGTTGGTGTTAGCAATTACTTTAAGGTGGGGTCATACATTCCATTATGTTCTTCACTTTGTTCACAAAATTGGAACTTTGTGATGATTCTATGACATATTGATCATATTTTTTATTGCATTATCAAAATTATTAGGATTATAATTCTTAATACAATTGACATGAGAACTCACCTAGTGAATATCAAACTTCACTAGCCCTTGTGTGTTTTCATTTGCTACCTTGTTAAAATTCACCTAGTAAATATCAAACTTCACTAGCTTGTGTTTTTTCTTATCAAGATCACCTAGTGAATACCAAACTTCACTAGTTTGTGATGCCTTTATCTATTCATGGGTCACCTATCAAATATAATACTTTGCTAGCTTGTGATTTATGGATATCTTAGGTGTGGATCCTAGAAGGAATCTATGGATTTTGCTATTTTGTGATGTCATATCCCCTTTTTTGTTTGCATCATGTTTGCATCATGTTTGCATTATGTTTGTATTATGTTTGCATTGTTCTTGAATCATGTTTGCATCATGTTTGTATGGTTGCTTTGCATAACTATTTTTTATTATGTCTACTTTGTGTATTCATTGTGTATGCTTCTTGTTTGTCATGCCTCTTTTGTTGCATTGCACCTCATGTGTGTGTGTTCCTTTACCTTTACCTTTACATTGTTGTTTAGTAGGATCTTGAGCCTAGGGGCTAGTGCATCCCCTAGATTTAGGGTCATCTTACTTCTCCAATGTATTGATGAAAGAACCCTTCTTGACTTCTCCTTACTTTTGCATCGTAAATTGTCAACCCTAACAATTTCACACTATGTTTAGCTCCCCCTCAAGTGCTTGGACCTAATTGTGTTGATTATTTGCTTGTTTTATCATTATTTTCAAAAAATCAAGATAAAATTGGGAATTAAAATTAATATTTATTTGACGATAATTTAAAATTCAAAACAAGTATAATCTAGGGCACCCTCGCCCTTGACCACCCTATTTTGGACCAATTTTTAATATTTTAAATTATCAATATTAGTATGCTTGCAAATTTAAATTTATTTGTCAACTTTTCAAAATTATTATTGCAAGAAATGAAGAAATGCATATAAATATGTCTTTTTCACCATTTGAACATCTAAGTGACCTAGGCAATTTGAATATCATTTTGAGAATCCCAAAAAGTAGTCAAGGAAATTCAAGAGTAGAATAAGCATCATTTTACAACATTTTTATCAATCAAGATTCATGTTAGCAATGTATCATCAAGATTGTATTATGTTTTATGTTCATTATTTTGTGAGTACTAACACTTACAGGACCTTCAATCAAGTGGGTAAAAGAACAAACCTGTGTCACACTTTCAACCAACTAAATAATTCTAAGTGAAACAATTTCAACCTAGATAGTTTTAGGTGAAACAGTTTTTCCCTAATTAGTTTCAAGTGAAATAGTTTTGCCTGAAACTACGTGGCCTATACGTGGTACATAAAGTTTCAAGTGAAACCATTTTTCCCGAAATAGAAAAAAAAATTCCCTTTGTTGATTTAAAATATTACTCAATTTTCATGTATTTTTTGTATTGAAAGGGTTTCAGTCGAAACCCTTTCACCTAAAATTGTCTATGTGGCATCCTTGTTGGCAGCCACCTCATATTTTTTAGAAATTTCTAAAAATTTCCACATGAACATGATATTTCATCAACCAAAATATTTTTTTCAAAAAGCTAAAAATACCCTTTTGTAAAGCTCAAAGCCAAGCATCCATATATATATATAGGTTTTAATATGTTTTTTTTTTAAATAGTGCAAGTAGGTTGTAAAAATAAAAAATGAGGTTGATTAAAAAAATAAAAAAATACTAAAATATATTAATTTTTTTGAAAAATATATGGTGCACTAGAGGATAGAATCCTCTCCAAAAGGGTATAATTTGTTTTTTGAAAATGATAAGAAAATTAGACAATTTAGTTGATGTCAAATGGAAACTATCAAATTATGGTGTGTTTGACTTTAAAACGTTATTATGAGGAAAATATATACCAAATTTTTTAAATTTTTTTCCATGCACTAGATATTGAAGTTATCTATTTAGGGAAAAAAAATAGGAGAAAATAAAATTGTTTTCTATTTTTTTAAATCAACTCAATGTCACTTTTTCTTAAAATTTTTAGCAATTCAAAATTTGCTCTTAAATTTATAAAAAATATAAAAACAATTTTTTAAAAATCTAAAAAATCACAAAAATAAACTTCATCAAGTTTCTACATTTCATTAGTTTATATCACTTTGAAATTAAAAACATAAAGACCACTTTTATGTAGTCAAAGTTGAGAATTTTTATGTGTTGGCCAATTCCTTTATAAAAGTGTTCCATAGGTTTGTAATTTACCCAAGTATCAATTTTTCCTTGCATGAGATGGGTGACATGACCTTAGTCCATCAAGGAAAGAAAATTTGAGGGGTAAGTTGCAACACTTGTGATTTATCATTTGTTTTATTCATTTGCCTCTTCCTGGCCTAGGGTAAACACTCTTTACCCAACATCATCATAACCATTGTGGAGATGGGAACACCAAAATGAGGTTTGGTTTATGCAAGCCCCTATATGGAACAACCCTCTATCTCCTCTATTTTTTATAGGTGGAAAATTTGAAGTGGATTTGGAGAAGATGGAAGACCCAACATCAAGATCAAACATTCAAGCACATTCATTCATCAAATTAGGGAAAGATCAATTATTCATCAACAAATGAAGTTCTAAAGTTGAGTCTGACAAGGAAGTTCCTACAAACTATAATCTACCTATACCTATTTTGAGATTATAGAAACCCTAATTCTCAGTTAAGGTTCCCATGCCCTTTACTAGTCAGTTCAAGCTCAAATTGCCATGTTCCTCTATCTCCTACCCTCTGCTTTTTTGTTCTCAGTTTTTGTCAAATAATTTTGTGTTATTCTGAATTTACATTAGTTTGCTATAGTGACATAGTTGACCTATTTTTACATTTACAAGATCACATACATCACATCCATTCACTCCTAATCAACAACACAACCCCACAAAGGGGACCAAAACCTTGATAACCCATTCTGACTCTTTCTTGAGGATAGTAGCCAAGTGGTCTTTTATGACCATTTTTGTGTCCTCCCAATGATCTAGGTTAAAGGTGTGATTTAGACCCTAGATCCTCTTTTCCTATAGCACAAATAGTCTACAATCCAACATAATTAAGTCAAACATATAGCTAAGTAACTCTAATCCATGCTTTTCATTATAAAAAGTGTACTTTTCTATTTTGATTTTATTATCCTAGCTCCATGTCCTATGTTAGGTTTATCTACCATTATTATTTAATTAATCTACACTTCATATATTTGATAAGGCTATTTATTTTCCTTTTTTTATTTTAGTTACCCTAATTGATTTTATACACCTTACGTTTTTGACTTTAGGGTTTATTTATTATTTTTAATTTATTTTATATATCTAATTTTTTATTTGTTAGGATTTATTTTAAGATCTTTCCATTGTGTTATCTTATGTTATCTTTTATAGAGTGTGCATGTGGTTTTTATGCTAAATTCTCATATTCCACCCTTTCTCTTTAAGAAATGCTCATCTCAATCCATTTATGGATTTTCATTCAATTAATCAAGATATTCATGTTGGTTATGTGGATGATGTTTTTCATGAGAGGAATGAATTTGATCATGAGGCACATGTGGATGAGAAATAATTTTGTCATTTCCAATAGTTGACTATTGCTTTATCTCATACATAGCTAGATAATTCTCCACATAGTTTGTTACTCAATGCACAATTTGGTTGAAATTGTTGAAGATTTTTCAAGGTGTTTTCATTGATCTCAACCTCTAGTATGGTTAGGGAGATTGTTGGAGATTGTTGCACTATGTTGGCAGTAGTGTGATTTTATGTCAACCTCTAGTGTAGTCATGTTGAGAAGTGTTTTTGGTATTAATTAGGTGTTGCAGATGTTGTAGATATGTTGAGAAGGTGTTTATGGTGTTGTTAATGCAATTGGTTCACTTGGTTTCCAAGATATTTTGAGAAAAATTGAATAAAAGAGTGTGCAGTGTGACAGAGGTGTGTTCAGTGTTGTGCTTTGCATTTCTTCATGGTTAAATATATGCTTGTGCAATTTGGATGTAATGATCAAAAGTGTTCAGAGGTGCCATATCCAAAGTTTTAGGTTTCGGATTGTGCAGTAGTGGAATTTGTGTTTGATAGTGTGTTGCCTATGAAGAAGGCTATCTAGGAGAAATGAGATTGCTCTACATTTCTTTGTATTGAGGTTTCTTCTCTTGCAGATTTGGGAACATGCTCATATTGTTTGTATCTATCTTTTCTCAAAGTATTTGGTGTTCAACTATTTCACGAGGTTGGTGAGTGAGATGTATGTCTCCATGGTAGTATGGCAATTTGCATAAAATGAAAGTGTTCTTTTGTTAGGTGGTTATATTTTTGAATATTTTGATGGTGTTGAAATATTTGTTACACCTTGTCTCTTAGTTTCCAAGTTACTTTTACCTTGTGAGTAAATATGATGATAAATGTGAATCAAAACTTTAATATGCTCAATAAGAGAATGAATACTGAATGTGCATTATTCAATGTTATTACTTTTGAAGGTATGATTATATTCTATACTGATAGGAAATGTGATGAGTAAATATGAATTCCAATGTGAATTCTTTGATTATGCAAAAGATTTATTATGCTAATGGATTTTATATGAATGACTAAATACCTATGTGATGTACTGAGTTGAATATAGGAACAAGTTTAAACCTCTAAAACAAGGGGGGGGCATCACTCAGGAGAGGAGATTGGTCTGGTAACCCTTTATGATCCTAACTCAACATTCACACACTCATGTCCTATATTGGTTTAGAAGAGTCAAGTTAGTCAGGATTTGGTAAGTAGACCCTTAGTTGAAGTCTTGGATAAATTGGAGAGATTGAAGGGTCATCTTTGATTGATTGTGGTCTTGGTTTTTTATTTTCTTGATTGGGAAAATGTGATTAAGTCTTTATGTCAAGATAAATTCCTTCTCCATGTGTTCTTATCTATGTTGATAAGTATATACATCGAATGCATATATGTATATATGTATGAATGGTAACTCATGCACATGATTACATAATATGCATAGGGATATGAGTTTCACGTTTGTGACATATGTATATATGTACACATTTTGTGTATCTATTCATCGATGAAGAGGAATATATATATGACTAATATTATTAGATATTAGATAATGTTATAATTGCATATATATGATTATATATATATATATATATATATATATATATATATATATATATATATATATATATATATATATATATAAATATAAACATAGGCGTTGGATACTATATTGTGCTAAAACAATGATGAAATGGAAGCAAACTAAAAGCATATTAATATTGTTATAAGACAATGTTAAAATTTAGGAAACATGGCATATTTGAAACATATCAAATGCATATAATATAGGTGCATGAGTAATATCCATTGCATATGCTGGAAAAGTGATAGAAGTATAAATATTAGGCATATTGATACATTTTATGGGAATTTCCATGAACAGTTAAATGGCTAAGTAATGAGGTTGCACTATGTAAAGGGAATGAAACATTTAATACAAGGTTTGTTGTGTTTAAAAGCTAGAAAAATGTAAATTTATTCATTGCATAGGAAACAAAGCTCATAATGTATTATGAGGAATGTAGGCATCGCTTGGAACAATGCTATAAATCAGGTTAAACTTAGCTTAATAAATGCATAGACTAGTGCATGAGTTAATGGTAAATATTGTTAAGCAAAGCACATATGGTAACATATGCCACATATTGCATATGGTGCAACTTTTAGTGGAAAGGAAGCCAACATGTAAAGTTTAGAGACTAAATCAAAACATGTAAAGGATATGTGTTGTTGTATAAATATTTTTAGATGAAAGTAAATGTAGTTTGGAAACCTTTGAAATAGTTAATAGCTTGTGTCATGAAGGTGGCGCCAAGTATTAAGAGGTGGTGCCATATTTTCTTGAGGTTGGAATGCAAAAGAAGTCTTTGAATTTGTGTAAGCCTATAAATAAGTGTTTAGACTCAGTCAAGTGCAAACTTGGTAGTATTTTTAATGGAATTTTAATTAGGAAACCTATTTTGAGCTTGTTGTCCCAAATATCAAATTGAATCAACCATTTGTATGGTGAGGACTGTCATGTGTTACAAACCTATGAGTGATTCATTGTATGAGAAGGAAAGGTGGAAGAAATAATTACTTTTTTGTAGCCTTTGGTTGCTCACAAATTAGTATAAATAGAGGTTCCCATTCTACCAAATGCATCACTTGTCAATGTGATTTGCTTAGAGTTATTTTGCTACAAACTTATTGAAAAGTGAGTTGAGAGATTGTGAGGTTGAGTTGTATTGCTATTTTATTTTATTTTTTGTTGAGGGATTTAGAGTGGAGATAATAGAGGAAATTGGGTAGATCATAGTGGAAGTTGCAAGAGATCTTGAGGAGAAGATTAGTCAGTTGGAAACTTTAAATAGGCATGCTAATTTCTACCTCTTTGTTATTATGTTGGAAAGATTGTTTATTTTATTGTCATGATGAAAGATTATCTTTATGTATGTATGATGCTTGGAAATGATTTCATGTCTCTTGGTCATTACTTGCATCAGTGAAACCTTTCTAGGGTTTATACTTATATAGATATTTTTACTATTTTGGGATTTATAAGATTGTGTACTATTTAGACTACACGTAGTTAGTCTATACTATACATATGAAAAAGGAAAAGTGAAAAATGAAATGTAGAATATATCGATGTCTTGAGATAACTTGACTTTGTTAGCTTATAATGCTAGGTAAACCTTTATGAATAGTGAGGTCAGCCATACAACCGTAATAATGGTATGATGGCATGTCATCAACAATAGGGTGTGACATCATACAAGCCATAGTGATAATCTATACTTGATTGATCACTTGATTGTTACTTTACTTTGATTGAAAATCCTCGGTTGAGAATAACCTATTTTGATTCAGTTGATTACTTGAATATTGATTGAAGCAAATAGGTTGGGATTAACCTATATATTCAGATTGTTCACTTAATTGTTGAATTTACTTTTTATTGAAGTCATTTATTGCTGAATTT